>CM064482.1:11771598-12176598 GCA_032716605.1 Paralithodes platypus
TTATTCTATCTATCTATCTATTGCCTGACGCTGCGATCCCCGAAGGGGTGGCCACGAACGAACCGCCCCCATGCACCTCTGTCCCCAATCAGTCGACGTCCCTCCTCACAACCAGCACCGCCTTCTTTAATGTACTTCCTCACTCCATCCTTCCACCTCTCCTTCGGTCTACCTCCCCCTCTCTGTCCTTCCACCTCGCTCTCGTATACCCTCTTAGTCATTCTCTCGCTTCCCATACGTTCCATATGGCCGAACCATCTCAAGTTGTTCCTTTTCACACTTTCAAGCACATCTACCTCCACACCACACCTCCTTCTTACTTCCTCATTCGTCTGTCTATCCCTCCATGTAACTCCGCCCGCACTTCTCAAGTAACTCATTTCCACCGCTCTCACTCTTGGTCTGAGTCTCTTGCCGAACGTCCATGCTTCGCTTCCGTAAGTTAGTGTCGGGATTACCACACTGTCATGCAAGGACTTCTTCACTTCCATACTGACCACTCTATTTCTTGTCACTGCTTTCAATGTTCCTACAATCCTCTTCCCCTGTTGTACCCTCTCCTGCACTTCTTCCATAGTCCCATCTTTACTCAACACACTGCCCAGATACTTAAAAGAGCTGACGATCTCCATAGCCTGAGAGTTCAACTTCACCTCACACTCTGTGACTTCACCCCTTTCGAAGACCATAACCTTGCTCTTCCCCGCATTTACCTTCAAATTCTGTTTCTCGCACACTGTTCCAAACTCATTTACCAGACACCAGACCCTGCAATTCCCATTCATTATCGCTCATCAGAACTGTATCATCCGCAAACAGCAGTATAGGCAGCTTCCACTCATTTCCCTCCCTTTTCAGCGATACACCAACATCCACTGCTCTTCCTAGTATTTCTTTCATGACTCCATCCATATATACAGTAAACAACCACGGGGACATCACACACCCCTGTTTCAACCCAACACTCAGGTCAAAGAACTCGCTCTGCTCATTCTCCACACATAGTGCCGCCTTTGCACCCTCATATATGCTCTTCACTGCTTTCAGCAACTTGCCATCTACTCCGTATATTCTAAGTACTTTCCACATGCCTTCTCTATCCACTCTGTCATAGGCCTTCTCCAAGTCCATAAAGGCAACATACACCTTTTGTTGCTTCTCCAGATATTTCTCCACAACACAATTCAGGGTAAAAATCTGATCTACACATCCTCTTCCCTTCCTAAAACCTCCCTGCTCGTCGCCTATCCATTTCTCCGTTCTCACTCTCACTCTCTGAATCACTACCCAACTATACACCTTTCCTACTACGCTTAAAAGACATATTCCTCGGTGGTTACCACACACTCCTCTTTCCCCTTTGCCCTTATATAGGGGGACTATTATGCCAGTCTTCCAGTCATCGGGTGCATTCCCCTTCTCCCATGCTAGTTTGCACATTTTCCATACCCATTCGATCACTATCTCACCACCATACCTCAACATTTTTCCACATACTCCATCTGTTCCTGGTGCTTTCCCTAACTTCACTCTTTTCATAGCTTCCCACACTTCTGACCTCCTGATCCCCAGCTCCTCCTCCACTACTTCTCCTCTTCTCCCTCCCAAACCATATCCAACTATATTTGCTGGCTCTTCATTCCTTACATTTAGCAACTCATTGAAGTACTCCCTCCATCTTTCGACTCTCTTGCTTCTCGGCTAGCATTCTCCCATTCTTATCTTTCACACCCTTATTGTTTCCCTTGCTACCTTCCCTAACTGTCTTGACTTCTTTCCAGAACAGTTTCTTACACTCCCTCCATTTTACACTCAGATTCCTTCCAAATTCCTCATCTACTCTTCTCTTACTTTCCTTCACTACTCTCTTCACCACTCTCTTTCTCTCCACGTACCTCGCTCGTTTCTGCCTCTCTAAATCTTCATTCCCTCTACTACCCAACCACTCTCTATACACTTTCTTCTTGTCTTCTACAGCTATTTTTACCTCTTCTGTCCACCATGCTGTACCTTTCACTCCCCTCCCTCTTCTTCTCACTCCACACACCTCCTCACATGCTGCACAGATCTCTTCCTTAAATACCTTGCTTATTTCCTCCACTTCCTCCATATCTTCCAGGTCGAACCCACCTAGTCGTCTTTCTACTGCTCTCTTGTACTCTTCCCTGATTTCCTCCTCCTGTAGCCTCTCCACCCTCCTCACCATTCCACCTTCCTCTCTCCTCCCTCCAGCTCTCCTCACCCACTTCTTTTGTATCTTAACCTTAGCTACTACTGCATAATGATCAGACAGACCCCCTCCAATACCCCTATACACCCTAGCATCCATCACAGATTTCTAAATTCTTTCATCCACACATATATAATCAATCAGTGACTTTCGTTCCACCACTGTCTTATCCTTCCTCGTCCACACCACTATCCATGTGTACCTGTGTATCATTCTGTGTCGGAAGAAGGTGATGGCTATCCACAACATCCTCCCCACACATACGTCCACAAGTGCACTACTATTCCCATTCACCTCTGACGGTACCCCCCACCCTCCCACCACTCCATCAACTTTCCTATCACCCACCTTACCATTCATATCCCCAATCAGAAATATTCTTTCGTTCTTGTCAAACTTATCCATACACGCCTGCACATTCACCCAGAACTCCTCTTTCTCTCTTACAAGTTTATCCTCTGTCGGAGCATACACACACACAATCATCCACATTTGTATTCCTACTTTCATTCTCACCCACACAATCCTTGAACCCACAGACCCATATTCTCTTACACACTCCACCCATTTGTTACTTACAAACAAACATGCACCTTCGCTTGCTGCTCACTCACTCCAGCACACACACCCATTCCACACTCCCACTCTCTCACATCTGTACCCTTCCATTTGGTCTCCGTCATTCCACATACATCCAGCCTGGCATTCACTAACACTTCCAGTACCTCTCTCTCTTTTGTGCCATCATTAATGCCACTCACGTTCCATGTACCTATTCTCAGAATGTCCGTAAGCTTGTCCATAGTCGGTCGGGGTTCGTCAACACAGGGTCCGTCCGCATCCGAGGCTGCTTGTTCGTTTATAGTTGCTACATATTTTTTCCCGGGTGGGGGTCGCAAGCCCACCGACCCAACCTCTTTAGTTGCCTCTTACGACAAGACACCACGCAGAAGGCACTTGGGGCATATTCTAATCCCTTACCCCCAGGGCAACCATTATTATTATTATTATTATTACACACACACAAACCCACCCACTCACCCACACACATAGACTACACAAAACTTACTACAGCCTTTTATCTAACGACAATCTATTAATTCTTCTTCGGCTAAGGAAAAGATAATAAAAACAAAAAACACTGAACACTTTTAATCACCATCGTTCCCTTCATCCATTGAACCTGAAGTAGACGCAAATTCAATAGTCCTGCTCACATCTCGCTAATATTTTTTTTTTTTTTTTTTTTAAAGTTTGATGGAGGTCTAGGGAGGAAAGTAAACATATTATAAATGCATTAAAACAAAAAATCGACCAAACAGTGAACCATCCCCCTTTTTTTAAATCACTTTGAATATTCTTCGACAGTGTTTAGGTGTTAAAATAGCCCGTGACTAGTTTTCGGTTAGACTCTCTCTCTCTCTCTCTCTCTCTCTCTCTACCATTTGTTTTTGTCTTAATAACATTGTCAAATCAAATAAAAATCTCTCTCTCTGTACCATTTTATTTCGTTTTGAAAACATTATCAAATAAAATAAAATCTCTCATACTCTCTCTTTGTACCATTTGTTGTCGTCTTGAAAACATTATCAAATCAAATGACAAATCTCTCTCTCTCTCTCTTTGTACCATTTGTTTTTGTCTCAATAAAATGATCAATTCAAATAAAAAATGTCTCTCTCTCTCACTCTCTCTCCAATATTCTACCATCCACGGCTATCGGCGGACTACTGACTTTGACTGTAGCACACCCTCAACAAAAAGTAAACGAAAATACAACAAAACTATATACACAAAAACTCGTGCCTTTGTCGCGGGAATAATGAGAGTAATTTTGATAAAAGCTTCTTGGGGGCGGGATGACAATTTGGCGCGATCCTTGATTTTCATTTGTATTATCCTTTATACATCTTCCTCTAGTTAAGGGGAGAGGGCCGTTTTTCTGGTCACCCTTTTTTCTCGTGTTTAGCCCCATTAGTTTTCAGATTAAATGACGTTCGGCCCATTAGTTTGGCGATTTTGAGGCCTTTCGCCCCATGTCTTTGTCAATATTAAGACTCCTCGTGTTATTTAGGTGTCGATTTTTTCCTAGCGAGCGATAGCGAGGCTGTAATTTAAGAGGAACCGGCCTTCAGCTGGAAAAAAATTCTATCGAAAAATTTACAAATTTATCTTGAAGGATTTTTTTTTTTTTTTTTTTTTTAAAGCTTGATGGAGGTCTAGGGAGGAAACTAAATAATAATAAATAATTACATAAATGAGCCTATATCAACGGTACAGATCCAACAGCAAACAAGGATCAACAATCTGCACTTTGGTGGCACTTGTCATTTGCCTCTCTCTACACACCAAAGTTAATCTTCATATTATATTTATTTATATAATGTTTTCTATGTGCATGAAAGAGACGAAAAGGCAGAGCTACCTGTAACGAGTGTTTCCCCCAAAGCCAGAAGAGTGACAGAGCCAAATTCAAAGAACGTTGGATGGAAACAAAATACCTGGACACAAGAAGTTTAAAGCAGTCTAAGCCATAGGATGAAGGAAATATTTGATTGAGGGAGACAGTTCCAGAGCTTACAAAGACAAAAATTTAATTCTTGGGTTGGAAAGCTGGACACAATAAGGATGGGATTGTGTTGAAAGGCGGATGCCACCAACTCGCCGTATGAGAGGGGGTATGCATTGAGAGAGCTTTGAAGAACATTGTTGCAATAACGATAGAGGAGCAAGAGAGACGCAGCATTACGGCGTGTAGAAAGAAATTGTAGGAAATTAGTAAGAGGTGGTGATTTGATAAGGTGGAATGCTGTAGACTACCCTTTAGAGAAGTGAGGTATGGGGGGAATATACCCTCACATGAGGTATGGGGGGAATCTACCCTCACATGAGGTATGGGGGGAATCTACCCTCACATGAGGTATGGGGGGAATCTACCCTCACATGAGGTATGGGGGGAATCTACCCTCACATGAGGTATGGGGGGAATCTACCCTCACATGAGGTATGGGGGGAATCTACCCTCACATGCGAACAGTGAGGTATGGGGGGAATCTACCCTCACATGAGGTATGGGGGGAATCTACCCTCACATGAGGTATGGGGGGAATCTACCCTCACATGAGGTATGGGGGGAATCTACCCTCACATGAGGTATGGGGGAATCTACCCTCACATGAGGTATGGGGGGAATCTACCCTCACATGAGGTATGGGGGGAATCTACCCTCACATGAGGTATGGGGGGAATCTACCCTCACATGAGGTATGGGGGAATCTACCCTCACATGAGGTATGGGGGAATCTACCCTCACATGCGAACAGTGAGGTATGGGGGGATTCTACCCTCAAATGCGAACAGTACTCGATAAATGGGCGCACTTGGCAAAGCAAGAAACTGTCGAGGGGGGGGGGGGGTTATCCACGAAGCAGTTGAGCACACCAAACCTCTGAAAACCCATTTTAACACGAGTGGTGATATGGTCTTTCCAGGAAAGGATAGAAGAAAAAGAGACACCAAGGATGTTGAGGGAAGATGAGGGGTGGAATTGAGTGTTGTTGAAGAGTAAGGGATAGTTGTGGGGATGATTGTAATGGGTAGAAATATGAAGACATTGGGTTTTTGAGGCATTGCTAATAACAAGATTATCTCTACCCCAATCAGATATTAGTGAAAGATCAGAGAATAGGCACGCCATGGCCTTATCACGTGAGTTTTGGAGTGACTGTGAGGAGGGAGGTTGTGGAAAACTAGTTGAATAGTGTAAGGTAGAGTCATCTGCGCATGAGTACAGTTGACAATATAACTAATGAAAATTAGAAATAGGATTGGGAATAGGACAAAACCCTGAGGAACACTGGAGTTGATAAGTTGAGGAAGTGCACGATGGCCGTCCACAACCGTAGCTATGGAACGGACAGAAAGGAATTTAGCAATAAAGGCACATAAAGAAGGATAGAATTCAAAAGATGGTAATTTGGAAAGAAGTGATTTGTACCAGACTCTAATGAAGGCTTTTCATGTGTCTAGCACAATAGAAAAAGTTTCACTGAAGTTCCGAAGGCAGGATGACCAAGAGTTAGTAAGGTAGGAAAGGAAATCGCCAGTAGAGCTGCCTTTAAGGAAGCCATACTGGTGATCTGTAAGAAGGTTATTGGAAGTCAGGTGCTTTAGATTTTTTTTAATTAAGAAGAGATTTAAAAACTTTACAGATACTGAGATGACGGGGTTGGACAACAGACACAAGGCTGGGACAGCAGACACCCTGATCATGCAGGGAAAGGAGCAGCCATCCAGAACCAGAATAGCAGTAATTAAAGAAACCAAGAAGACCAGGAGAGGACAACACCAAGAGAAGAAGAGAGAAGATAGAACAAGACCAGTTTCCCATGCTTCAACACCTGCCCAAACAGATCAGTCTGCCTATTTCTCCAGACCTACCCATGCTCTAATCCCTGAGAGTATAAGTCAGCCTGCCCTTTTTACCGGTGCTACCCATGCTCTAATCCCCAGGAGCTTAGGTCAGTCTGCCCACAAAAGGAGTTCGAGCCCGGACAAATCACAGATATCCCTGCTCAACCAATGGCAGGGCCCGAGACAAACGACCAAGGCGTATAACCAGTTCCAGCCAGATTTGCAGTACGGTGAGGAATATTTTATGCAAGTTCCTCACCAAAACCCATTGAAATATCTACACAAATGGGAACCCCAGAACCCCCTCTACAGTACCTCACGGGAAGACTGGGAATAGTGCAAATGAAGTGATCAGTAATAAACATATGGCCTGCAGACTAAGAAAAGCCAGATATCACGATGAACAGAAAATCATTAATTATGCAGCCATATAACCCTGTGAAACAAAGAGGGTAATATTGAGAGATCGAGAATCTCCTTGTGTTTACATAGATAACTTCACTGTATTTTTAGATTAAGAATTACCTTCACCATAGCAAAAACAACAATATTCACATGTCCCTATGATCTCGAAATAGACCAAATTGAGTTCTAAAAGTAAACCGAATATAGCCTGACTAAAATTGAAAGAAGTTAGCAAATACGATTGCTATCTTCCACTGGGTAGGCCGGTTGTGGATAGACATTGGTAGTGAGACTCAACCTGAACGAGAGTGTGCAGAGGAGCCCGGAACCACCTTCACCTGTACCTGTGAGAGTGACAGTTCCCCCTGACGTCCAGCGCAGCAGAACCACGAGTCCTACGTCGTCCAGATTCTCGTTCATGGCTACCTCTACCCCATACATTAAGTGTCTCTGTGTGTTATAAGTTGTGGCTATTGTTGTGAAGGTAAGATAAAATATGCGAGTATTTTATTCAATTTAATTATAGATCTGTGCCTAAGATCTATCTTGACTCTCTAATACCTGTGTAAGAATTATAACTTTGATCCGTACAGTGATTCAATAAGTACGAGATATTGTTACCATAATTTATAGTTAATCCTTCAGACCCTTAATTGTACATACATAGTCATTTTTACACGTGTTACTTAGTTGGATACTCTCAGATTTTACTCCTATGTCTTATTATTCTTTATGTATCCAAGTCGAAGTGAAGTGTATAACGTGAATCGATTCCCTTCATAAATTCAAGATACCTAGAACCTACGCCCAATTCAGGATTCTCTTATCCGTATAACTATCGCCAGAGAATACTTATTGTACTACTTTCACCCCTCCCAAAAGTAAAGAACCCTTTCCGTTGAGTTAGAATTAATGTCTTGCCAAGATAACTGATTTCTATTAGTTATTGTGAATAATCTATTGATAGGCTATACGTTACCCGGGTCATGTAATTCTTTCAACACCCATTTAGGAAATCAGATTGTAAATGCCTTGACCGATTCCGCCTATTATTTGGCTAAAGATTATTTTATTACTTCTTATAGTAATTCATTCATTATAACCATTGTTTAAGTTATAATACAACGCTACATAGTTCTGCGTTCTTTTAGGAATTTGTTAATTTATTCAAAACTCCTTTCATGCCATCACCCATGGTATTTCCTAAGTGCAACTTCGTTGTGTATGCCCATTCAAGAGAGCTCTTTGTTAAGCTATATTACCATGCTCTTTCATTTGCGTTTCTTGATTAGTTGGTTAATTGATTCCAATTTATATTAAATTACATTTTATCTATTCCGATTCAGTCACTATATTTACTGTGAATCTGAGTTCCTCAACCCATGTGATTTGACCTCATCCATGATCGAATATTATTTTTCGTGTCTCGTGTGAGAGATTATTCGCAATAACTCTTAGATAGTTGAATTCAGATTTAAACTATCTTCCTTCCTAGAGTCAATTATAATTCATATCTTTAATACTTGATTTTCTATCGCATTAAAGTGAATTGTTATTTTCAAGGATCCCAGTCCATCTGACCTATAGTATCCAGGGCCGTACCTCTTTGAAGTCTCACCTGAGTGCGACTTAATCTCTTTTGCCCACCGCGCATCTGAGCGATATTTCCATACTTTTCGTTACCTTTGCCAGAATACTTCGCATTAGACACTTGGCTCGCATATTACTATTGTCAATGATACTTATTTGTGTATATAAGTATCTGCCCATCATTGCGTATTTTCTCCCTTTAATTACTACGTAAGTGACAAACTGATATTCACTAGAGAGAAAAACTTATTCAACTCTCTCCAGCCACATGATACTTACTTACTATTCATTATAATAGTAGAGTGCGTAACCCTATCCTATGTATTCTATAATCAATTGAATAAATAAGAGTGTAAACTATCCTGTGTGTTTATTGTGTTATTGATTGCCTGATTGAGTAACTACTTATCATATTCACAAAGTTCGATGTGTTCCTGTTGAGCATATTCCAAATCTAAGTATCCGAAGCCCGGATTTATAAAGAGATAATAATAAAGCGAGTTGGATTACAACCTGGCATAAAACTGGCGGTAGCGGTGTCTTGATACGGCATATCAGCTTTACTTGTGTTTGTATTGATAGATTTTGTTACTACTCAATCATCAGCATCACACACAACATTTACCATGGCAACTAAAACTCTCGATATTTCGGCATTCAAGCCAGAAGAGTATAATATTAACCCCTAACTATCGGCGCGCAACATAAGTCGAGTTAAATAAATCTGGACTATCTGGCGGCACGCGACATAGGTCGTGTGGCAATTTCAGCACGTAATGTTGCTGAGAGAGAGAGACAAGTGGTGGCAGGAGAGTAGCGAGTGTATGACTGCTCCAGACCACCGCGGCGAACCTACTGACATGAATCCCACCTCCTCCCTCCCTCTCTCACTCGCTACATACTGAATTGTATGGGGAAAGTACCGAATTACATGCTTTTTGCACTCGTGTTGCGCGGTTGTTGCAAGAAAACTAGCCATCATAAAAGGATCGTTATGGTGTCATTGGAAAGCTCTGTTTATGCCCTTTCAGGGATAGATACTTGTTTTACGCTCTGGGTCTTATTTAGGCATGAAAATGATCACGTAAACAGCCCTATTTTGGCTAAAAACACCCCGCTGGGCGGTACATAGAAATAGACCGCTAGCCCGCTAATAAGGTGTTAATACTTATTTGGAAATAGTCAAGCTGGTCCTGGACATGACGTTCGGGAACGATGACTCGTCCAAGATATATACTGTAGTGATGAAGTTAGGAAAATACGCAGCAAAGGTGTCAGGGTATGTGCGTGATAATATGCCCGGGTTAATCTGGGAACAGTTTGAGAGCTACACTAAAGTAGCTATCAACCCAGTCCTTGGTCAAACAATAGCGGACCGTCATTTCCATGAAGTTAAGTATTCAGGTGATTTGGACGCCACCATAAACCAGATGACTCAACTGGCCATAACTGCTCTCCCTGACGAGACCCCAGCTCAGAGAAAAAAATAGTGTTCAAGGCTTTACTGAGGATTCTAACTTTGGCAGTAGCCGATCATTTCTCGATCACAGAGCCCACGAATTATGACAATGATATGCCAGTAGTAGGGCATATCATGGCTCTTGAGAAAGACAAGAGAACAAGACAAGATCGCTGTCATTAGTAGGGTCACTACTCACCCGTCTACAGTACCTTCAGCTGGCTCTGTGGCACCAAGACCCAGTGATAAAGCAGAAGATTGGGCCAGAGTTCGCCCCGCCGACTGGAAACCATGTAATGGACAATGTGTGTTGATGTCCCTGAAGAAATCTTTCATGGAACTCACCAAGAAAAGGTCCAGGTCACCTAGTTGGTGGGCTCAGATTCCCTGGATCAAACCAAGAAGCATCTCTACAATCACCGAGGATGGAACCGCAGGATTTGAAAACTTCAGCGAAGAGGAAACATTGAAGAACCAGAAACGGTAGCGGAAGCTACAGAGGATATGGATTTTTAATCCCCGCACACAAATAGTCGTCAGAATGGCGGGGGCTCATGAGGAGACAGATCCAGATAATCTTCCCATCTACAGGAAGATCACTCTAAATGGAGTGAAAGTCCGACTTGTGATTGACACAGGGCTTCCCGTTCATGTCTCTTCTAGCGGGGTACCCCAGGGATCGGTACTAGGACCAATTCTCTTTCTAATTTACATCAACGACATAGATGAGGGTCTCACCTGTACAATCTCAAAATTTGCTGACGATACAAAAATTGCAAATAGCGTACTCTCGAAAGATCAAGTTGACGATATGCAGCACAATCTAGATAAATTGTCACATTGGGCCCAAATTTGGCAAATAAGTTTCAATGCGGATAAATGTAAAGTACTACATATCGGATACCTAAATGAGAAAGCAAACTATTCGATGAATGGCACTCAGCTTAAGAATGTAAACAGAGAAACCGATCTGGGAGTAACAATATCGAGTAACCTAAAACCGAGTCAACAATGTTCAGAAGTTGTTAAGAAGGCAAACAAAATAATTGGCTTTATAGGCAGATCATTAGAGCATAAATCCAAAGACGTAATCCTAACCCTTTACAATTCCTTAGTCCGCCCTCTTCTGGAATACTGCGTTGAATGCTGGTGCCCTTATTACCAAAAAGACATAAACAAGCTAGAACGAGTTCAACGTAGAGTTACCAAAATGATACCTAGCCTAAAGAACAAACCATACGAAGAGTGTCTTAGAGAATTAAATCTATTTCCTTTAACCCAGCGCAGATTAAGAGGTGACTTAATTCAAGTGTTCAAAATCATCAAAGGCATCGACAATATGAACTGTAGTAAGTACTTCACTATTGACCAATCTAATTACACGCGGGGAAACGGTTGCAAAATTATTGGTAAATCTTTTAACTCACACGAATCTAAGAATTTCTTCTTCAATCGAGTTGTCAACTTGTGGAATGGGCTTCCCCGAGACGTTATAGACTGCAGCACCGTTGATTCATTTAAATTCCGCCTAGACAAATATCTCGCATCAAACCCGCGACTGACTGCGTTTGTAAATGAATAACTTTATTTGATCCTCCCCTCAGTTTCTAACCCATATGTCCCCTACTAACTTCCTAGTCCTGCCACGTTAGTGGCAGGGCAGTAGTTCCCTTTCCAATGTTCCCTTACCCACTCTAAACCACTGTTTGGACACTTGATCCTCAGTGTTTTGGAGGACAAGCAGCCTAGAAGGGTCACTAGATATGTTGTTGCTTGATTTCCTTTGTCCTTTGTACCTTTGTACCTTTGTACTTCTTCCCTTTCTTCAAACAGCACCGCAAAGCTTTAGGTCTTATACAACCTTCTTCCATAGTTTTAGTGAGTGCTAATGATGATATTATCCCAAATTATGGACAGACTCTTCCACTGTATGTTAGTACCCCTGTCCCATATCATGGAACTGAACACTCTTTCATGATTTATGATCCCAAAGAGACCAAGTACGATGGATACTTGGGACTCGATTTTCTCACTTCCCTGAGCGCTTCCATCGATTGCGGGAAGAGAACATTGAAGTTCTCACCCCCACTCCAAAAAAAAAAAAAAAAAAAAAATTACACTATAACGTCAACAAGTCCAAAATCACACCTCTCCCTAAAGTTCTGAATAACTAACCACTACCAACCAGTCAATGACTCCTCAAGAAAAATCCAACAGTCCTACCAATTGTCTCATCCGAACTACCCAAGCTACGAAGTTAGTAAAGAGTTCCGAAGTCCTCTTCAAAAGCACCTAACAAAATAAACCCTAAACCCCAACCCATGATCAATCAGGAGAAACCGAGTAAACCTACCACATGTCTCCTCCAGACCACTCAAGCTGTCACGTCCAAACTAGTGACACTGCCCCCTCATCATGAAAGATGGGTACCCATATTACCCACCTTACCTGAGGATGCCATATTGACCCCTCACCTTCAAAGCCCTTTTGATAGGGATTGCCTGACTGCTCCAAGCCTAATCTCAAATAAATTAAATTGCATTAGGATAGCAATCATCTCCGATCAACCTATTACCTTGCCAAAAGGGTTAACCATTGGGGAACTTGAGCCTTATGCAGAAGAACTATCTTTACCTTCAGACGATACCTCCCAAAATCCTTTTCCCCTACCTGATATTCCTTCCCATTTAACCTCTCAACAACAAACCGACCTACGTGATTTAATGACTACCTACCAAGATATTTTCGCCACTTCCAGCCGAGACGTCGGGAAAACCAATGTACTTCACCATCCCATACATACTGTAGGACATCCGATCAAACAACCGATCCGGAGAAAAAATCCAATACAAAGACAGGAAGAGGAGTCCCAAGTCAGAGACATGCTAGCAACTGGAGTTGTCCAGCATTCCACGAGCCCTTGGTCATCTCCGGTGGTACTCGCCCGGAAGAAAGACGGATCCACCCGTTACTGTATTGATTACCGACAGCTAAATGACGTCACCATAAAAGATGCTACCCCACTACCCAGGATAGACAACTCTTCAGATTCCCTATTAGGAGCTAAATGGGTCACTACCCTGGATCTGCAAGCTGGGTACTGGCAAGTACCAGTCCTCCCAGAACACCAACAAAACACAGCTTTTGCCACAAGTAAAGGAAGATTATACGAGTTCACAGTGTTGCTATTTGGTCTATGCAATGGCCCTGCAACTTTTTCCAGGTTAATGGAATCTCTCCTACAAGGATTAACCTGGGAAACTTGCCTGGCATACTTGGATGACATAATCGTATTCGGGAAAACCTGGGCTGAACACCTACAACGATTAAGACAAGTGTTTCAGAGGATTAGAGAGGCAAACCTAAAACTCAAACCCTCTAAATGTACTCTAGCCAAGAAAGAAGTCCAATTTCTGGGACACATCGTCTCAGAAAAATGAATTGTCCCAGAGCCTGACAAACTAGATGCCATCAGCACCATAACTCCTCCTACAAATGTCAAAGGAGTCCGAGTTTTTATCGGCCTAGCTTCCTATTACCGCAGGTTTGTCAACAAAATTACCACCATTGCCAAGCCCCATCATGACCTAACAAGAAAAGAAGAACCTTTCCTATGGACAGAACAACGTTTACAAGCATTCAACACCTTGAAAGAACTTCTAGTAGCATCTCCAGTAGTATCATTCCCCCATTACACCCAACCATTCCGCTTATACACTGATGTCTCACAATTCGGAATAGGCGCCGTTCTTGGACAAACTAGAGAAGGATAAGAACATATCATTGCCTGTGCCAGCCGGACATTAAACCCAGCAAAAGTCAACTATCCCGTAACTAAAAGAGAATGTGTCTGGGAATCATTTGGGCCTTGCAACACTTCAAAGCTTACCTAGCAGGTGTCAAGGTCACCATCATCACCGATCACCACGCTTTCCAATGGCTACGCAAATCGGATACAAAAAATGTCCTAACAGTCAGGTGGCGAGAATCATTAGAAGAGTTTAACTTCGAAATTGCCTACCGACCAGGAAAACTCCATACCAACGCTGATGTTTTATCCAGACTTCCAAATAACTCAGCCAAGGACACTTACAGCCAAAACACTGATATGCAGCCGATTTTAGCCATCCATCATCAAGACTCACTAGATCAAGACCAACAACAACTGCTTAAACAATTTGCTTCAACAGCAAGAAAAACCAGACTGGATGCCGAGAAGTATCTTCTCCCAACTCACAAGAAGAGATAATTTGTATACGCCAGACGAAAAAATTGTAATAACACCTAATGCAGCACTCTCTACCATGCAATCCATCCATACACACAATGGCATTCATTTGGCCCAAAGAAAGTTAACTGCTACTTTCCAGCAAGTGTACTGGACTCCTTCTCCATACATCACAGCTAAAAGAATCACGGAAGCCTGCAGAGCCTGTGCATTGGGCAAGGACAGGACACGTACAGCCGGACCTACAGGAAAATTAGTAGCGTCCAAACCATGGCAACTTCTTGCAGTAGATGTAATGGGACCCATGGAAGGAAATCAAGGTTTTAAGTACATCATCACCTTTGTGGACACATACTCGAAATATGTAATTGCAATTGTCCAGCAAAAGAACACTCAGCTTTAGCAGTAGCTGAAGCAATGATACAGCACGTTTCTCCTTATTTTGTATTACCTGAAGCTATTCATTCTGACAATGCCCCTGAACTCACCAGTCACATATGGTCACAACTATCCCAAATGTGTGGATTCAAGATTAGCCACTCCTCCCCATATTGGCCTCAGGGTAACTCCATTTGTGAAATAAGCCAACGAACAATTGAAAACCAGATAAGGACACGCCTGCAACAGATGAAAACCTAGGATTGGCCCAGTCAAGTGAAAATAGTTCAGTGGGGAATAAATACTTGCCCCCGAAAAGACGGAATATCATCCCATGAACGTGTGTTTGGAGTACCACCTTTACTCCTACCTCTATGTCATCTGTCTGTCCCTTATGAGTCCTCCTCCAATTTTGACCAGTCTTTAATACATCTAAAAAACTGACTTCGCCAGCTGCAATATATCCAAGACCTGAAACCTGACGAAACAGCCAAAGTTAGTCCCCACCATGTAGGCGATCTTGTCATGGTTGCTCACCTACCTGTCCCATCCAAACTCAAACTAAGATATCAAGGTCCCTTCGAGATCCTAACTGTTCCAAACTGTTACCAGGTTACAATTAATTACTTTGGTGAGTCACGCACCTACCGAAATAGATATACTGTATAGGTAGGTTTCAACCCATTGATGAAAATATGACTATACTAGCTGATCCCAAAGAAAATGACACATTGCCTGCAACTAATGACCAGAATTTAGGATCCACAGAACCATTGACACCTCCCATTCTTCAACCCATCTCTCCTCAATTAATGAGACCAAACCTTATTGCACCTCCTACTCAACCAGTAACTAAGCCTGATATCACCTGTCCAAATCAAAATCCACTTGCACTATTTTTTTCCTCTCACACCATTCTCTCTGAAACTCCTCCTCCAATTTCTAAACGAGTTGTCTCTGCACCTCCTCAACTTCCTACACATTCTAACATGAATGTGACTCAAGTTCAAGTAACCCCTCTCATTTCCTTACCTGCCATCAGCCTATCTATTTGTTTCTGAATCACCCTGTACTTTACCAACCACTCCAGCCATCAACATTATTCCCTCTTTAGAAAATCAAACTTCTCCTTCGTTAACTAAAACATCATCAATTACATCCACTCATCAAATTATCCAGCCAACAAATCTAGCTGATCAAGGAAACTGTCCGACTACAAATAGTCCTGACCCTTCTACTCAATTACCTATACCTCTCACTAAATCTCCTAAGCCATCTACCTCTACTCATAAATCACCTACCCCGTCACCTAATCCTTCCACAACATCTAACTCTAGCTATACCTCCCCCCATCCTACTCCACAAAAGACAAAAATGAAATTAAGGTCACCATCTTTAATGCAACCTTTATCTAATCCAACATGTCGAAGATCTGGCCGATGTGTGACTCCACCTTAAACATGGGCACCCACATTCAAGCCGACCAACAAAAGGCGGGCTCCCACCAAAGCCACCACCTCGCAACATCAGAAGGTGTGTGTTTATTGTGTTATTGATTGCCTGATTGAGTAACTACTTATCATATTCACGAAGTTCGATGTGTTCCTGTTGAGCATATTCCAATTCTAAGTATCCGAAGCCCGGATGTATAGAGAGATAATACTGAAGCGAGTTGGATTACAACCCGGCATAACAGATACAAGATGTGAGGGCAATTGAACGATAGTTGAAGTGTTGATGGCGGTCACCTTTCTTTGGGACAGGTTGAATGAGAGTCAACTTCCAGCAAGAAGGGAAGGTATTAGATTCATATTATCACCAACCCACCAATTAACTTATAAATAATCCTAATTAATGAAATCAATGAAACTAATGAATACATGTGGTACTTCAAGGATTCAAACCTAGATAAAAGACAGAAGCGAAAGAGTTTACCTACAGTAGACAAGGAGTCAGCACAGAAGCACAGTTTATTTAGTAAAACAGGAGGGACACTATCTAGTCTGTATGCCTTCTTAGTATTAAGCCCAGTGAGGGCAGAAAATACATCCTAAGAAGAGATTTAATTAGGATATTATGCAAAAGTAAGTGAGAGGGTAGTGGAGAGGGAGGAACAGGACCGGAATCATCCAAGATTAAGTTTTAGCAAAAGTTTGAGCAAAGAGTTCAGCTTGGTCAGAGGAAGAAGTGACAGTGGTGCCACCTGAGCGGAAAAGAGGGGGTAAGAGAAGGAGGTAAAGTTGTTGGAGAGGTTTTTGGCTAAATACTAGAAAGCTTGGGAAGAGCTAGAATTGGAGAGTTCATTACAGTTACTATTGGTGAAAGAGTTGGCAAGTCAAACAAAACATTTGGCATGATTCCGGGTGGAAATACATAGAGTTCTGGAGTTTGAAGCAGTCGGCACCATTTGTTTGCTTCCTCGTTAATTTGGACAGAAGTACACCAAGTGAGTAAATTAAGGTTCATGTGCATTAGTCTGACAATAATAAAATGGAATGTATGTCTCCATGCCTGACAGGATTACCTCAGTAATGCAAACATCGAAGAAGTACTGCCGAAGAGCTTCCCAGTCAGTGGCACCAAAATGCTTCAAGCACCACCGGCTGGGAGGATCGGGTGGCCGTACTGGAGAGATAGGACAGGTGACAGAGACAAGATTGTGATCGGAGGAGCCCAATGGAGAGAAAAGGTTTACAGTATAAACAGAAGGATTAAAAGTTAGCTGTATGTCAAGGCCGTTGGCCCGATCTCGAAGACAATCCGGGATACGGTTAGGGTGTTGGACTAATTAATTAAGCTAATTGCTATTTTGATGAAAGGGTTAAGCACAGCAATGACAAACAAAATAACCATAAATAATATGCCCAGTGCCTTTGTACATTTAGTTTTGTGCTTTATATTTGTATACATCTAGAATAGCATAATTATACGCCATATGCACGAATGGTCAGGATTTGGTTGCATTAAAAAATCAATAGTAACAAAGATCGGTCAACCTCCGCCATCTTGGTGCCATTGGTGGTATTTTCCTCTCTTTGCACTGAAATAAACCCATACCCATAATACACAATAGCTAATACTGGCATAGGATATGTAGTTTGGTCTTTGGATATACATTGCAGACAATCAAAAATACAATAAAACCGTTATTTGATATTTGAGTTACCAAAAAGGCGTCCACAGTAAACAATGGCTTCCAGGAGCTCTAGGTTCCAGTGAAAACCTCGGTGAAGTTGCTTAGTCAGGGTACCGTTGTCTTCAGTAGTTATCCAGTTACAGTCAATTATAGCCTTGTTAATCCTATCTAAATCAAGGGTGATTTGTTTATATATCCTATTTTCAACCCCATTAGCTTGGCGATTGTAAGACATATTGCCCTATCAGTTAGGCAAGTAAAGGGGGTATTGCCTCACTCTAGTGTTGTAATTTCAATGCAAACAATACAAAATTAGGATAAATCGGCCTTGGGCCAGAGTGTTTTTCTACCTAAAAATGAAACTAAGCCTAAAGGGGGTGTAGGAGGTGTTTTTCTTTTTGGGGGGGTCATCTGGAGGAGGCGTTTCCATTTTATATATATATATATATTTTTGTTTTTAATTTGTCATTATTTTTTAAGAACTAACTAAACACAATTTGTTCGAAAATGGTAAACGTTATAATATAATTGTTCAATGACAATTATAAACATCTCTCAGTACGTGACCCCCCCCCCCCCCAACAACGTCTAATCAGCTAGTGTTAAAGGTGGTTCCGTTTCTTCAGCATTTAGCCATTTACCGTCAAATTACCGTATAACTTATTAGAGCGAGCCAATTACTCGCGCCCCCTACACACCCACACCAACACCAGCACGGAGCGACACGCACATACTGGCCGGGGGGTAGGGGGGGGGGGGGGGGGGGGGTAGGAACAGTTGGTTGATATTTAGGTCTAACTTTACTTAATTTACAGTTAATTTCAAATGTTTCTATTTCCACCCACATAGCAATAATATATATATATATATATTATTAAACTTACACACTATTTCTATTGCGAATTGTAACTATACGTTAATAGTATAAGTCAATCATAATTGTAACTATACGTTAATAGTATAAGTCAATCATAATTGTAACTATACGTTAATAGTATAAGTCAATCATAATTGTAACTATACGTTAATAGTATAAGTCAATCATAATTGTAACTATACGTTAATAGTATAAGTCAATCATAATTGTAACTATACGTTAATAGTATAAGTCAATCATAATTGTAACTATACGTTAATAGTATAAGTCAATCATAATTGTAACTATACGTTAATAGTATAAGTCAATCATAATTGTAACTATACGTTAATAGTATAAGTCAATCATAATTGTAACTATACGTTATAGTATAAGTCAATCATAATTGTAACTATACGTTAATAGTATAAGTCAATCATAATTGTAACTATACGTTAATAGTATAAGTCAATCATAATTGTAACTATACGTTAATAGTATAAGTCAATCATAATTGTAACTATACGTTAATAGTATAAGTCAATCATAATTGTAACTATACGTTAATAGTATAAGTCAATCATAATTGTAACTATACGTTAATAGTATAAGTCAATCATAATTGTAACTATACGTTAATAGTATAAGTCAATCATAATTGTAACTATACGTTAATAGTATAAGTCAATCATAATTGTAACTATACGTTAATAGTATAAGTCAATCATAATTGTAACTATACGTTAATAGTATAAGTCAATCATAATTGTAACTATACGTTAATAGTATAAGTCAATCATAATTGTAACTATACGTTAATAGTATAAGTCAATCATAATTGTAACTATACGTTAATAGTATAAGTCAATCATAATTGTAACTATACGTTAATAGTATAAGTCAATCATAATTGTAACTATACGTTAATAGTATAAGTCAATCATAATTGTAACTATACGTTAATAGTATAAGTCAATCATAATTGTTTCGGCTTCATCCAAAAGATAGCAGGAAGTGGATTTAGTTGATCTGTCATAGTCTTATCAATATTGTTACGGTTGTTAGTGGTGTTATAACTACTAATACATTCATACATACAGACAGCCATTCAGAAACGGGATTGTCGTAAGCTTAAATTATGCTTTCATTCTAGGTATCAGTAGATTATTTAATTCAGTTCAGGGTGGAATGTTTGAGGCCAGAGGGTTAATCGAGATATACTTTACCCCTTTGATTCCTAGAGGGCCTTAACAAACTGAGTATAATCATCTAATGATCACCAGCAAATATTGAAGAAACCGTGTCCTAATACTTAAAGGGTTAACTACAATGACCAAACAATATATGCTGTACCGGTATTACCAAATTATTATTATAAGGACATAATTATATATATATATATATATATATATTTTTTTTTTTTTTTTTTTTTTTTTTTTTCTATATTCCAACTTACTTCCTCTCGGGCATAGGCTGAGAGCCTTAACATTCACCGCTTTACAATGAACAGTGAAGCCCGTGAGGTCTTGTTCCAGTCTAGGGAGTGAGACATGTGAAGCACGTAGAGTACAACGAGCACCTGCCATCTTGCCTTCACATGAGGCACGGTGCTCACTCATGGCCCGAAACGACCCCATCTCTGAAGCCACCTCGTTCCCGTGCTTCACTGTCTCACCCCCTACACTCGGACTCTCACACTTACACACACACACAATATAGTATAATAGGTTAATGACCACTGGCACCAATTTGGCGGAGGTTGGATGATCTCTGTTACTATAGGGTCTCTAGTCCAGATAATTATATTGCGGAGGACTGATCTCAAGTAGTATGAAGTACAAGGGCTTGGGGGGAAGAATACCATAACAATATAACAGCGGACAAATATACACCGGGGATCCAGTGAGATACTCCCAGACCCTTACCAACCAACCTTAATTTTAAGGGGGCTCACAGGATTTGTTTTTGTCTTTTTCTCCTTTTCTCTCTTTCTCTGGCTTGTATCCATTCGGCCCCATTCAGCCAACTGTTTTAAGACGTTTATCCTCATCCAGGTGTCGATTTCTTCCTGGCTAGCGATACCGAGCCAGCATTGTATGGAGAAATTCGGCTTCGCCGGAGAAATTTTTCTATCAAAAAATTTACAACTCTAGCTAGCTGTCAAAACAAAAATATATATATGCTGACTCGCTATCGCTCGCAAGGAAAATATTGAAACCTGTATGAGGGTAAACGTCTTAAAACAGTAGGCTGAATAGGGCCGAATGGATACAAGCCAAAGAGAGAGGGAGAGAAAGAGAAAACATTGAGGTGGACTCCCTTAACCCCTTATTGGCGGCGCGCGACATATGTCGAGTGAAATCAATTTGGACTATGTGGCAGTGCACGACATCTGTCGAGCACCATTTTCAGCACGTAATGTTGCTGAGAGAGAGAGCTGAGCGGTGGGATGAGCGTAGTAACCATATGACCGCTCCCCACCACCGCGGTGGACCTACTGAACTGTATTCTAACTTCCTCCCCCTCTCCTCACTCGCTACACAGGGAATTATGTAAGGAAATTACCTTATTTCAGGGTTTTTGCACTCGTGTTGCACGATCGTTGCAAGAGAACCAGTGGTCGTACACGGATGGTTCGGTTGTCATTGGAAAGCTCTGTTTATGCCCTTTCAGGGATAGATACTTGTTTTACGCTCTGGATCTTATTTAGGTATGAAAATGAGCACGGAAACAACCCTATTTAGGGTTAAAAAAAAAACCTGGGCGCTACAGTCAAATAAACCACCTAGCCCGCTAAATAAGGGTTAATAACATACAAAAATAGTTCCAATTAGCTGTTGACATGATCAATCATCTACAGTCTGTTTGATACCAGGCGACAGTACATTTCATCTCTTAACAGCTGATTTATCGATACTTAATATGAAACTACTATGTCTCTGCACCATGTAAATTCCAAATTTTCATAATTAGCATAATATTTCCCTACAACATTTTCATATAGCTAAGTAGTCTGTTCTTCCGTGCTGACTCCCTGCCTAGGCAAACTCTTTCATGTCTGTCTCTCCTCTAACGTCTTCCCTTCTTGCTGGAAGTTTACTCTCATTCAACCTGTCCCAAAGAAGTGTGATCGCTCTCAACCTTCCAACTATCGTCCAATTGCTCTCACTTCCTGCATCTCTAAAGTTTGTTAAACTATTCTGAAATCAAAATTTCTTAACCATTTATCTTTCCATAACCTACTTTCAGATCGCCAGTATGATTTCCTTAAGGGTCGCTCTATGGGTGATCTCCTTGCATATCTTACTAATTCTTGGTCATCCTCCCTTCGGGGCTTGGATGAAACTTTGTCTATTGCACTAGACATATCAAAAGCCTTCAACAGAGTCTGGCACAGATCTCTAATTTCCAAACTACCCTCCTTTGGTTTCTATTTCTCTATCTGCACCTTTGTCTCTAATTTCCTTTCTGACCATTCCATAGCTGCAGTTGTGGACGGCCATCAATCACTTCCTCAACCTTTTCAACTCCAGTGTTCCTCAGGGTTCTGTCCTGTCTCCAGTTCTCTTTCTAAAATTAATTAATGATCTTTTCAACTGTACCTCTAGTCCCAACCACTCATATGCTGATGACTCTACCTTGCACTATTCTACTGGTTCTCCACAACAACCCAGTATGCAATAACTCCAAATCTCACATGACGAGGCCATAACATCATATGATCTAGCAATTATTTCTGATTGGCACAGATAAAATCTTGTTACTTTCAATGCCTCCAATACCCAATTTCTCCCTCTATCTGCCCATTATAATCCTCCACAAGCCTATCAATTACTCTTCAACAATACACAAATCAACTCTTCATCTTCTCTCAATATGCTTTTCATCCAACATTTCTTGGATAGATCATATTACCACTCTTGCTAAAACAGTTTCTAAGAAGATAGGTGTGCTCAACCGTCTCCGTGGGCTCGTCACCACCACTCAGTTTCTTGATCTGAATAGGGGCACAGTGCTCCTATGTATCAAATATTGTTCACATGTGTGGAGAGGTTCTACTCATACCGCACTTCTCGAAAGAGCGGAGCTAAAAGCTTTTCGCCTCATCAACTCACTTTCTCTTACTAGTTCCCTACAATATCTTTCACTCTTCTATCACTATTACAACAATCAGTGTTCTTTAGAGCTCTCTCAGTGCATACCTCCTCTCTTGCGGCGAGTGCGAGACACCGGCCTTTCGACACAGTCCCACCCATATTCTGTCCAACTCTCCAATCCAAAAATTGTCGCATGTTCTCAGTCTTTTTTTCTATTCAACTAGTGAACTCTGGAACTCTCTCCCTCAATCAACCTTTCCTTCATCATATGATTTAAATTGCTTTAATCTTTGTGTGTCCAGGCATTTTGACCACAAAGTCCTTGGAATTTGGCTTTCTGTCACTCTTTTGGCTTTGGGGGGACACCCGTTACAGGCAACCTGCCTTTTGTTTCCTGCATACACATATAACAAACTAATAATTCAAGATGAGAACATATGAATTTACCGTCGATTGAAAATAGACTGTATCTTCATATATAAATTATGTTACCGTTTCCCGTAGATCTCTTCCGCTAAGGATGTCTCACACCCAGACCCATGTATACAGGATATCATTTTTCAGGGAAGCATGCTGCATTAAGCTAATATTTATAACCGTTCATTTGTCACCAGCCTCCTTTTATATAATTTAACCCACTGGATCCCAGCGCCACAGCGTATGCGTCGTCAATGTATGTAACGCTAAACCCCAGCGCCACATACGTTGCGTCCGCTACTTCGAAATGATTTACTCTTGTTCTATGGTAGCTAGAGGCTTGAGGATGGTATGAGAAACTACCTTATGATGTGGAAATTCATGCACGACCTCCCGAAATCCATCCTTCCGAATCCTCCCTTCCTCGCGAGGACAGAGTCCACCTGGCCAGGCTGAGATGCGGACACCATCCAGCTCTCCTGAGCTATCAGAAGAGACTGGATGACTCCGTTGTCGACGCCTGCCCGGGATGTAACACAGCACCCCATACCATTAAACACATCATAGAAGACTGCATTTCACACAACCACTTACGCCAACAACACAATCTACACTCAATGAGAGCTCTGTGGGAAAGCCCGATCGTGGCCATGGCCTTTCTCAGGGACTCGGGGCTGTTCGGCCAGGCAGCTTAGGGAACAACAACAACAACAACAACCTTATGATGTTGCCGAATAGTGGCGGTACGCGGCAGCCTCCTAGCCCATCCGCGCGGGTGAGTAAGAATATAGGTTTGACTCCTGTAAGGAGATAAAGAAAACCTAATATTTAGTAGTGGCCCCGTAATCATTGACGAACATGCCTATTACATAAGGCATCCTCTTCAAACACTAATCCGCCGTAGTTTGAATCTACCGCGCAGAGCATTTAAAAACTGAGGAGCCTTCATCATGAGCGCACGCGACCTCACTCATGGCTTCAGTCATTATGAATTGGGTTCTCACTACGAAAAAACTTCGTAAAAAATAAAAACAAAAAGAAAATAAGAATAACTATCCAATAAGCTTTCCATCATATCGTGGATGTACTTGTGTGGATTTCTGACCAGACGCTGAATCAGGCGTCATTCCTCCTTCACTGACATATCAAGTAAACCAAAATCCTTAATACATCAACGAATGGGAAGAGGACCGTCGGGAGGGCCCCAGTCGTCAATGATTACGGGGCCACTACTAAATATTAGGTTTTCTTTATCTCCTTACAGGAGTCAAACCTATAATTTATTAGTGGCCCCTCCATCATTGACGAACATGCCTGATATCTAAGACTGGAGGGGGACATTCGTAATCATATCATAACTCTAGAAAAGCAGATAATAAAAACAACCACATAGTATTCTTACTTTTTGAAAAATGTATTTAATACGGCGTAGGCCGGAAATATACAAGAAAAAGGGGTTCAGGCAGGTGCGTGCTTCAAAGAAGCCTGCCCGACAAAAATAGGTAACCCTGAAGATTCTGAACACAGATCTGTAGTTACAAAAGGCACCCCACTCAACGAGTGGTGACAAATTATAAGTTATAAGTTTATATGTGCACATCATAAACCCCAAAATACATGTGGAGATCAATTGCTAATGAACTCCATTGAACTAATGTTACATTGCTTTCGCAGCTAAAACTACTATAACAACACCGTTGTTTTGTACTAAACTTTGTACTAGCACAAATTCTCGCAGAGAAATTTTCATATCACATTTTAACCTTAAATTGTATCACAGCTCTCATACTCCGGGGTCTAGGGTGTCCTATGTCAACTGACTGCATCCCCCCCCCCCCCCCTTCCTTGAAAATAAACATAAGTGACTGCAGGGCCACCTAGACCCTCTGCCTTAACCCTTAATTAGCGGCGAGCAACATAAGTCGAGTTAAATAAAGCTGGACTATGTGGCGGCGCTCGACATAGGTCGAGTGGCAATTTCAGCACGTAATGTGGCTGAGAGAGAGAGACAAGTGGTGGCAGGAGACTAGCGAGCGTTTGACTGCTCCAGAACCGCGGCGAACCTACTGACACAAATCTCAGCTCTCTCACTCGCTACATACTCTATGTACTGAAAGTACCGAATTACCTGCTTTTTGCACTCGCGTTGCACGGTTATTGCAAGAAAACTATCCATCATACAAGGATCGTTATGGTGTCATTCGAAAGCTCTGTTTATGCCCTTTCAGGGATAGGTACTTGTTTTACGTTCTGGGTCTTATTTAGGCATGAAAATGATCACGTAAACAGCCCTATTTTGGCTAAAAACACCCCGCTGTGCGGTACACATAAATAAACCGCATAGGCCGCTCGTAAGGTGTTAAAGCTATACATGGTAAGGAAGGTTTGTCTAGAGCAACTGACAAGTATCTAGAGAGAAACGTATGATTAGACGCCCACAACTGTGTGGACGCAATATCTTCAACTGAAAAGTTTTTCAGGAAACGTAAAGAGGCCGCCCACTTGCGTAAATCGTGGGCCCTACCCACAACGCCGGGATTACTCTCTTTAATGACTTCTACCAGAAGAGAGGCTAATCGCCGTTTAAGTAAGCGTTTACCCGTACTCGCTACCCATAAAGCACCTTGGGGGTTATGAGGAGCTATTCTCAAATATTTGGTTAGAGCTTGCACTGGACATAAATTATGATGCACCTTTCCCCTTTTTAACGCCGGCACCGTGAACTCAGAAAACACGTGTGCACTATGCTCATTCTTGGCTACAAACGCCGGGGAGGGTGCAATGGAAATTGAATCATTAAGTCTACCAAACCTAAGACAATTAGGTGTGTTGCTCATCGCCGCCAGCTCAGACACTCTGTTTCCGGTGGCCAAAGCCAATAGGAAAACTGCCTTCTTTAAGATTAAAGCAAAGTCTGCAGTATTTTGATACAGACGAGAATGAAGTAAAGACAAAGCTTTGTCCAGAGACCAAGTAGGCATGAGCTGACGGGGAGGTGGGCGGAGTTTAAAACACGCTCTCATAAATCCTGTTTCCTCCGCCACCGGTATGGATAGACCTGTAAGGTCGAAAAAGGGCACTCTAATCGCAGTTAAGTGATTCTTCAAAGTAACCACAGATAAACGTTTCTGCTCAAACAGATAGTTCAAGTAATTAAAAACCAATGCCACTGAGGGTACAGTTTGTTCCGTTCTAACAATCCAAGAAGTAAAAGCTTTCCAATGAGATTGATATTGTCGCTTAGTAGACTGAGTATATTGATTGAGCAATTTATTGGTCACATCCCTACCGTATGGTGCTAGCCACTTGGCCTCCTGAATGTCCATAATGCAAAAGTCAGCGAGGTCTCTAGGTTGCCAATCGTGTCTAAGTGGAAGTACCCGACCGGGAGCGATACCGGGTCCGGGCACCACATTATTAACTGCTGGTACCACACCTGCGCCGGCCACAGGGGCGCGATTAGCGAGACTAAGCCTCGATAAACTCGTAGTTTGTTCACTACGTGGCACATTAGTGACGCATCTGGCGGCGGAAACAGATAGATGGAGCTCCATCTGTTCCAGTCTGTCACTAGGGCGTCTGGCCCCCCTGCCGGCGTTATCGCCCGGCGGGTGAGGTATAGAGGGAGCTTGTGAGTCTCCTCGGACGCAAAAAGATCCACTTGTGGATGGGAGAGCTCCGCAATCATTAGGTCGAAAATGGGTTGCTTGAGCTCCCATTCTACTGTCGTGCTCTGTCTCCGGGACAGAGCGTCTGCCCAGACGTTCGCTACGCCTGGGAGATAAGATGCGTGAAGATAAATATCTAGACTGGTGGCTAGAACAAAAATCTCTTCCGACACGAGTAGCAACTTCCTTGACCTCGTTGACCCTTGTTTCTGAATACAGTGAACTGCATTCAGATTGTCCATTCTGAAGGCCACTGACTTGCCCCGTAACGCCGGGCCGTGAGCCTGAAGGAAATACAAGGGGACTAGTAACTCTTTGACATTTATGTGAGAGATTTCTAAGTGGGACCAAAGTCCCTGACCCTGGTGCCCCTGATTTGACTGAAATCCCCACCCTATGGTGCCTGACGCATCCGTGTCTACCCATACCGTTGGAGGAGGAGAGGTCCATGACATGATTGAGTGCAATGTTTCCCTCTTCGCCCAGACCGCTAGTAAGGTGTGGATTAATTTTGGTATGGGCCATAATTTTCCCGCCGGTAAGAGTGGGAAATATTTGTTGCCTTCCAATATTAATCGTTTTACTTTCAACCGGCCCAACTTGACAGTTAGCTGAATCCAGTTGAGAGAGCCGACCAGAGACTCCCAGACTCTTCGTGTCGTAGTCAGACTGTGAAGAAACCTGAACACTTTCCTGCGAAACCTGTTGCGATTGTCCACACTCTGACTCAGAGTGAGAGCGGCGGTGTCCCAGACCAGCCCTATCCACTGAATTACTCTTGAGGGAACAAGGTTTGACTTTACCAGATTTACCTTGAAGCCTAGAGTTTTGACATGATTTAAAATGATATTGACATGTTTTATGCATAATTGTTGTGTCTCTGCCACCACCAGCCAGTCGTCTAGATACCACAACACTCTGATTCCCTGTTTTAACAACGGCATCAGGGCTTGCCGGACTAGTTTCGTGAATAATCGAGGTGCTAGGTTCAAACCGAACGGCATCCTCTGAAAAACAAAATTTTGGTGCCTGATCCTCAAGGCCAGAAACCTTTGAAATCTTTTGTTGACCGACACGTGCCAATAGGCGTCTGTCAGGTCTAGGGAACACATCCAGCCACCCGGCGGAAGTGTTAGCCTGATTTGATGAACTGTTAACATTCTGAAAGACTCGTTGTAAATGTGAAGATTCAGATAAGACAGGTCTACGACCGGCCTCATCTGAACACTGTCCCGTTTGGAAACCAAAAACAGTTTTGACGTGAATACAGGGTAATCTGGAGGGACCGGGATGATGACATTCTTGGCAATCATCTCCTGGACCAGCAACTCCACCTCTAATGAAACACAATTTGCCGTTGTCGGCTGACGTAAGCGAGGTCGCCGGAGCCACTGCCAAGTGATGCCTTTGCGTGCCACCATCCGTGCCCAGGTTTTTAACGGCCATGCTTGGTGACACGTTCGGAACGACCCAGTTAGCAGACAAGGGTTCGCCGGCTGTACTTCCCTCGGTTCCTCCGGCTCTAAGATAGGCACTGGGAGTGAGAAAGACTTTAGTTTTTTGATGGTGGGTTTGGTGGTGTTGGACGCTTCGCCGGCTGGCTGGTGTGGGCCGAAGACTGGCCCTGCCCCGGCTTATACTGGCCGCGTCCCCTCTGTCCTGAAAACCCTCTCTGTCTATGCCTGAACTGACCCAGGGGGGATTGGGAGGACTTAGGCGGAAGAAACGGCTTAGAACCCCCTGGCTGAGCTTTAGTAGGAGGCTTAGGTTTGGGGAAGTTAAATGCGGGTTTCTTAGCCTGTGCGGGACTGTGCTTCACGGCCTGTGCCATGTTAAACACTGTTCGCCATAAATCAGGGGACATTAAAGAAGGTGTAAGTACTGGGGACATTACCACCTGGTTAGCAATGCGATCAGGCAGCTTGCGAACTAATGACATCCTAAGATCCTGTCGTGCTCGCACCGCCTCAAGTAAGGCTGTGCGTATGTCACCTAAGGATTGAATCGACGACTGAAGAATCAGACGCCGGGATAACTCAACTGATCTTCGAGCATCCGCGTCTGCGATTGCCTGAGTAGACCTGAGTAAAGACTTAGCCACCTGTTGAGAAACTATGTACTGTGAAAACAGGCGGAAAGCTTTTCCCCTTAGCCTAAATTCTCTGTCTAGGTGAGAAGGGGTAGGGGTAGTGAATGGTTCCTTTAGTTCACAAAGATTAATCTTAGGGGCAGCTAAAAAAGAAAATAAAGCTGACGGAACTCCGCCGGCAGAACCTACCGGCATGGAGAACCATGAATGTTATCCTGAGGGATCTGGTGGGAAGATTTAGAAGTGAAAGTGGTTGCAAAGTTTTGAGCCTCTACCTCCCAATCCACCCAAGGTCCTGGTCCCAACTGTCCCACCTTCAACACTGGATTAGCTGTCTCGTCTGTGACGGTCTGTAAATCTAGTTCAGGAGTAAGAGCCGACAGAGCCTTAATATCATTAAACCCATCCAGCTTAGACCAGTCTGAAAAAAGTTTTGAAGCTGAGGCAGGGGGTAAAGCAGGCTTAGATGCATAAACAAAATAATCCTGATGATAATAACTAGGTATAGCCTTGATATTTACGTCCAAAACATTACCCAAGGCATCCAATGCCCTTAATTTCTTAGACTTATTTCCCTGGATAAACCACTCACGTGGTACCGGGAGTTCCCCTGACAAGGTAGGCTGGGCAAGCTCTGGCTTAGAGGGGTTCAAAGGGACCCATGACTCGTCTGGCCCATAAAGCAGGGGCATAGCTACCTTTCTAAGAGGCGCTTTGTCTAGAGGGGGTGGATTAACATCCGTAATGACCCTGACATTTGACGTAGTGAATGCCGCCGTAGCTGGCTTAGAGCTCCCTGCCGGTGACAGAGTAGGAGGGTTAGGAATCTTAGATAAATCGATTGACGTTATCAGAGGCCGTACCGCAGAACTTGTCAAGGGAGCCCCCAAGTCCATTGTGGGGTTTTCTCGTTGTTGATTAAAGAATTTTGATAGAGCATGAGTAAGTAACCCATCAATTTCTTGTGCTGTAACAAACTGGTTAGATGCAGAACTTTCAGGTGAATCAGTATTATCATGGGCGGCGTCCAGGCCTGAGCCTGACCCTTGTCCCTCCCTATCTGAAATTAATGACACTTCATCTTGTTCCTCCCGATCCTCCTGAGAAGACCCCGCCGAGGCAGGGGCACCTTGTTTCCAAGATAAATCAGGGATAGAGGATGGGGTCGCCGCGTCCCTGTGGACATCGGCTACTGTGTGACTCGTATGAGTCGGACGTGGATGGTCAGACCCTGGCTGAGCAAACCGCCAAACACCGAGGCTCTGGCCTACGCTCTCTTGAGAGTCTGAAACATTCTCAATTATTGAATTTCCTGAACTTTCCGTTTCTAGGGTTAAAATATCAATAGGTAAATCTTGTTTAGGGACAGGCGCTTCACTATACTCTGAGGCTGTAACAGAAACATTTTCAGGTGTAGAGGTACGATGAGATGCACTAGACTTAGTAGAATGTCGAGAGGACTTCTTATGGGAATCCTTTTTTGGAGGATTTGTGGCTACGGTGTGACCGCGAACTAGACCTAGGTTTGGAAGAATCACCACCATTGCCACTGGGGGAAGCTTCAGTCTTACACTTCTTACTAGCCGGGGAAGAGGCCCGACTTGAAGACCGCTGTCTGAGGGGTGACCTTGACCTCGATCTCGCCTGCGACGAGGAGGTGGCTGCCGGGGGAGTAGGCTCTCTCGGGCGTTTAAACGTATCCACAGACGATACAGAACCCTGGCTAGTCTCTGTCGGCTTAAAAACCCGTTACTCTAGAGGTACGTTTAGGGGGAGGGTGCTCTGACAGCAACTTATCCCAAAGTGGGACGTTGTCACATTGAAGTGACTTATGTGCGACAATGGTAGTATAGGCCGACATTTGTTGTCTGACCTCTCTCAACGCTACCGCCGCGGTCTTGTAATTGTCACACAGGACTTTATTGGCTAATTGGGAGCAAAATGAACAATTAAGTGTAACCCAGAGACCCCTTGAACGGTCTAGACATCTAACACACCTTATGCAAAGGGTATGCGCAAAAATTGGGATACCCGCGCAAGTAGGGGTAATGCACAGGGCAAAAACTGGGGCCACATTAGCCATGACAGAGACTGGTGTGAGGAAACTACCGCCGGGTCTGTATTGGTCCGCCGGAGCTCAGCTCTGGAAAAATAAAGAAAAATTTCCCGGAATTAATGCTCATAAGGTTAACCCCCGTGTACGCATACCAGTGTTAATAACCTGCCGGGTAACGGGATGCAAAGACACAGCTAACACATCCCGCTACGCGGCTGGGTGTAAAGAGGCTAAACAAATCTTCTTAGCTAAAGAACATGAAGAATACCCTCTGATATAATGGTCCAGTATGGCACTTATAGTCTGTAGGAGGTGGTGACTGTCTCAAGATTCAATTTTGTAACAAAGCCCCCCCTCATAAAGACGCCGGCCCTTGAAATATTTTAGTAGAATAGCCCAGGGCAGGAATATACGAGATCTGATTTTTTAACGAATTGTCCCAAACGATCGTCGTAAAAATAGAAGGCGGCGATACTGAAAGTATCACCCAATTAAGGTTAATCGAAATTGAATTTGTTTATAAATTCCTTAGTTCCTCCACTTAGGGGCACCCGCCGGGTGTGGGAATCGATTTGGTTAAACCTCACTGATCCTTCAATTGCCGTAAGAGTAAAGGCAGCGATACACAGAGTATCACTCAAATGGATTGGTTAACTATATGAGACCTAAGTCGTTTTATCCCACCCTGCTCAGGTGCACCCGCCGGGTGAGAAGTCTAAAACTTAACCCCACAAGTTCCTGACCCCACTTCTTTGTAAAAGATCGCCGGGGAGGAACGCCTAAACAACAGCTAGGTTTTCCATGTGGTTGTCGTAAACCAGGTAGAAAAACCTATAAAAAACGAGTGTTCTCAAGAACGTCGTTTCTTTATATATATCTAATATATATGTAAGGATGGGTACAGCCATCCCGCCGGGAATTTAAAGGAGGCCTGAAACCAGGCACCCACAGAGACGCAGTCCTGGAGAGCCACAGACACCTCCCCACGCCGGGGAACCAGCCAGAGTTAAAAACCACGTGTGGCCCAACACTGCTCATCGGTCAGGATTTTTCATGGTGAAACCGAGAAAAACCCGCCGGAAGGCAAACCCCACCCTGAACAGACACCATCTGAACAATACGACACGAGGAGAGACACGCACGACTAACCAAGGTCACAACATAATCCGTGGAATTAGCCAATACACAACTAAACCAGGAAACAAATATAGTCCGAGGAATTAGCCAATACACAACTAAAACCCGGATACACATGACACAGTAGGGCATATTTATAAAATAAATAATAACACTAGACATGTGGCAAAGCTACGAGCGGCTGGCTAGGCCTAGGTAGACGGCATGAAAATAGTTGAAATATAAACACACACTGGAATATCACAACAGGAACCACCGCCAACACACCACCGAAGCGATAACTTCCACCCCGGGAAGCCTGACACGGACCCAGAAAAAACTTCACTAAGTGAAGAAAAATACGCTGGGAACGTCAGCAAACACACAGCTTACCTCATCAGAAGGATAAAAGGCAGCAATAATTAACGCGTAATGAAAGCCGCCTGCATCACCAACTAACACAACTGTGAAAAGTTCACGTGTCCACAACAGGACCACGAGGGTACATCCGAAATAGATGCCCCATACATACGACCCAAAATACACTGCACTGCGGGCAACCAGCCCAGGACACTCCTGCTACGCCTATCCTAACCTTACTCGATACATCCTAGAGTAAACAAATGAGAAAAAACTCACTAGGGACGCAACGAATGCGGAACCAGCGGAGCCTGAAAGGTACGTCCGGGCAGGCTGAGCGCAGAGCAAAGAAGGAGGAATGACGCCTGATTCAGCGTCTGGTCAGAAATCCACACAAGTACATCCACGATATGATGGAAAGCTTATTGGATAGTTATTCTTATTTTCTTTTTGTTTTTATTTTTTACGAAGTTTTTTCGTAGTGAGAACCCAATTCATAATGACTGAAGCCATGAGTGAGGTCGCGTGCGCTCATGATGAAGGCTCCTCAGTTTTTAAATGCTCTGCGCGGTAGATTCAAACTACGGCGGATTAGTGTTTGAAGAGGATGCCTTATGTAATAGGCATGTTCGTCAATGATGGAGGGGCCACTAATAAATAGCCAGTTTACCCACTTATCCCACCGCCACTTTTGTGCTTATTTATTCTTATCCTATGGTAGCTAGAGGGTTCAAATTCATATGGGATATACTGTACCTTATGATGTTGCCCAACAGTCGCAATACCTATCAATTGGCAATACTCAAGTCCCGCCGTGGTGGGGAGTGGGGAGAGAGAGCGTGGGAGTGGAAGGACTGGGCGGCCTCCCACCTCCCGCCCGGCCCAGTTGCCTTGTACCTCGTCGCCTCGCTATGTTTATCGCTCCCCTAATGCTTCCCATAACATAGTTGACTCCCACCAAGTGGGGAAGAGGAGGAGGAGGATGACCCAGACCCCACGGCATTCCTCAAAATTCTGCCAGGTCATGGTATGGGTAAGAAGAGACGAGATTAGTGTGTCATGTTGCTACGTATACAGCAAGTTTATGTGTACACTGGTCCTCCCCCACTCCCCCTGCCTTCACTACCACCTCCCCTGTCTCCCTACTAAGAATACGTCAAAACCCATATTTCTAAGTCATAAGTGCCTAAAACAATGTGTAACACTCATATTCTAACTACAAAATATACGGTAAAGTATAAAATCAATAAACAGAGTACGTGAGAGAGGCATAATAAAAGTGAGAGAGAGTGAAGGGGAAGTCGGGTGTCATTCAGCTGGCAGTGTGTACGTGCGTGAGTCCATGAACAAGGTGGCTGCCAGCCCGCCAGTCGTCATGGTAGCCAGAGGACGCGGGCGAGGCTTGCCACTCCCTCGACACTTATAAAACTTGAATCTATGCACTTATCACACTGTACAAAAGAGTACAAAGGGAGTACAAAGGAAATCAAGCAACAACAGATCTAGTGACCCTTCTAGGTTGCTTGTCCTCCAAAACACTGAGGAATAAACTGTCCAAACAGTGGTTTAGAGTGGGTAAGGAAACATTGGAAAGGGAATTACTGCCCTGGAACTAATGTCCGTGGCAGGATTAGGAAGTTAGTAGGGGACAGATGGGTTAGTAACTGAGGGGGGGATAAAATAAAGTTATTCATTTACAAACGCAGTCAGTCGCGGGTTTGATGCGAGATATTTGTCTAGGCGGAGTTTAAATGAATCAACGGTGATGCAGTCTATAACGTTTCGGGGAAGCCCATTCCACAAGTTGACAACTCGATTGAAGAAGAAATTCTTAGATTCGTGTGAGTTAAAAGATTTACCAATAATTTTGCAACCGTTTCCCCGCGTGTAATTAGATTGGTCGATAGTGAAGTACTTACTACAGTTCATATTGTCGATGCCTTTGATGATTTTGAACACTTGAATTAAGTCACCTCTTAATCTGCGCTGGGTTAAAGGAAATAGATTTAACACCTTACGAGCGGCCTATGCGGTTTATTTATGTGTACCGCCCAGCGGGGTGTTTTTAGCCAAAATAGGGCTGTTTACGTGATCATTTTCATGCCTAAATAAGACCCAGCACGTAAAACAAGTATCTATCCCTGAAAGGGCATAAACAGAGCTTTCGAATGACACCATAACGATCCTTTTATGATGGCTAGTTTTCTTGCAATAACCGTGCAATGCGAGTGCAAAAAGCATGTAATTAGGCACTTTCCCCATACAATTCCGTATATAGCGAGTGAGAGAGGGAGGGAGGAGGTGGGATTCGTGTCAGTAGGTTCGCCGCGGTGGTCTGGAGCAGTCATACGCTCGCTACTCTCCTGCCACCACTTGTCTCTCTCTCTCAGCAACATTACGTGCTGAAATTGCCACACGACCTATGTCGAGCGCCGCCACATAGTCCAGCTTTATTTAACTCGACTTATGTTGCTCGCCGCTAATTAAGGGTTAATTCTCTAAGACACTCTTCGTATGGTTTGTTCTTTAGGCTAGGTATCATTTTGGTAACTCTACGTTGAACTCGTTCTAGCTTGTTTATATCTTTTTGGTAATAAAGGCACCAGGATTGAACGCAGTATTCCAGAAGAGGGCGGACTAAGGAATTGTAAAGGATTAGGATAACATCTTTGGATTTATGCTCCAATGACCTGCCTATAAAGCCAATTATTTTGTTTGCCTTCTTAACAACTTCTGAACATTGTTGACTCGGTTTTAGGTTACTCGATATTGTTACTCCCAGATCGGTTTCTCTGTTTACATTCTTTAGCTGAGTGCCATTCATCGAATAGTTTGCTTTCTCATTTAGGTATCCGATATGTAGTACTTTACATTTATCCGCATTGAAACTCATTTGCCAAATTTGGGCCCAACATGACAATTTATCTAGATTGTGTTGCATATCGTCAACTTGTTCTTTTGAGAGTACGCTATTTGCAATTTTTGTATCGTCAGCAAATTTTGAGATTGTGCAGGTGAGACCCTCATCTATGTCGTTGATGTAAATTAGAAAGAGAATTGGTCCTAGTACCGATCCCTGGGGTACCCCGCTGTAACTTCATTTACAATGACAATATGTGATACATGTTTCTAATATCTAAGCTATGAAGACACACATGATGCTCGGGTGGTGTAAATAACCGTCACTCGAAAACTGAACGCATCGTACATCTGCCATGCTGCCGCGCTCAGCTGTGTCTTGAAGGGCGGGAAGCTTGAAGGCCGCCCGGCATCAGCTGATGGCTGAGGATGCCTCCCCACCCATAGGACCCCAAAATGACCGAGGTGAGTGTTTTTTTGTGTGTTATTCTTCATTTCTCACCTTACCTTACCTTTGGATACCTTTGGATGTGTTCGCCGCTCCTCTAGCGGCACCAAGGAGCGCGACGCCCCTCGTTATGGGTGGTGATTTGGTGCAGTAGACTGTTTGAAGCGACAGCTCGCTCCCTTGCGAGGATGGGCTCGTCTGGCACTTTTTGCAGTTCGACATCTAGGGCTCTCTTGAAGTTGTCTAACGAGATGTCCCTCATGTCTCTTACTCGCCGTGGGAGTTTGTTGAAGAGACGTGGGCCTCTGTGTGATAACCAGCCCTCTCGCAGAGAGCCCATAGCACCCCTGTTATTCATCCGGGGGATTTCGCATTCCCAGCCTCTCCTATCACTGAATTTCATGACTATCGGAGTATGTAGGTTTGGTACTAAACCCTCTGCGATTTTCCATGTGTATATTATTAGGTAACATTCTCTTCTACGTTCCAGTGAGTACAGATTCAGTGCTCTTAAACGCTCCCAATAGTGTAGATGTTTTATCGAACTTATATGCGAAGTGAAATTTCTTTGTACACTCTCTACGTCATTTATTTCACCTGCTTTGTATGGGGATGTTAATACGCTACAGTATTCAAGCCACGGTAGCACTAGAGATTTGAAGAGTGTTATCATAGGCAATTCACCGCGTGTTTTAAAAGTACGCAGAATCCAACCCGTTAGACGTTTCGCAGCCGCCACTTTGACCTGGTTATGTACTTTGAAACCCATATTTTCAGACATTAATACCCCAAGGTCTTTCACACTGTCTTTCCATTCTATTATGTGGTTAGATTCTGTTAAGTAATTTGTAATTTCTTTAACACCATTATTATCTCCGTAACGTATTAATTGGAATTTTTCCTCATTGAATTGCATGTTGTTTTCCCTGGTCCACTGGAACACTACATTCATGTCTTCCTGCAGTCGGCCCGTGTCCTCTTGTGTGTTTACTATCTTGCTTAATTTTGTATCATCAGCAAAAGACGACGCCGTACTGTGTCTGGTGTTGGTATCTATGTCGCAAATTAGTATGAGGAACAGAAGGGGCGCTAGCACTGTTCCTTGGGGCACTGAGCTTTTGACATCCGAAGGCTCAGAAGTGACTTGGTTTACTGCTACCGATTGTTTTCGGTTTACGAGGAAATTGTATATCCACCGTCCGATTTTCCCAGTTATACCTATTGCTTTCAGTTTGTGGGCTATTATACCATGGTCACATTTATCAAATGCCTTAGCAAAATCGGTGTAAATGACATCCACGTTTTTCTTTTCTTCTAGCGCTTTAAGAATTTTGTCATAGTGTTCCAAAAGTTGTGAGAGACATGATCTTCCCGCTCTGAACCCATGTTGACCGGTGTTGTGTAGTTCATTTGCCTCCATGAATGTTGAAATTTTGCTTCGCAGGACTCGCTCGAAAACTTTAATGATGTGAGAGGTTAGAGCTACCGGGCGGTAGTTTTTTGGTAGTGCTTTACTCCCTCCTTTATGCAGTGGGGCAATTATTGCGTTTTTCAAGCTATCTGGTATGTCACCAGTGTCTAGACTCCTTCTCCACATTATAGCCAGGGGTTTTGAGAGGTTTTCCTTACATTTTTCATTAGGATCGAATTCCATGAGTCCGGGCCTGGTGCCGAGTGGGATGGCATGTTGGAAATGGCCTCTTCTATGTCTTTGGGACCGAAATCAATATCCAGCATCTGAGGGGTTTCCGTGGGGGAGGTTTCCATGAAAAATATATTTTGGTCTCTGATGACTTTTGTTTCATCAGGCTCACTGAATGCCATTTCATACTGCCTGCTTAAGAGTTCGCTCATTTCCTTTTTGTCCCCTGTGAAAGAGCCGTCCCCTTTGCCCAGTGGGCCGATGTTTGATGTTGTTTTAGCCTTTTGTTTGGCGTATGAAAAGAAGTATTTGGAATTTTCCTTTATACCTGCAATAGATTGCCTCTCCTCTTCCATATGTTGTAGTTCATATGATATTCTTAGCCTTTGTTCAATTTCCACAAATTCTCTATCTATTTCGACCTTTTGCCTATCCTGTAGATTTTGATGTGTGCGTCTTTGTGTGAGTAATTTTCTTCTTCTGTACAGCCTCCTCCTTTCCCGATCTTGTTTGCTTCTTCGTTTTGTTTGTCTTGCAGGTATATGGTGGCTACAGATTTGGGTCATCGTTTCTGTTATTAAGACTAGACATTCTGCTGGTGTCAGGTTATCCATTAAATCTTCCCAGTCTATTTCCTCCATTTCTTGATTTACCTCTTCCCACCTAATGTTTTTGTTATTGAAGTTAAATTTACTGAAGGGGCCGGTTTTTGTTCTCGATTCTGAGGTTGTCTGTACACTTTCTAAGGTTGTTTTGATCTCAATTAATTTATGATCTGAGTATGTTGTGTCCGATATGTTAATGCTGTGTACTAGAGAGTCGTTGTTAGTGAAGACCAGGTCTAAGATATTGTTTTCCCGTGTGGGTTCAGCAATATGTTGGGTAAGACTAAACAAATCACAAAGTTCAAAAAGCTCTCTCGTATTAGTATTGCTTCTCCGGTGTTATTTGCCACTAACTGGTTTTCTAGTTGTCTCCATTTAATGTTTGGTAGGTTAAAGTCTCCTAGCCATATAATATTTGGTGTTGGGTTCCCCAGGGTTTCCACTTCTGATTTTATTTTGTTGAGCTGGGTTTTTAATTCTTCTCGGGATGAGTTTGGAGGCCTGTATGTAACAATAACTGCTAAATTTAGGGATTCTATTTTAACTCCAAGTATTTCCACCACTTCATTACTGTTATTTAGGAATTCAGTACATATCAGTGAGTCATGTATGTACAAGGCTACACCTCCATGTGATCTATGCGTTCTGTCCGCCCTGTGTAGGTTGTAACCAGGAATCCATACCTCACTATCTTCCTGATCTTTAATGTGAGTTTCTGTGAGAGCCGCAAATATAGCATTTCCTTCTTCTAGCAGGCCCCTAATAAATGGTACTTTGTTCGTGGTTCTATTTTTTAGGCCTTGGATATTTGCAAACAAGATTGGGGAGGGATTGTTTGGAGTACTATGTGTACCTAATAGTCTTCGGGATGTATTGGCCACTCTTGGGAGGCCAGGAGGTGCTCGATGTGTTCTATGTGCTCTTCCATCTCCCTCAGTCTCTTCATCTTCATCTTCCCTTTCCCTCCTTGCCTTTTTCCTCTGTCTCGTCCTCGCATAGCTAGAGAGTTTTTTGGGCTACCATTTGTGTTAGGTCTAGCATATCTCCAAGTCCCTTTAATATGAAAAGCTGGGCATTTCATATTGTAGCAGGTCTTGTTCTCAAGTGATGTCTTGCAAAGGGATGGGTGGTGGTATTTGCGGGTTTTACCAAATCTACATTTTCCATGACTGGTTATGTTGTTGCAAATTTTGGGATGAGCAAATCTACATGAATTCCCATTATATTCGCCCTTTTGACCAAAGTAGCACCTTCTTTCCAGATAATATCTGCACACTGGTGTAGACAACCCCAGTAGGTGTGGCTGGGGCTGCAAGGGGTTATGTGGTGAGCTAAATGTGGTTGTGGGTGATAGTGGGCTTGATGTATGGGTGGGTGAGGCCTGCAGGGGGATGAAGTTACGGGTAGGTTGTAGGTGGGCAGGTGGCAGTGGTGAGGGGGGAGACGATGTGAAAGGGGAGCCTGATATGGGGGCTTGTTGCATCCTACGTTCATCCTGCAATTTTATTTGATCAACAGCAGTAGGGTGGTCAATGGCCATAGATGGGATTAATGTGGGTGTTTTCTGGGTCTGGGGAGGTGTGGGGAGATGTGCGACAGGGTTTGTGTATATGTAGGGTGCGAAAGGTTGTTGTTCGGCAGGCGATGTGTGTTGATGTGCAGGAGGCAATGTGGGCATTATCATGGGAAGGTGTGCGTGTGTGGGTTGTGATATTTGTATGGGCCCTGAGGCCCCAATAGTTCCCCATTTTCTGTGAAAGGTAGCTATGTCTTGGCTATATTTCCGTCTATCTTGTACTTCTGTATTTTCTACAGTCTGTATGACTTGCCATGTGATATCGAAACAACTATCGCAGAAATGGAGGTTCTTCCCTCTTGTATTGTACGCCTCATTTATTGGTGTCAATCCTATGCAAATCCAGTGATATGGTTGCTTGCATATCCGACATGCGGTGCCTTCATGGATGTGTATATTCATCTTACAACTCGTACAGTTGTCTCTGGTAAACATTTTTGTTTGTTTTTTGTTTTTTTTGTTTTTCCACCCGCCCTTACATGGGGGAGAGAGAGAGAGAGAGAGAGTGGGGGGGGGGCTTGGAGGACAAGGAGGTGTTTGTTACGTGGTTTGTGGGACTATGGGGGGGGGGGGGGGGGGGGTGCCACTCGTTTTCCCTCGTTATGTTTAAACTTTAAGTAACTTTAAGTAACACTTTCAATAATTATGTTATGAAACAGAATTCTCACTGCCCTAACCACTTTTCCCGTTTTTGGTCGACTGTTTAGCGGAAAATACGGCACTCTATTTAAGCTATTTACAACAACAAAAAAAGCCAAATCTGCTGGTCTCAGTGTACATTTAATCTAAACTAGCTGGGGTTCAGTGGGTTAAAACGCAAATATTTAGGCAAAATATTGTTTCCTTAATAGTTGATCGAATTTCCTGAACCCTATCTATCAAGGACACGAGTAGAACAAAAATTAGAATAACACTGAGAAATATAAATCATGGCAAAAGAACAATTAAGCACAATGATATTTATTACATATGATTATATCCTTAAATCTGTCTATGGCAGCATCAGGCTTCCAGGATAGCTATAAGATAAAGTAATGCTTAATCGTTCTAAAGCAAGGTGTGATAGATTGCAGACTAACTATATCAAGTATGGTGTAATGGCTCTAGGTCATAGTGTGTTGGTGGTGGGGAATTGAAGGTTAGCTAGAAGATCAGGTAAGGGATCTGCCATGATTCTCGGTCAACTCCACCAGTAGAACATTTCAACCAGTTAAACATTTCAACCAGTAAATTTGGTTGTAACATTTGCTGACTTCCCTCTATATTTCTCTCTGCTGAACATCACCTCTCCTCCAACAAACCTGATCCTCTTTTCCTTACCGAGACTCAGGTGTCTGTAGCAACTGCCAGGCCTCTTCTCTGTATCCTCCGCCTTTCTCTATGCTATTTTCAAGCCAAAGGTGGATGTTGTGTGTTTGTGCACAATAAACTCACTTGCTCTCGTGTTTCCGACTTTGACTCTTCTGAATTCTCAACTCCATGGCTCAAGCTTTCATGTCACTCTCAAGCTAAATATGTATGTGCTGTTCATCTATCTCCTAACCCTACTGATTTTCCTAAAGTATTTGGCTATATAAATTATAAAGTGAAACACATCCTATCAACCTCTCCTTTCTCTGAAATCTCCATTTAGGTGATTTCAATGTTCACCACCACCAATGGCTCTCCTCTCATTGTACTGACCAACCTGGTGAACAAGTTTACATCTTTGTTATCCTAAATGACCTAGAATAGTTAGTAAAACACCCTACTCATATCCCTGACTACCTTGGAGATCGGCCAAATATCCTGGACTAATTTATAAGCTCTAATCCTTCTGCTTACACTGTAAACCTTTCCTCTCCGTTGGGCTCCTCCGATCATAGCCTTATCTCTGCTACTTGTCCTATCTCTCCAGTATAGCAATTGGCTTGAAATGGTCTACTGGCTGAAATGGTCTGCTGGTTGAAATTATTTACTGGTTCAAATGGTCTACTGGTTGAAACGGTCTACAGGTTGAAATGGTCTACTTTTTTTCTTTTTTCTATGTGAGTAAGGGAGACAAAAGACAGAACTGCCTGTATCGAGTGCCTCCCCCAGAGTTGAAAGAGTGACAGGGCCAAAATCAAGGGACGTTCGAGCCAAAATGCCTGGACACACAAAGTTTGAAGCAATTTAAGTCATAGTAAGAGGGAAAGACTGATTCTGGGAGAGAGCTCTAGAGCTCAGAATATGAATAGAAGAAAAACTGAGAATAATGTTTCACTCTTGGGTTGGAGAGTTGCACAGAGTAGGGGTGGGATTGTGTTGCAAGACTGGTACTACGAACCCTACGTAGAAGAGGTGGTATACACTGGGAAAGCTCTGAGGAACATTGATTATTATAGTAGCGATAGAATAGTCAGTGAGATGCAACATTGCAGCGAAGAGCGAGAGATTGCAGAGAGATGGTTGGTGGGCGGGAGTTAATGATATGAAAGGCTTTCCTTCTACTTTGTCTAGGAGTGCGGTGTGCGAGGATCCTCCCCACACATGTGAACAATACTCAATACAAGGATGCACTGTGCCCCTGTACAGAGCAAGAAGCTGTGCAGGGGTAAATAACCCCTTCAGGCGGTTGAGCACACCCAGCTTCTGTGAGGCTGCCTTAGCAAGACTGGTAATATGGTCCTTCCAAATGAGAGCAGAAGAAAAAGAGGCACCAAGAATATTGAGAGAAGATGAAGGATTGATTTTTGTATTGTTGAAGTGTAAGGGATAGTTCTCTGGGAGTTCTGAACGGGTAGTAAGATGAAGAAATTGGGTTTTGGAAGCATTGAAGGTAACTAGGTTTTCACTGCCCCAATTGGAAATAGTAGTTAGATCAGAAGATAAGTGTTCTATCTATCTATCTATTGCCGGACGCCTTACTCCCCTTACGAGGGTGGCCATACACAGAATGCCCCCAAGCGGACCTATTCCCTGTGAGAGGGACAACCCGAGCCAGTTTAGTGAAGGACTTACAGGATTGACCACTCAATTTAGGATCCGTCCGACTCCGAGGCCCTCTGTGTATCTTGTTAGCACTCTTTTTCTACAGTGGTGTTCGGCTAATCCATCCACTAATCTGCCTTACCCTTAGGTAAGCAGTACGAATTTATATCAGGTTTACTTCCCTAGACAGGTTGCCAACCAAGGCTGACGAGTCCCATCCACCCGGATTTGTATAAGGTTGTCTCCCCTAGATGAGTTGCCGACCAAGGCTAACGAGTCCCATCCACCCGTTAAGATAATTGTTGTATGGCTTCATTACTTTGTCTTTGAGGGATTGCTGGCTGGGGCATTCAGGAAAACTAATTGAGTAGTGTAAGTGAAATTACAGGGTCGGATAACCTAATGCCAAAGGAAAACCCAAAACCATTCCCATCAACGGCAGGAGCCACAAATCACCACTATCGAATTGCGTCCATAACCCGCCGAAAGAGAGACCAGAAGCAGCCCTCCCAGGACAGCAACAACAAGGTACCACAGGTGCCCATAGCACCACACCAGGAGAGGCGCGCGGCTTACCCTACGTATAACATACGCGGGGTAGGACATCCACCACAGTTTGCTAGTCTATACCCCCGGGTGCCAGGTGAACAATTGCCATCCGCACCTTGGACAGACCTGGACTATACGGAGGAGGACTTTATGTTAATTAGATACCAACCTCCTTCATCCCTCTTCAACCACCCGGGCGTTTAATGCACCACTACCACAGCTAGATAAGGCTGTGCTTGAAATGCCACGAGATAAGAAGATAAGCAAGCCAATCCATACCAGCCTCTAAATGGAGAGGGGCCTCCAACTATGTCAATTAGTTATCACATGTACCATTAGCCATGAAGCTACTACCTTTTAGTATTAATAAATAAAGCACTCTATTCCCCATTTATTCATGTATGCATTGCATTTTTAAGACTTTAGACAACCAAGCAATAAATAAAAAACTATATTTTTCATGCCCCTTATGTTCCGGAAACCGCCGACTTGTCACTCTCTGTAAAGTCTAATACTACCTATCCGAAATCAGGTTTGAGTTAGGCAAGTCGAGGCACTGTGTCCCATGGAGTTTCTGTGGGAGAGTATACGTGATCAACTCGACCGGATAGTACCATCCGAATGAGGCTAGCCAAAATCCTCTAAACCGTGCCCTTCAAGCAGAGACTGCGACCAGATGAGAGTGTGTGCGTGGAGGCCGTCCCGGAAGTGACCCGCATTAGTGCTACCTGTTAGGAGGTTCCCCTGGACCGTACGCCCTCGGCACCCAGGCCAGACGCACCCCGCACTTGGTCGCTCCACGTGTGTCAGCCCTCTATATGGCCCACCTCTGCTATATTCCTACCCGAAATTAAGTGCTTTCTGTTTTACTTATCATGTTGTGTGATTATTGCAAGGTTGTGTAGGATATGTTATGTGTTCCATTAACGTAAATACCAGAGATCTTTGATTATCTTCTATCTATCTATCTATCTATCTAATGCCTTACGCCGTGATCCCGGAAGGGGTGGCCACGAACGAACCGCCCCCATGCACCTCTGTCCCCAGTCAGTCGACGCCCCTCCCCCCAACCAGCACCGCCTTCGTTCATGTACTTCCTCACTCCATCCTTCCACCTCTCATTCGGTCTACCTCTCCCTCTCTGTCCCTCCACCTCGCTCTCGTACACCCTCTTAGTCATTCTCTCGCTTTCCATACGTTCCATATGGCCGAACCATCTCAAGTTGTTCCTTTTCACACTTTCCAGCACATCTACCTCCACACCACACCTCCTTCTTACTTCCTCATTAGTCTGTCTATCCCTCCATGTAACTCCGCACGCACTCCTTAAGTAATTCATTTCCACTGCTCTCACTCTTGGTCTGAGTCTCTCAACCACGTCCATGCTTCGCTTCCGTAAGTCAGTGTCGGGATTACCACACTGTCATGCAAGGACTTCTTCACTTCCATACTGACCACCCTATTTCTTGTTACTGCTTTTAGCGTTCCTACAACCCTCTTCCCCTGTTGTACCCTCTCCCACACTTCTTCATTCATGGTCCCATCTTTACTCAACACACTGCCCAGATACTTAAAAGAGTTGATGATCTCCATAGCCTGACCGTTCAGCTTCACCTCACACTCTGTGACTTCACCCCTTTCGAAGACCATAACCTTGCTCTTCCCCGCATTTACCTTCAAATTCCGTTTTTCGCACACTGTTCCAAACTCATTTACCAGACCCTGCAACTCCCATTCATTATCACTCATCAGAACTGTATCATCCGCAAACAGCAGTATAGGTAGCTTCCACTCAATTCCCTCCCTTTTCAGTGATACACCAACATCCACTCCTCTTGATAGTATTTCTTTCATGACTCCATCCATATATACAGTAAACAACCACGGGGACATCACACACCCCTGTTTCAAACCAACATTCAGGTCAAAGAACTCGCTCTTCTCACTCTCCACACGTACTGCTGCCTTTGCACTCTCATACATGCTCTTCACTGCTTTCAGCAACTTGCCCTCTACTCCGTATATTCTAAGTACTTTCCACAAACCTTCTCTATCCACTCTGTCATAGGCCTTCTCCAAGTCCATAAAGGCAACATACACCTTTTGTTTCTTCTCCAGATACTTCTCCACAACACAATTCAGGGTAAAAATCTGATCTACACATCCTCTTCCCTTCCTAGAACCTCTCTGCTCGTCACCTATCCATTTCTCCGTTCTCACTCTCACTCTCTCAATCACTACCCTACTGTATATCTTCCCTACTACGCTTAGAAGACATATTCCTCGGTGGTTACCACACTCCTCTTTCCCCTTTGCCCTTATATAGGGGGACTATTATGCCAGTCTTCCAGTCATCGGGTGCACTCCCCTTCTCCCATGCTAGTTTGCACATTTTCCATACCCATTCTATCACTATCTCACCACCATACCTCAACATTTCCCCACACACTCCATCTGTTACTGGTGCTTTCCCCAACTTCACTCTTTTCATGGCTTCCCACACTTCTGACCTCCTGATCCCCACCTCCTCCTCCACTATTTCTGTTCTTCTCCCTCCCATACCATATCCAGCTATGTTTGCTGGCTCTTCATTCCTTACATTTAGTAACTCACTGAAGTACTCCCTCCATCTTTCGACTCTCTCTTCTCTTCTCTTCTCTTCTTAGTCCCTTTATTACTCGTGTCGTGAGTACAATAAAAACGCTATCCTGGGATTGATCTATATATATACTTCGTAATATATATTCAGGTATTACTAACAGATTATATATATATATCCATTCGGCCCGATTACCTGCACACTACACGTAAATACTGTGAACACCCCTGACAGATCTGATTTTAAGTTAATTAGGATCATCAGGTTACGCAAATTGATTATAAATGTTCACGGAGTGTATTACTTGTCGTGTCTCTAAGAAAACTCCCTTTTATTTATGTTTCCTGGTTTCACACCCAGTTTAAACATTTAACTTGAATTCATCGTAATTCCATTTTGCCCATATTGCGTTAATATTTATATGTAGAGGGCTTTGATCTTTTCTATAAGACGAATCTTTGTTTGCTCAGTTCCCAGAACTGCGATTATTAAATCTAACCATATATGTTAGTAAAGAATTAAAACCTCTTCCCTTATTTATAACTTATTAGTTATTTGTCCTTCAACTCATATTTATATATCATTTATTAGGTCTATTTGAGACGTCGCGACCTCAGTATTTTGACCCTACACCGCATCACCTATTTACCACGCGCTAACCTTGACCTTTAGGATATCCATTGTCCTTTGAGACTAGCCGCTCTGTTAGCATTTATGCAATAGTTATGTATTCATCACTTATTACTCAATTGTGATTTATATATTATTCGTGTAATGTAAATTGATTATACATTATCCATACTTCAAGATTAATATTATTCCTTCTTGAAGCAGGTTAGAGAGTATTTTTCCCAATAGATATCACTCAACCTAATAACCATTCATGTTCTATGCCAAGTGCCCTGATCCAAAATGAAATAAAAACTTGTGAAACCCAACGGTGTATTCTGTATCATTGGTAGAGATTGAGGAGATTTATATATGTATATCCGGAGTAAGCTGTGTTCCTGCTGAGTTTGTAGTTCTTAAAAAGCTTTCCTAGAGTGGAAAGAGTGAATTAAGATACACGGGCAAATATTATTGCCCAGCATAACAGTAACAGTAGTGCAAGTTAGAGTCATCTGTGTATGAATGGATGGGACTGGAGGTACAGTTGAGAAGATCATTTATGAAAATTATAAAGAGAATGGGAGATAGGACAGAGCCCTGAGGAACACCGGAGTTAATAGGATGAGGAAGTGAGTGATGGCCGTCCACAGCCGCAGCTATGGAATGGCCGAAAAGGAAATTAGAGACAAAGGCACAGATTGAGGGATAGAAACCAAAGGAGGGTAGTTTACAAATTAATGATTTGTGCCAGACTCTATCGAAGGCCTTCAATATGTCTAGCGCAATAGAATAGTTCTCACCTAAGCCCCGAATGGAGGATGACCAAGAGTTAGTAAGATATGAAAGAAGATCACCAGTAGAGCGACCTTTCAGGAAGCCATACTGGCGATCTGAGAGTAGATTATGAGAATAAAAATGCTTAAGAAATTTGGAAGCAAGAATAGTGTCAAAAACTTTAGAGATACAAGATATGAGAGCAATTGGATGATATTTGGAGGGATGAGAGCGGTCACCCTTCTTTGGGACAGGTTGAATGAGAGCAAACTTCCAGCAAGAAGAGAAGACGTTAGAGGAGAGACAGAGATGAAAGAGTTTGCCTAGGCAGGGAGTCAGCATGGAAGTACAGTTTTTTAGTTCAACAGGAGGAATACCGTTCGGACCGTACGCCTTCTTAGTATTAACACCTTACGAGCGGCCTATGCGGTTTATTTATATGTACCGCCCAGCGGGGTGTTTTTAGCCAAAATAGGGCTGTTTACGTGATCATTTTCATGCCTAAATAAGACCCAGAACGTAAAACAAGTACCTATCCCTGAAAGGGCATAAACAGAGCTTTCGAATGACACCATAACGATCCTTTTATGATGGCTAGTTTTCTTGCAATAACCGTGCAATGCGAGTGCAAAAAGCATGTAATTCGGTACTTTCCCCATATAATTCAGTATGTAGCGAGTGAGAGAGGGAGGAGGGAGCTGAGATTCGTGTCAGTAGGTTCGCCGCGGTGGTCTGGAGCAGTCATACGCTCGCTAGTCTCCTGCCACCACTTGTCTCTCTCTCTCAGCAACATTACGTGCTGAAATTGCCACTCGACCTATGTCGAGCGCCGCCACATAGTCCAGCTTTATTTAACTCGACTTATGTGGTGAGCCGCTAATTAAGGGTTAAGCCCAGAGATGGTAGGAAATATATATTTAGAAGAGATTAGAATATTTGGCATAAGTTGGAGAGAGGGGGGTGGAGAAGGAGGAATAGCACCAGAATCATCCAAGGTGGAGTTTCTAGCAAAAGTTTGAGCGGAGAGTTCAGCTTTGTCAGAGGAAGAAGTGATGGTTGTGCCATCAGAGTGGAAAAGGGGAAGAAAAGACGAGGAAGAAAAATTGTTGGAGAGGTTTTTGGCTAGATGCAAGAAAGCTTGGGAAGAGCTAGAGTTGGATAGTTCAGTGCATTTATTATTGATGAAAGAGTGTTTGGCATGTCGAAGAACAGATTTGGCTTGATTTCGGGCAGAAACATAGGAAGAATGAGATTCTTGAGTCTTAAGGCGTCGGTACCGTTTGAATGCTTCCTCCTTGTTGCGGACAGCAGTAGAACAAGAGTGAGTAAACCAAGATTTTTTTGCATTAGACTGAGAGAAAGAAAATGGAATGTATGCTTCCATGCCCGAGAGGATTACCTCAGTAATGCGTTCAGCACTCTCCGAGGGTCCCCGGCCACGGAAGCAAATGTTATTCCATGGGAAATCAAAGAAGTACTACCGAAGTACTTGAAATGGTCTACTGGTTGAAATGGTCTACTGGTTGAAATGGTCTACTGGTTGAAATGGTCAACTGTTTGAAATGGTCTACTGGTTGCAATGGTCTACTGGTTGCAATGGCCTACTGGTTGCAGTAGTCTAGTGGTTGAAATGACCAGTGACCATTTTCCACGTATGAGTCCCCGAGCGTTCTACATATTCCCGTACTCCTAAACTCCAATGTCCTTTACAGTCCCACCAAACAGACCAGTCTCCCTCTCCCCCAACATTATGATAGACGGATGATGTTGCTGCCACACAGTCATATTAAGAGGGAATGGCCGTATTTATTTGTTTATTTATTTAAAAAAAAAAAAAAAAATCCTCCCTAGACCTCCATCAAGCTTAAAAAACCACCCAAAGACCCACCCTCAATATAGATTTGTAAATTTTTCGAGGCCGTAGGCCTCTTACTACTATATTATAGGCTTGCTATCGCTCGCCAGGAAAAAGTCGAGACTTAAATTGTACGGAAGGTCTAAATATTGACAAAAACATGAGGTGAAAGGTCTTAAAATCACCAAACTTATGGGTCAAACGTCTTGAAATCTGAAAACTAAAGGAACTAAACATGAGGAAGAAGGGAGGCCAGCAAAACAAACAATGCCCCTTAACCCTTGTCTAGCGAGGTGTTTTGGGCTCATTTGGGTATATTCAGGCCCTCCTGCATGATAAATCAAGCATCTGCATGAAAAGAAAATTATTTAGCAAAAAACTAGGCACTAAAAGCTTCAAAATGAGACCAGAACGAGCTACGTAGCCCTCGTGGTTCTCTTGCAGTGGTGCCACGAACATGGAAGTTTAGCATATATCGGTATATTTTTCCCAGCTATGCTCACTACTGGCTAATCTGCCGGCCTCTCGAGAACACAGGGAACATAAGTTAATGGGCGGCGGTAAGCCCTGGGAGTCGGCTGTCGGGCCCGCTGCTCTCCCGGCCATTTGCACTCGATTTTAACCCTTTAAAAGCCTTAATAATGCTCCTAACTTGCTGCAAATTGGTGCACGACTTAAGTCGAGCGCCGCTCTTTAAGGGTTAAAGTAGCCAAAGTTCCATAGTAAACCAGTGAGCGATATTATATACACCACAATGACTATAATATTCATGGAACAATTAAGAATGGCAAAATATTACTTTTCCGTGTAATGATCTAATCGGGAAAGAAGAAGATATAATAAGTCACGAGCTTCTAACTACAACCGTACACAGGCAAACACATACACAAACCTTCACTTACACACACACGCATACACACACACACACACAAACACATATATATATATATATATATAGTATATATATATTGTCACAATGACCAGAGTCTTTTAGGAGTAGCTAGACTCGAGTGGCGTCATATTCATGAAAACAGATGTGCCAAGTCTATTAGAAAGACCTGGTATTGTGAGTTTCACTCCGATACCCTTCCAATTGCACATGACTAGTTTTGCCGTACCTCTAAGCATTTTTGTCTCAATAAACATTTATGTAGAATGAGCCAATAGTGTTACTAGTTTCGTATAATTATGAAGTTTTTTTTTAGTGGCAACGTTGTATAATTTTGCAAGCTGGAGGTAAGTTGGGGAGGGAGGAACATTGCTCTCGTCTCGGGAGGGGGGGGGGGGGGCGGCGAGTTTGCCAGCCCCACGAGTTTCATTTAATTATGTGACCCTTGCAAGTTTAGTTGTGTTGCAATATCAAGATGTACTTTATTTTATCTGCCACGCTGTTTTAGTCAATATGTTAACACAGGAATACGTTAGGATAAGTTATTCTTGTGAAGTGTCTTAGTGTTATCATATCATGTGGTGATATATTGCAACCCTTTAGTTTGAGCCTGGCTCCCGCTAGCTACGCCAGGGCCAGGGCCCAGGCCTGATCATTCTCTCGTAGGCGGCCAGACTAGATAGTTGGTGTCCTCTCTCTCTTGTGACCCATCAGTCTGCCCCTTTTTTGTTTGTCCTTGCTTGCATAATAGTAACGTAACGTAATTAACAGAGAATCCTAGACATTCATGTCTTCTTTTAAGTATCCTTTTCCTCTGATCAGCATTTTATTTTATTTCCCTTTATTTTATATATTCTGTACCTCCGGTGGCTGACTTCGGAATACGTGATAGGGAAGAGCTGGGAGGCTTGCCGGGGTCCTTACTAATAAGCACTGTTAATCCCATAGACAGTCCACACACACACACATCCATAACCCCTACATATTTTCCCCGTGGTTGTGCTTAGGACCCGGTAGCAACCTTGACGGTTCTGCCCCAGCAATTGTTTGTTCCCTATCTCGGGGTTTCGAACTGAGGCAACGGAGTGTTTAATATTAATTAGGAATCCAGCTTCAGTCTGGACCCCCCCCCCCCCTAGTTAAGTGAGTGTGGGAGGTGGACTCTAAGAGTTCATTGTTTCGGGCGGTATCTCACTGGGGGGCCCAGGTTGAAGCAGGATATAAATTATATTGGTGTGATATTAGAGGTGGTCAGGGCAACCTGCTTCTACTAATATAACCCTGAGGTTAGTAGTCATATTAGGACACTGCCTTGTATTGTTAGTTCATTATATGTATGCAATATTATTATGTGCAACTCTCTTGGGTTGAGAGTGGATTACCGTTGGCTGGTTTGCGCACGGTTTAGTACTGTCGAGGGCGCGCATAGCCTGTTATGCTCGAAGTACACCTGCACTCTTGTTTCTTTGATGTCTGCTGGTAGCCTATGTATTTAACTATTTTGATTATCCAACCCAGCATTGCTAATCCCGGTGTTGGTTTCGAGTTCTCGTAGCTAGTAAGTTACGTGAGTATTTCTGTTCTACTTATTATTCAGAATAGGAGCAGGGCAGTGTGCACCTTAAGCCCTGAGAAGAGCCTGGAAGCGTTCATAGTGCTCTTACCTGTTGCGTCGTGGTGTTGTTTGGTAGAGAGACAAGGTGCATTTTTATTAGTAATTATTTTCGTATACCGTCTCTAAGCAACTGAGGTCCAGATTCGAAACAGTGGCGACCTTGCCTAGGATAATCAGAATAGTACCAGCAGTATTAATAAGATTTATTTTGATCAGAGGATTTTTTTTTAGAATAGGTGTCTAGCATTTATTTTACTATGTCTGAACAACAAGCAAGAGAGGAGGGGGAGAGTGTCGTGCCATTGCATATCACCAGTGAGGAGGATGCGAGAGTGTTCCTTCGGAGTTCTCCAGAATGGGCACAGATGCAGTTGAGAAGGGTGGAGGAATTGAGGTTGATAGCATCAGTGTTGGGAGTAGAGGTGTCTCTTCTTACCACGGGGGAAGCATGTCAGCAGTATATATGGCAGTATTATTATGATGTTCGAGAGGAGGCTGAGCTAACAACTGTGCCGGCAGGAGGCTATATCACACCTGCACGCTCTCCGCCGCGCACACCCAGTCCTTTTAATGATAGCATAACGTCTTCCCAGTTGACATGTCCTACTGTTGTTCCCCTGTTGTTGCCTGACGTGCTATTGGTGTGCCCCAACTTACTCAACCCAATTTTTATCCTTTACACTCTACTCCTGCTGCTGGCTGGACAGCACAGAACCAGGTTACACCTCCTCCCCCCCCCCCATTTATCCCAGCCGGACTTTCTACGATTCAGCTACGTTACCGTCCCGCTTATGTTCCTACACCACCCCCTACTTTTGCCCCGGTAGGGCTATCGAGTGATGCTCTAGTACAATTAGAGTTGAAGAAATTGGAAATGCAAGAGAGAGAGAGAGAAAGGCAGTTGAAAAGAGAAGAGAGAGAGAGGCAGGAGAAAAGAGAAGAGAGAGAGATGCAGGAGAGGTTAGAAACACAGCATGACATTAGAATTACAAAGAACCAAAGTTGAGGTAGACGGGGGTAGGTACACAAGGGTACAAGTTGGCACGGTACACAGGGAGGAATCTAGCGAGTTAAGGTTGTCTCGTAGCCTGAAGCTCGTTCCTGCTTTTGAGGAGGAAAAAGTCACTGAATGGTTCCAGCGATTTGAAAAGAAAGCACGGGAGTTCGAGTGGCCACGGGAACGCTGGGCGGCATTGGTGGCAGGTGTTCTCAAGGGAAAAGCGCTCGAGGCATATGATAGGATGTCAGTGGAGGACTTAGCAGAGTATGATAATTTAAAGCAGGCTATCCTTAAGGCTTATGAACTCAGACCAGAAGCCTATCGCCTTAAATTTTGTAATGCAAGGAAGAAGCCTAATCATACTCATGTTGAGTTTGCTAAGTACCTCCGTGATTGTTTGTCTCGTTGGCTTTTGAGTGAAAATGTAACTAATTTAAATGAGGCAGTTGAGCTTTTCCTGCTAGAACACTTTACCAACAATGTCGACAAAGAGATTTGCTTAAAGATCCGTGAGAAGCGCCCCGGCAAGCTGTCTGATGCTGCCGTGTGGGCTGACGATCGAGTGTTGGCAACCAAGGATTTTACTGATCGTGCCAGATATGCCCCCCCCACGACTGCACGTGACGAGAAGTACCGAGCAGGTGGAAGTGGAGGGTACAGTAATAGTGGCGCTGGTCCCACACGTAATAATAACGGTGGAGACAAAAAATAAATCACCAAATTCAGCCCGACCTGATTCCAGTGTTGTTAGGTGTTATGGGTCTAAACAGACTGGACATATTAAACCAAACTGTCCCAAGGCAAAGCCTTCTGCAGCGCTTGCTAAGCCTGTGTCGTTAGTGGTTGGTATCCAGGGAGGAGGGGATGAATCTTTGTTACCGAGGTTGGAGGCAGACCAAAGGGTGAAGCATGGGGTGCCAACGGCCGTGGCACAGCCTGCCCCCGACAAAGTGTCTCAACTAGGTACCAATGCAGGTCCAGAAGCCTCGCTCGCTTGGTGCCGGGCTTTTGTTCATGAGGGTGAAGTAGAGCTGTGTGGGAAGGTGTATCCAGTCAAGGTTCTTAGGTATTCGGGAGCTAAGCAGTCCATGTGTTTGAACTTGACGGGGAAGCCGATAAAATCTGACGAATTTGTGTTATGTTGAGGTGTAAACACTGAGGCCTGTCATAGCCTCGTTCCTATTCATCTTAGGTGTCCTGTAGTCACGGCGACGGCGAAGGTAGCGGTCGTGGACATATTACCTGTGGAGGGGATTGATTTTCTGCTTGGAGCAGATATGGCAGGGAGTAGAGTCTTTCCACCTCTGGTAGTGGTGTCGGAGCAGGTACATACGGAGGAGAGGAACAAGGAGCCTAAGAAGCTGCCTCCCGATTTGTTTCCGGTGTGCGCGGGCACGAGAACTATTGCCCAGGTTGCACAGCCGGAGGAATTGTTTGGGGAGGAGATAGATCTGATCGAGGGGATGTACAGTACTGAATCTGCATCACCCATAGATTCGACTGATCTGCAGGGTGCCGAGGGTGTGCAGGACGAGGAGGAAGGCTCAGCGGAAAGCTCCTCACTCGTTTCGGCCGGTGCCAGAGGTGATACTGAAGGGAGCGATCGGGTCCCTACGGGAGGACCGGTTGATCCTGTATCATCGAATCAGACCAACTTGGAAGCTATACCTAATCTTACCACCGTGGCACCGGGGGAGATTGGTGAGGCGCCGTAGAGTGATGCTTCATTAACACTCGTTTTCTAAGGTCGGGGAGAGTACTCCAGACAGACGTAAGATCCATCAGCTCTGCCATATTAACATGTTGAAGAGGTACTATCATGCGGCGGGCACACAGGCTATGTCACCTAAAGGGGCTAGCCGAGAGAGTTGCCTGGGCGCCGATCAGTCACCTGCTGGTGTTAACGGGGTGTTGTCTGAGGCAGTTTGTGCTACTGTATCCGCTCAGAACGGGTCAGTGGGGAAAGTTGAGTCAGATACGGTCAATTTCTTGCCTATGTTATTGACTGGAGAGTTGGAGTCGGAGGTGCAGGGTGAGCCCGGGCCTGGTGGAAGGTGGTTGGATAACCCGAGTCCCGGGGCTAGCGGTTCATGCACTGTGGGAACACCAGGCAAGGATCCTGCAGTGCCTCTCAACCCCCCTCTGAACTCTCCCCAATTCTCCGGTCCCAGGGACCAGGATGCCGTGTCTCGTTGCCCTGTCCTGGTTGTAGAAGGCATGAAGGAGGAGCAGGAGGAGGAGAGGGAGCTTTTCCCAGGTGAGGCTGTGCCGGCTGGGACATGGGCAGAGAATGGGTACCTGGCCCTGCGGGAGAAATTGACCCATTTACCTCCGGAAAGGGTTGAGGAGATATTTACTACCTTGTGGGCTTATCCACACGTGTTCGGGGATGCACCAGGTTTGACATCTTGGGCGGTGCATGACATCGATGTGGGGGGGGGGGGCTCTTGACGCTGAGCTGAGGTATATGGTTGACAAGGGCCTCATCAAGAAAGGCTGGAGTGAGTGGTCAAGCCCAGTAACTTTGCAGCCTAAGCCTGATGGTAAGATCCGCTTCTGTGTCGATTTTCGCAAAATAAATTTACTCTCCAAGATAGATACCTACCCTTTACCAAGAGTTGATGACTCGGTAGACAAGATTGGACCAGCCACGTTCATCACAAAACTGGACTTAGTTAAAGGCTATTGGCAAGTTCCACTAACTGAACGTGCCAAGAAAATCGCTAGATTTGTGATGGGTGGAGGAGTGTATCAGTGCCAGGTAATGCCTTACGGCTTGAAGAATGCTCCCGCCACATTTCAGCGGTTAATGGACAGGGTTGTGTATGATGTCCCCAATTGTTTAGTCTACATAGATGATGTTGTTGTTTATGACACAAATTGGACCGACCATTTGGCCAATGTGGGTGAGCTTTTCCGGAAGTTGTCCAAGGCTGGTTTAGTGGTCAACCTGGCAAAGTGCGAGTTCGTGCAGGCTCGGGTGCAATATCTGGGTTATGTTGTTGGCCACGGCCAGGTCTCTCCCCCTCGGGCGAAGGTGGAGGCTATCCAGAGTTTCCGAGCACCTCATAATAAGAAAGCTGTGCAACGTTTCCTTGGCATGATAGGCTATTATCGCCGGTTCATCAAAGGATATTCCACCGTGCTTGCCCCATTGACAAATTTGCTACAAAAGAACAAACCATTTAAATGGACAACAGAGTGTGAGCAGGCTTTCAAAGATGTCAAAAGCCTCCTCTGTTGCCATCCTATATTACGTGCCCCAGATTTCAACAGGCCTTTTGTCTTGGCAGTAGACGCGAGCGATGTGGGTGCCGGCTCTGTGTTGATGCAAGAGTTCGGAGATGATGTTGAGCACCCCGTTTCCTACTTTTCAAAAAAAGTTTAACAGAGCACAAAAGAATTATTCTGTGATCGAAAGGGAGTTGCTAGCTATTATTTTGAGTTTACACCATTTTGCTGTTTATTTGCCACCATATGGGCCCGTGCTAGGAATCTACTCAGACCATCCCCTGCAGTTTCTTAATAGGCTCAAGGACAAAAACCAGAGACTTACTCGCTGGAGTTTGATGTTGCAAGAATATCATCTCGATGTTAGGCACATCCGTGGTGTTGATAATGTCCTGGCAGACTGTTTGTCCCGTGAGTCCTCTGAGGAATGATAGGAGAGCACGAGGCTATTTAGTTATTAAGTCATATTTAATCATGTTAAAAAAATCTATAAAATGTAAAAATACAAAAGACTGTCAATGTAAATATTTTGCAGTTGTAAACTACTGATGAAAGTTTTGTTTCAAAGCTCCAAAACTCCCCCCCCCCCCCCCCTCCCCCGTGTGAGGGTGTCACAATGATCAGGGTCTTTTAGGAGTAGCTAGACTCGAGTGGCACCAGATTTATGAAAACAGCTGTGACAAGTCTATTAGTAAGACCTGGTATTGTGAGTTTCACTCCGATACCCTTCCAATTGCATATGACTAGTTTTGCCGTACCTCTAAACATTTTTGTCTCGATAAACATTTGTGTAGAATGAGCCAATAGCGTTACTAGTTTCGTATAATTATGAAGTTGTTTTTTTAGTGGCAACGTTGTAATTTGCAAGCTGGAGGTAAGTTGGGGAGGGAGGAACATTGCTCTCGTCTCGGGAGGGGGGGGGGGGGGCCGCGAGTTTGCCAGCCCCACGAGTTTCATTTAATTATGTGACCCTTGCAAGTTTAGTTGTGTTGCAATATCAAGATGTACTTTATTTTATCTGCCACGCTGTTTTAGTCAATATGTTAACACAGGAATACGTTAGGATAAGTTATTCTTGTGAAGTGTCTTAGTGTTATCATATCATGTGGTGATATATTGCAACTCTTTAGTTTGAGCCTGGCTCCCGCTAGCTACGCCAGGGCCAGGCCTGATCATTCTCTCGTAGGCGGCCAGACTAGATAGTTGGTGTCCCCTCTCTCTTGTGACCCATCAGTCTGCCCCTTTTGTTTGTCCTTGCTTGCATAATAGTAACGTAACGTAATTAACAGAGAATCCTAGACATTCATGTCTTCTTTTAAATATCCTTTTCCTCTGATCAGCATTTTATTTTATTTCCCTTTATTTTATATATTCTGTACCTCCGGTGGCTGACTTCGGAATACGTGATAGGGAAGAGCTGGGAGGCTTGCCGGGGTCCTTACTAATAAGCACTCTTAATCCCATAGACAGTCCACACACACACACATCCATAACCCCTACATATTTTCCCCGTGGTTGTGCTTAGGACCCGGTAGCAACCTGGACGGTTCTGCCCCAGCATTTTTTTGTTCCCTATCTCGGGGTTTCGAACTGAGGCAACGGAGTGTTTAATATTAATTAGGAATCCAGCTTCAGTCTGGACCCCCCCCCCCCCCCCCATAGTTAAGTGAGTGTGGGAGGTGGACTCTAAGAGTTCATTGTTTCGGGCGGTATCTCACTGGGGGGCCCAGGTTGAAGCAGGATATATATTGGTGTGATATTAGAGGTGGTCAGGGCAACCTGCTTCTACTAATATCACCCTGAGGTTAGTAGTCATATTAGGACACTGCCTTGTATTGTTAGTTCATTATATGTATGCAATATTAATATGTGCAACTCTCTTGGGTTGAGAGTGGATTACCGTTGGCTGGTTTGCGCACGGTTTAGTACTGTCGAGGGCGCGCATAGCCTGTTATGCTCGAAGTACACCTGCATTCTTGTTTCTTTGATGTCTGCTGGTAGCCTATATGTATTTAACTATTTTGATTATCCAACCCAGCTTTGCTAATCCCGGTGTTGGTTTCGAGTTCTCGTAGCTAGTAAGTTACATGAGTATTTCTGTTCTCCTTATTATTCAGAATAGGAGCAGGGCATTGTGCACCTTAAGCCCTGAGAAGAGCCTGGAAGTGTTCATAGTGCTCTTACCTGTTGCATCGTGGTGTTGTTTGGTAGAGAGACAAGGTGCATTTCTATTAGTAATTATTTTTGTATACCGTCTCTAAGCAACTGAGGTCCAGATTCGTAACAATATATATATATATATTAGGGTGGCCCTTATTTTCGAAAGTAAGAAATCCTAACCTCTCACCCCCTGGCTTTGTTCCATTCCTAATGAGACATATTGTGATCAAATTTCGTGATGATTGGAGCATATTTATTGGTAGTCCAGCAAAGTCTGTTTGGCTGTTTTTGTGCTGGTTGGCGGAACTTACCTGGCACGCACCAAAACCCAGACACAGCAACAAGACTCCTTCAAGACTATCTCGACACATTACATGAATGGTGCACTACAAACAGACTCAATTTAGCCCCAGCTAAATCCACTGCAACCCTCCTCACAAGCTGGACAGGAGATCACGATTACGTCCCGGGACTCAACATAAACAACATACCCCTAACACACACACACACACACAAAATCCTAGGAGTAACATACGACACCCAAATGACATTCAATCAGCACACCACAAACACAAAAAAGAAACTGACACCCAGACTTAACGCCCTCAGATCACTTGCCCACACAAAATTTGGACACAACAAAGAAACCACCACCACAGTCTACAAACAATACATAAGATCAGTTATGGAATACGCAAGCCCGGCCTGGGCTTCTAACCTAGCTGAAACACATCATAAGACCTTACAGACTATTCAAAATAAAGCCCTGAAAATCATCACAGGATGCACAGCTACTACACTCACAGATCACCTACATCAAGAAACCAAAGTCCTCAAAGTCAAAGATCATCTAGACATGAGAGGCACTCAATTCCTGGCAGCAGCCTCCACGAATCAACACCACCCACTTCACTACATGGCAACACACCCACAGACACCAAGAAATATCAAAACAACTCCCAGCACACGCTATCACACACAAATACTGTCTTTTCTCCCTCCCTGCCCACCCCAAACCAACTTCCGGAAGCACATCCATACTCATATCACTCGCCGTTCCATCCACTCACTCATAGACAACACGCAGCTGCAAGCACGACCTCCCGAAATCCATCCTTCTGAATCCTCCCTTCCTCGCGAGGACAGAGTCCACCTGGCCAGGCTGAGATGCAGACACCATCCAGCTCTTCTGAGCTATCAGAAGAGACTGGATGAATCCGTCGTCGACACCTGCCCAGGCTGTAACACAGCACCCCATACCATTAAACACATCATAGAAGACTGCATTTCACACAACCACTTACGCCAACAACACAATTTACACTCTTTGAGAGCTCTGTGGGAAAGCCCGACCGTGGCCATGACCCCCATATGGGTCGGAAAGGCCAGGATCCCCGTTAGGGGGGAGCAACACATCATCAAAAAGCTGGAAGGTCTATTCCAAACCTGGAAAGACCTAAAACGCTTGAGGGACCGAAGGACACCAGGGCAGGTGAAGAAGGAGGAAGCTTTCCGGGACTCAATGGACGACCTCTTTGATATCGCTCACGCGGACGCGGATTTTTTCCTTGCTCAGCGAGAGAAGGGCCGTAGAGCCTTCATGGGGTCCGCGGACAATTCCCTGGCCTCCAAAGAACGGAGAGCTGCGGAGAAGAAAGAGGCTGAGGAAAGGCGTTGGGAGAAGGCCCGTGAAGAAATGAAGGCATCCACCTCAGCGGCCGTCTTTGCTTCTTCAAGCAGCAGTGCTGAAGGAGAGGACAGCAGCAGTGCTGAGGGAGAGGACAGCAGCAGTGCTCAGGAGGCAAAATCCTGCTCTCCACCCAAGCGGCCACGAAGAGCTACAAAATACATAGTTTCACCATCTCTCGCAGCTGCACTGGATTGTACTCAGCTTTCCGACCGAAAAGCCACCATCGTGCTGACAGAAGCTGCAAAAAGCCTCGGCCATGACACTACGGACCTGGCCATCAATGGCACAACCATTGCCCGGTCTCGATGTCAAGCCAGGAGACGTTTCGCGGAAAACCTCAAAAAGGACTTTCAAGCGGATGTCCCCTTGACTGTCCATTGGGATGGAAAACTCCTTCAAGCCCTGACAACCAAGGAGCATGTGGATCGTCTGCCTATCTTGATATCCGGAGTAGGAGTCAGCCAGCTCCTCGGCGTCTCTAAACTCCCTTCGGGGACCGGTGAAGCACAAGCTCAAGCTGTTTTCCATGCTTTGGAGGAGTGGGGAGTGACCGAGAAAGTGGTCGCCATGTCTTTTGACACAGCCGCTGCAAACACGGGACATCGGACCGGCGCATGCGCCCTTCTGGAACAGAAGATCGGAAGGGATCTTCTTTACTTGGCCTGCCGCCACCATATCATGGAAGTCATCTTGGCTGCTGCTTTCGGAGCTGTGATGGGAGGAGGGACTTCTGGGCCCGAAGCGCTCCTATTCAAGAGGTTTCAAAGCCAGTGGGATTTAATCGACAAGGAAGCATTTCAACCTGGGACTACGGATGATGCGGTGAACGCGGCGATAACTCCAACTCATCGAGATGAAGCAGTCGCCTTTGCGATGGAGCAACTGACAATCCACCACCCTCGAGACGACTACAGGGAGCTGTTGAAGCTCCTGATCTTGTTCCTCGGGCATATACCTCCTCGTGGAGTTCGATTCCGAGCTCCTGGTCCCATGCACCATGCACGATGGATGAGCAAGATCATTTACGCTTTCAAGGTTTGGATGTTCAAGAACCAATTCCGACTGACAAACCGTGAGGAGAAGGCTTTGAGGGATTTCTGCATCTTCGGAGCTCTTCTCTACGTCGAGGCATGGATCACCTCTCCTTCAGTCCAAGCTCCTAGGAGGGACTTGCACCTCATCAAGGCTCTCGTCGACTTCCCTAACCAAGAGATCAGCAAGGCTACATCAGAGAAGATTAAAAGGCACCTCTGGTACCTTGGAGAAGAAACTACAGTCCTGGCCCTTTTTGATGATGCCGTATCCGTTCGAACGAAGAAGGATATGGTCAAGGCAATGTCGGGAGAAATGGACGATGAGGAAGAGCCTCCCAAGCGAGCTCAGCACGATCTCGGATTCTTGAAAGATGCCAACCTCGAAGACTTCGTGTCACCAAGAAGTCGGGGTTTCTTCGAGAAGGTGCGACTTCCGGATTTTCTCCACTATGATCCTGAGGAGTGGCCAAATCGCGGTGATTATCAGGAGGCCAGCCGTCTCATTAATGGTTTGGAGGTTGTGAATGATCATGCTGAACGAGGGGTCTCTCTCGTCAAAACATACAACCGAGCCCTCCTCATGATGAAGAACAGCTGCAGTTTCTCCTCCAAGTTGTGAGCGAGCACCGGAAGCTATACCCGGACACCCGGAAGAAAACCCTGGCACAAACCAGGCAACAATGAACGGAGTGGTGCCCGTGATACCCCTGTCCTTGAGCAGCTAATACCCACTAAGTTTACTGTTTTAGAGTGGGGGGGGAACTGGATGACCAGAGCCAAAGTATACTTCCATACGTAGAGGCCACCCAAAGAGTGGCCTTCAAACGCCGTGGACTACCAGTAAATATTAAACAATCTTCGCAAATATTTTACTGAATCATTTTTGGACCAAACTGACTCAATGAGAACCCTGAGAGCGGTAAAAAGAGCAATTTTGAAATTTTTCCTATAGCATAAGGGCCACCCTAATATATATATATATATATATATATATATATATATATATATATATATAAACAGTATATACAAACACACATAAATCACTCACACAAACACAACCACAAAATCACTCTCACTCACTCACACACACATGCTAACAAAGAGAAACACGCACGCACGTGCGCGAATACACACACACACACACACACACACACACAGACTCTCAGCCTTTGCCCAAGAGGTAGTAGTTGGAATATACTGTAGAAAAAAAACAAAAAAAACACACACAATCACTCATTGACACTCCCTCACACTCACTCTCCTTCACGCTTACTCTCACTCACTTACTCACTCACTCACTCACTCTCTCTCTTTTTCTCACTCTCTCTCTCACTCACACTCTCTCTCTCACTCTCACTCACAGTCTCTCTCTCTCTCTCTCTCTCACACACACACACACACACACAAGAACAGCCGAGACGATAAATCAGTAGGAGTAAAAAAATTGTGTTTATTGTGTGTCGTCCAAGCCGCAGTAATGGTCCAGGTAGAGCTGAACACGAGCGGTAATTTGATTGAAGGCCCGATTTGGCTCTGACGTACTGGGAGAGAGAGAGAGAGTTACAAGGAATAGTTATTGTTATGCCAGGGTTTTAACCGGGGTTTTATTGGACAATGGTAGGTTCTTACTCGACTGGAGAAGTTAAAGACAAACTAAACATGCACAAATATACAATATTGAGTACACACATAATATTGAGTACACACATAATATTGAGTACACACATAATATTGAGTACACACATAATATTGAGTACACACATAAATTTCCTTTTAATAATCACCTGAATACACAATATAAATAATTCACCTTACACTGATACATAGAATTATTCACAATATAATAGTCCTAGCACGGACGAGGATCGATGGTCCTATGGAATACACTTGGCCCTCTTATTCTTTCATTTGTATTAATTAGAGAGATACACCTGGTTCGCACTGGTGTAAGAATTAATATAACTCCTGTGGCACTCCTATTCTAACACTGTGTAGATCTGAAGCTACAGGCACAGGTGGATGAAGTGTGAGTTGCTTAGTCTTTTCTCCTGGTTCCGTCAAGCCGCTTAGGTGGTCCTGCGTGTGGTTAACCCTTATTTAGCGGCGAGCAACATAAGTCGAGTTAAATAAAGCTGGACTATGCGGCGGCGCTCGACATAACTCGAGTGGCAATTTCAGCACGTAATGTGGCTGAGAGAGAGAGACAAGTGGTGGCAGGAGACTAGCGAGCGTATGACTGCTCCAGACCACCGCGGCGAACCTACTGACAAATCTCAGCTCCCTCCTCGTAAGGTGTTAATGGGGGTAGGGATACAGATGGACCAGTTGGTTTTGGGTCTTAAATTGTAGTTCCTCATGTCATGACATAGGGTGCATACCATCGGACGAACGCGAGCATGAACTAGGACATGTCTTAAGTTATGACTGCTCGTCTATCCTGACCTTTATAATAGTCGGTGATGAAGTTCCGTTTCGGTAGTCTTGATGTAAAGTCTGTAATACAAAGTCGCTAGTGTCATGACAGAGCAACGAAGTATTGGGCTAACGTGAGGAATAAATAACATCATGAATTTACTAATTCTCTCAATCTGCCTCTGACCGTTGTAAGAGTGTTCAGAGAACCCAAGGGTCGGTTACTAAGCCTTTTTACAGCATATGTCCTTGACCATGGTGTTGGACAGATGCAGTATGGACTTCTGTATGCTAAGTGCCGTTATTTAGACGGTATCTCACAAAGCCCGAACCATTAAAGTTGTCTTGCCCTGGTAAAGACTTCTTTAATAGTTTTGTTGTGTGCGGGATTGATACTGGAAGTCAGTTTGTGGCATGCCCTTCGGTGCTACTTCCTATGTCAAAATTGCATCCTAAAAGAGATCCTAATGTTTTTACTATACCATGGCATGTAAGAACAAAAGTTGACTAGTAGGGAAAAGAATTCTCAGACCTTAACCCTTATTTAGCGGCGAGCAACATAAGTCGAGTTAAATAAAGCTGGACTATGTGGCGGCGCTCGACATAACTCGAGTGGCAATTTCAGCACGTAATGTGGCTGAGAGAGAGAGACAAGTGGTGGCAGGAGACTAGCGAGCGTATGACTGCTCCAGACCACCGCGGCGAACCTACTGACACAAATCTCAGCTCCCTCCTCCCTCTCTCACTCGCTACATACTCAATTATGTACTGAAAGTACCGAATTACCTGCTTTTTGCACTCGCGTTGCACGGTTATTGCAAGAAAACTATCCATCATACAAGGATCGTTATGGTGTCATTCGAAAGCTCTGTTTATGCCCTTTCAGGGATAGGTACTTGTTTTACGTTCTGGGTCTTATTTAGGCATGAAAATGATCACGTAAACAGCCCTATTTTGGCTAAAAACACCCCGCTGTGCGGTACACATAAATAAACCGCATAGGCCGCTCGTAAGGTGTTAAAGAATTTAGCCATGGCATAAATACTTCCTTGAATGGGAGGGTAATTCTCAGACTCAAAAATCTTACATGTAAGGTTTTTTTGAGCCGTTGAATTGCTGACTCTTCCTGGTTCTCGTCGAGATGATCATGACGTTTGCTGCTATGTCCCAGGGCTGGTACTTGGAGGTCAGAAGGTCATAGGTGCAGGGGGGAGAGGGGGGGGGGGGGGCGTTCATTGGGATTAGGTAGACCCCTAGAAATTCCCGCGCTGGTGGTAAGACGACTGCGCGGAAGATCGGCGAATCTGAAGAGGTGATATTTGCGTATGTTGTTCTTCTGATGTTTGCCGTTATCGTATTTTATTTCTCTGTTCTCCAGTAGTGTTGATGGTGATGCTGATTGTTTTTCCTGGGGTGGGTGGTAGAGTGGGGTTGATGGTGGCAATTATGGCTTCCCGGGTGCTGGTGTGTAGTGGGTTCTAATTTTGATTTGGAGTGGCCATGTTGTTCTTCTTTTACCTTCGTCTTCTTGTTCATTCTGGGTGGTGGTATTTGTGATTTGTTCCCGTGTTGGGGCGAGTTTTATTTCTCCTGCTGTTTCTTCCTTTTCTTGTTTTTCTTTTCTCCTGCGTTTGTCCGGGGTGCATATTTCCGAAGTCGAGACTAGTATATATCATAGGGGAAATTAGGACCAATCAGAGGCCGCAGTGGCAGTGACGTCACCCACAAGGGGAGGAGCCAGTCTGTCTGTCTCTCTCTCTCTCTCTCTCTCTCTGGGTGAGGAGCCTGCCTGCCTCTCGTTTGTTTATCTCTCTCTCTGGTAAATAGAAGAAGTAAGTCACCTAGTATAACAAGTTATCAATATTTATTCGCATAGTATCTGTCTAGATTAAATAAGCATCCAGAGTACAATATGTTATTCCCTTTAATTATAGTTTTACTTGAAAAGCAATGAGTAAACAATGAAAATTTTGCGATTCTGGCATCTTTCGTCCCAAGATTTGAGGAGGAGGGTGTTGCCAGTTCTCCTTAGACAGTTAAATTGTTTCAAATAGTTCTTGTTTTATTTATCATTATCATTTAAATTTACATTCATGCACAACGTAAATAAACTATAAATGGTCACTTTTCACTCTCTCTCTCTGCATATGTAATGATCTCATTCCATAATATGTATGTAGGCCTACAGATGTATGGATGTATGTATGTATGTATACACTCAGGCACATACCCCATAGCTGGGGGTGGCTGAATCGAGACATAGACTAAGGGAATAAGTAAAGATCAATGATAGGAGAGAAAGTGATAGATTGATATGAAGGGAATAACAAAATTCACAATTATATCTCATCGTACATCTGGAATCAGAGGCCAACCTTACAGGTGAGTGTAACCTTTATGCCAAATGTCTCACTTTATATTGTATGGTTTCTTTATGTTCAGCGCCTTTCACGATAAAAATCGTTAATATTAGAGAACAGGCTGATTGAACTCATTGTTTTTTTGCTTAAAATCATTATTTGTTGTGTTCCCAGTGTCTTGATCAGGATTATTTGTAACATTGTGCTTTATTTAAAAATGACCTATTATATTGGCTTAAAGTACCGAGGGCAGTACAATATTGTACCGCCCTGGATACAATGGGGTTAAGAGGTGTTCAAGTAGCCCTAACCACTACTGTACTTATATAAATATTCATTAACATTGTCACATCATAACATATCGACTACAATAAAAGTAATATTTAGCAAAATATAGAAATAGCTGTCATACATAAGAATAACAGAAAATGGGAGTCTATAGAAAGTCGATTGGCTCACACAAGGCAGATCCCCTTCACACCCAACCCTAATGGGGGACAATAAAAAATGTGTCTGCTATTTTTCCCGCCTTTGGTTCACACCAACCTAAATTTGTTGCCATCGAGTGAATTGAATTTTAAAAATCTCAGTCATCAAAATATCACTGGATTTCTATAGTCATGAATGTTACAGACATATTACTCTAACATTCTATTAAGTACATTGTCCAATATACAAAGTATTTATGATTAGTAAAACATATTTGATTAGGCCCATAAAAACACATGGCAGTCATTCGAAAAATATTCCTGTTAATATTTTAATAGATAGGTAGCCATGTCCTAAAATTAAAATTATATGTATAAAAACTCGAGATGAACTTATAAAATAATCGTCATTAGCCACTTTACTGGATATTAGATTATACAATTATAAACTAGTTTCAGATCTGGCAAGCGCATCATAAATTGATGCCAGTGTTCGCTACCCATAATAGTCATTATACGAAACTTCTCGGACAGTAAACATCTCTTCCCCACTTAACTTACTTTGTTAAATTTGACATTAATTGTGCATCTATGTGCACATTAGCAGTAATGGTGGTAGATATTTGTTTCTCACGATGGAAATCTTAATATAATGTGGATTATAGTCTTAATAAAGGTACAATGTTCAGTTATAGATTGTGTCGTGCATGCGTGTGTGTGTGTGTGTGTGTGTATTCCAAGGTTGCCAGCGCACATCACATCTCCAAACTCGCCCAAAAGTAGCCCAATCACTTAATACCGCACAACAGACAATTTCAGCTATTTTAATCCTATCACACACATTTTCTGATATGTTTATCTTTAACAGCCATGCATGCATGATACTATGAGTTCCCCAAATATAACTAGGCCTAGTCCCATATAGCCTACTGTATGAGTAGTGGCCTACGTGTCACATCATTTAAATATTAATGAAATACCACATACATTATTATCACCATCATGCACTCATCAAATCTGCATCAATGTCCCAATGTCCTCACAAACAATCACTTAATTAGGCTATGCAGTCACCACCACATAGGCTACCATACATGTATAGTACAACCAACAGAAAGCCATGATGAACGTTTGTATGAAATGTAGCCTAGCTATAGGCTACTCAACACTCGATACCTCTACAACTTTAATAGTATATAGAACCAGCCCAATTACGCTTTCCTAAATGTTAGTTAGTTAGGATAATACTTCAGAGGCTATCCACCCCATCACACTGTAAATCAAGAATATAATATCGTTTGAAATGGAAACTCGCAAATCTACGCTTCTGAACGAATCCTAACTAGCCCAATGGTGCGAACAAAAGAAGACCTTGGCAACACTGTGTACGTATATCCCCGCCGCGGTCAGCTGACGACCTAAACAGTCGCCCGTGGAAAAGGCAGTGTTGTAATTTTTTTTGTCATCATCTTTTTCGAATTTCCTGCATCTTCACGTATGTAATTTGCTGCCTCTGTGTTCTATGACATTCTGATTCACATTGATTGATTTCCTGTCACTGGTCTAATAAGAAATATAGCCGGTAACATATTTAGCTGCCCGATTTGATAGTGGATTATAAATTGGTAACTTAAAAGCGCACGATAGCTTGTTTTGTAGGAAAGAAACTATAGTGCGCAGGCGCAGACATTCAACCTGCCAAATTTTACAGCTACGAATATAATACCGTATGTTCAGCCAATTTCTACTGAAACACGTATTTGTTAGTAACTAAAAAAGAAGTAAATGCAATACTTCAATGAGTATTACAATTTCGCCCAGTCTATCACACCACATTAGATGAAACTAAATTTCTTGTTCAATAAGCTGATATTTATGTATCAAATTATGTTAATTATTATATATTCACTGCATTAACCCTTAAAGAGCGGCTCGCAACATAAGTCGAGTTGAAAAAACTGGCAAAAAACGGGTGAAAAAATGGGTTGAACGAGTGAAAATGGGTGGGATAGCTGAATAATTTCTGAACTTTCTTCTCTGCTTTAATGCACTGCTTGAAAAACTTTTTTGGTGACTGCTGATCAGAACACCCAAATCCTATTCCAAGTCATTCACTTTCAGAGAGAGAGAGAGAGAGAGAGAGAGAGAGAGAGAGAGAGAGAGAGAGAGACAGACAGAGAGAGAGAGAGAAAGTACGATAAAGAGGGAGTGAGAGTGAGGCTGAGTGATGTTGAGTCGTTTCTTGATGACGTTAGTATGGTGCAAGTGATGACGACAAATACTTGGAAAACATAAATATTTGTGTGTGTAGGTGTGTGTGTGTGTGTGTGTGTGTGTGTTCGACACTGCATGAACAGTTTTACGATGTACAAGTCTGTAAACAAACTAGAGAAGAGAGTTTGTGGAAGTGACAGTAACTTGATGTGTGTGAGAGAGAGAGTTACACAGAGTTACACAGATACTCAGACCAAAAAGACCTATTGGTCCCTACTAGGAGGTATCGCCTTAATACTACAAGACAAGGACAGTTTATAGTAGAAGAATAGGACAGCAAAGTAGAAGGCTCTCCCCCCACCGTGCGCCACTCCGGCGAAAAAGCCGTACCGGAAAAATAATGAAGTGTAACTTTATGGGTTAGGAAATGCCCACAAGGAGAGGTTTATAGAGTATAGAGAGATATTAGTCTAAAATAATGAAGTGTAACTTTATGGGTTAGGAAATGCCCACAAGGAGAGGTTTATAGAGTATAGAGAGATATTAGTCTAAAATAATGAAGTGTAACTTTATGGGTTAGGAAATGCCCACAAGGAGAGGTTTATAGAGTATAGAGAGATATTAGTCTAAAATAATGAAGTGTAACTTTATGGGTTAGGAAATGCCCACAAGGAGAGGTTTATAGAGTATAGAGAGATATTAGTCTAAAATAATGAAGTGTAACTTTATGGGTTAGGAAATGCCCACAAGGAGAGGTTTATAGAGTATAGAGAGATATTAGTCTAAAATAATGAAGTGTAACTTTATGGGTTAGGAAATGCCCACAAGGAGAGGTTTATAGAGTATAGAGAGATATTAGTCTAAAATGGAATTTACACTTACATACCTGCTGATTCCAGAGAGAGAGAGAGAGAGAGAGAGAGAGAGAGAGAGAGAGAGAGAGAGAGAGAGAGAGAACGAGAGAGAGAGAGAGAGAACGAGAGAGAGAGAGAGAGAGAACGAGAGAGAGAGAGAGAGAGAGAGAGAGAACGAGAGAGAGAGAGAGAGAGAGATTATAAAGAAACCCATAACAAACGAAAATAAAAAGTTCTCACAATGTTTTCGCTCTCAATAATTAATTAATGTGAGGCTTCTCTAGAAATATTGTCAAAATGTGAATAGTGAGAAGAGAAATGGGTGTTTCTACAGTGGTTAATCAGCCCGAAACCACACACACACATACAAACACACACACACACACACACAGACACACACACATACACACATTTATCCACACACGCGCACACAAACACAGGCATACACACACACACGCATACTCACATACATAGACACACACATACACATACATACACACACAGACCCATACACACACACGCACACATACACAGACACACACACACACACACTTATCCACACACACACACACACACTTATCCACACACACACACACACACTTATCCACACACACACACACACTTATCCACACACACCCATACACAGACACACACATATACATACACACACACACACACAACAGAAGACCTCATTGATATCCCTACAGCATCGCCGATTCAGATAGATAATTCTGATGTTCTAAGCAATATCACCATTACAGAGAGAGAAGTATTGAAATGTTTAGATAAACTCAAGGTAAATAAAATGCCCGGACCTGATACAATCTCACCTAGAGTTCTAAAGGAAGCTAAGGATGAGCTCTCCAAACAACTGACATTGCTATTCAATAAATCCTTGCAGTCTGGAACTATGCCTGGTCAGTGGAAGCTAGCTAACGTAACACCAATTTTTTAAAAAGGCAGCAAATCCCTACCCAGTAACTATCGTCCAATTAGCTTAACCTCAGTTGTATGTAACATGCTAGAAACGCTCATAAGAGACAGACTCGTAAATTACTTAGAGGAAAATAACATATTTAACCCTTAAAAAGCGGCTCACCACATAAGTCGTTTTTAATAAAGCTGGACTATGTGGCGGCGCTCGACATAGGTCGAGTGGCAATTTCAGCACGTAATGTTGCTGAGAGAGAGAGACAAGTGGTGGCAGGAGACTAGCGAGCGTATGACTGCTCCAGACCACCGCGGCGAACCTACTGACACGAATCTCAGCTCCCTCCTCCCTCTCTCACTCGCTACATACTGAATTATATGGGGAAAGTACCGAATTACATGCTTTTTGCACTCGCGTTGCACGGTTATTGCAAGAAAACTATCCATCATACAAGGATCGTTATGGTGTCATTCGAAAGCTCTGTTTATGCCCTTTCAGGGATAGATACTTGTTTTACGTTCTGGGTCTTATTTAGGCATGAAAATGATCACGTAAACAGCCCTATTTTGGCTAAAAACACCCCGCTGGGCGGTACATATAAATAAACCGCATAGGCCGCTAAAGAAGGGTTAAAGATACTTAATACGGCTTTCGTAGCAAACGTTCCTGTTTAACAAATCTCTTAGACTTCTTCCACGATATCCTCAACCTCTATGATGAGAGTAAAGCTGTAGATATTATATACCTTGATTTTCAAAAGGTTTTTGAAAAAGTTCCCCACAAACGTTTACTGCTAAAACTAAAAGCGCATGGAGTACAAGACGGTGTGTTGAAATGGATAGAAAATTGGCTCCGCGACAGAAAGCAAAGAGTAGTCATAAACGGTAAGGCATCTAAATGGACCAATGTTAGTAGCGGTACTAGGACCAATTATCTTTCTAATTACATCAATGACATAGATGAGGGTCTCACCTGTACAATCTCAAAATTTGCTGAAGATACAAAACTTGCAAATAGCATATTCTCAAAAGAACAAGTTGACGATATGCAACACAATTTAGATAAGTTGTCACATTGGGCCCAAATTTGGCAAATGATTTTCAATGTGGATAAATGTAAAGTACTACATATCGGATACCAAAATGAGAAAGCAAACTATTCGATGAATGGCACTCAGCTTAACCCTTGTCTATCGGGCTAGGCGGTATATTTGACCATGCCGCACAGCGGGGGGGTTTTACCATAAATGGCGTTGTTTCTGTGCTCTTTTTCATGCATAAACAAGACCCAGAGCGTAACACAAGTATGTATCCCTGAAAGGGCGTAAATTGAGCTCTCCAATGACACCCGAACCATCCTTCTACGATCACTGGTTGTCATGCAACGATCGTGCAACCAAAGGGCAAAATCGCTAAAATACGGTAATTTCTTTATATAATTACGTATGTAGCAAGGGAGTGAGGGTGGATGTAAGTGGAGTAAATCTCAGTAGGTCCACGGCGGCCGTGGCGAGCGGTCATTAGGTAACCCATGCTCCTATAAAACGCCTGGACCTGATACAATCTCGCCTAGAGTTCTAAAGGAAGCTAAGGATGAGCTCTCCAAACCACTGACATTACTATTCAATAAATTCTTGCAGTCTGGAACTATGCCTGATCAGTGGAAGATAGCCAACGTAACACCGATATTCAAAAAAGGCAGCAAATCCCTACCCAGTAAATATCGTCCAATTAGCTTAACCTCAGTTGTATGTAAAATGCTAGAAACGGTCGTAAGAGACAGACTCGTAAATCACTTAGAGGAAAATAACATACTTAAAGATACTCAACACGGCTTTCGTAAAAAACGTTCCTGTTTAACAAACCTCTTAGACTTCTTCCACGATATCCTCAACCTCTACGATGAGAGTAAAGCTGTAGATATTATATACCTTGATTTTCAAAAGGCCTTTGACAAAGTTCCCCACAAAAGTTTACTGCTAAAACTAAAAGCGCATGGAATACAAGACGGTGTGTTGAAATGGATAGAAAATTGGCTCAGCGACAGAAAGCAAAGTGTAGTCATAAACGGTAAGGCATCTAAATGGACCAATGTAAGTAGCGGGGTACCCCAGGGATCGGTACTAGGACCAATTCTCTTTCTAATTTACATCAACGACATAGATGAGGGTCTCACCTGTACAATCTCAAAATTTGCTGACGATACAAAAATTGCAAATAGCGTACTCTCAAAAGATCAAGTTGACGATATGCAACACAATCTAGATAAATTGTCACATTGGGCCCAAATTTGGCAAATGAGTTTCAATGCGGATAAATGTAAAGTACTACATATCGGATACCTAAATGAGAAAGCAAACTATTCGATGAATGGCACTCAGCTTAAGAATGTAAACAGAGAAACCGATCTGGGAGTAACAATATCGAGTAACCTAAAACCGAGTCAACAATGTTCAGAAGTTGTTAAAAAGGCAAACAAAATAATTGGCTTTATAGGCAGATCATTTGAGCATAAATCCAAAGATGTAATCCTAACTCTTTACAATTCCTTAGTCCGCCCTCTTCTGGAATACTGCGTTCAATGCTGATGCCCTTATTACCAAAAAGACATAAACAAGCTAGAACGAGTTCAACGTAGAGTTACCAAAATGATACCTAGCCTAAAGAACAAACCATACGAAGAGCGTCTTAGAGAATTAAATCTATTTCCTTTAACCCAGCGCAGATTAAGAGGTGACTTAATTCAAGTGTTCAAAATCATCAAAGGCATCGACAATATGAACTGTAGTAAGTACTTCACTATCGACCAATCTAATTACACGCGGGGAAACTGTTGCAAAATTATTGGTAAATCTTTTAACTCACACGAATCTAAGAATTCTTCTTCAATCGAGTTGTCAACTTGTGGAATGGGCTTCCCCGAGACGTTATAGACTGCAGCACCGTTGATTCATTTAAATTCCGCCTAGACAAATATCTCGCATCAAACCCGCGACTGACTGCGTTTGTAAATGAATAACTTTATTTTATCCTCCCCTCAGTTACTAACCCATATGTCCCCTACTAACTTCCTAGTCCTGCCACGTTAGTGGCAGGGCAGTAGTTCCCTTTCCAATGTTCCCTTACCCACTCTAAACCACTGTTTGGACACTTGATCCTCAGTGTTTTGGAGGACAAGCAGCCTAGAAGGGTCACCAGACCTGTTGTGGCTTGATTTCCTTTGTACTCCTTTGTTCTCCTTTGTACTCCTCCAGTCACTCGTCTCTCTCTCAGAGCCAATATTGCGCCAAAATTGCACTCGGACTTAAGGCGGGCCCCCGTCACATAGTCCAAATTTTTTTATTCGGACTTAAGTCGGGCCCCGATCTTTAAGGGTTAAGAATGTAAACAGAGAAACCGATCTGGGAGTAAAAATATTGAGTAACCTAAAACCGAGTCAACAATTTTCAGAAGTTGTTAAGAAAGCAAACAAAATAATTGGCTTTAAGGACAGGTCATTTGAGCATAAATCCAAAGAAGTTATCCTAACCTTTTACAATTCCTTAGTCCGCCCTCTTCTGGAATACTGCGTTCAATCCTGGTGCCCTTATTACCAAAAAGATATAGACAAGCTAGAACGAGTTCAACGTAGAGTTACCAAAATGATACCTAGCCTAAAGATCAAACCATACGAGGAGCGTCTTAGAGAATTAAATCTATTTCCTTTAACCCAGCGCAGATTAAGAGGCGACTTAATTCAAGTGTTCAAAATCATCAAAGGCATCGACAATATGAACAGTAGTAAGTACTTCACTATCGACCAATCTAATTACACGCGGGGAAACGGTTGCAAAATTATCGGTAAATCTTTTAACTCGCACGAATCTAAGAATTTCTTCTTCAATCGAGTTGTCAACTTGTGGAATGGGCTTCCCCGAGACGTTATAGACTGCAGCATCGTTGATTCATTTAAACTTCGCTTAGGCAAATATCTTGCATCAAACCCGCGACTGACTGCATTTGTAAATGAATAACTATATTTTATCCCCCCCTCAGTTACTGTGGTAAACTATCAATGGAAGTTAAATATTACTAAGCTATAATGAATCAAATAAATCAATCTAAATGCAAACTACTCCATATCTAAATTGAATTCAATCTGAAACAAGCTAATTTATATCCAAAGGTCTCACATAATAATTTATATATAGGGTAAGGTTATAAGGGTTAATATTAGCCAGGAATTAACTCACCAATAGTTCCACGTGGCAATGAGGCAAGGGAGAACGTTTTTCCCAATATGGCGGTGGACAATGGGGAACGAGACTTCGGTCCCGAGACTCGAGTCAAGTTAAAGAAAGAATAAATGATTACATGGGAATGGATATGAATATTATGCTTATCTGTCAGTCAGTCATGGCGTCGATGAGAGCGTCGTGATGGTGTAGCTGAATGTATTGCTGTATGTGTATTGTGATTAGAGGCACAAAATCACGATCAACTGAGGGCGGAAAATTAGATGTTAACTGGTTGGTGTTCGTGACGGCTCTTGCGTTCCTCGAAAGCACACCTTGCTGCCTTGGCAAACCGCCAGGAGCCCAAATTATCGTACCGCATCTAGGTTGCTCTATACGATAAATTATATTAATATATACGATAAATTCATATATACTACATAAGACCATGGCAATATTGCTTAATAGAATATTAGGCCTTTTATAACTTAACTTATTTACAATCTTATAATATACGATCTACTTGTCCTACGTCGTGCTGTAGGAGCGATCGTGACGTCACAGAGACATACGAGATCACAAAAGAGTCATATTCTATCGTATTTATACGATACACTCCCCCCACAAAAAAAGACCTGAACCCCACCTTAAACCTAAAGTTGCCCAGAGGCTATCTTCTGACGCCACAAGTCGACGGCGCCAGCAGCAGCGCGTCTGGGACGCGTCCCGGTCCGAGAATGATCACCATCAGTAAGAGGTGAGTCGTTCCTTTGAGAATCCTCGGACCCAGCAATAACAGGTGGAGCATCAGATTGCAATGCGGAATCGAGCTCCAAAGCATACAAACGTGCGATAGGACGAACAGTAGTTCCAGTGGCTGTCTTCAATAGCACCACCCGCTCTACAGAGTCTGCCCCCTTGTATACCTCCAACACGCTGCCCAATTTCCAGTATAAACGAGGACTATCTTCTTTAATTAAAACAATTTCACCAACTGTAGGTGCCGTTGGTCTACCAGAGGGAGTAACACTCCTTTCCCTAAATGCTAGCAGATATTCACTAATCCACCGTTTCCTAAAATCCTCGATTATCCTGGATATATATTGGTATCTCTTAGACACCGCTACCTCAGAGTACAACGAGGGATCCTCTAACTCTACTATGGATTGGAAATCAGATGGAAACGCAGTCAATGGTTTCCCATATAGCAAGTGAGCTGGCGTTAATGGTAGTGGTTCTTGCAGGTCGGTGTACACATATGTAAGCGGGCGATCATTCACGACTGCCTCTATCTCTGTGAGGACTGTCGTCAACTCACTCTTCTTTAATAGAGCACATCCTACAACCGCTCTGAGTCTTGACTTTACTATGCCGACACATCGTTCCCAAATTCCACCAAACCAAGGTGCCTTAACTGGAATGAACCTCCATTCGCACTTCTTCTCTCCCAAAAAAGTGATGATAGTAGGATCACTACTCATATCCTTTAGATATTTTGATGCTTGGACATAAGTGGGAGCATTGTCGCTAAGAATGAGTTGAGGAAATGAACGACGGGCACAAAACCGTCTAAACGCCAGCATAAATTCTTCGCTAGACATATTATCACATAGTTCTAGGTGTACCGCTCGAGACGTCGCACAGATAAACAATAATATATAAACCTTCTCATGCTCCCTCGTCTTCAATGCCCCTGTGTAATCTAATCCTACCGCTTGGAAAGGTTCTACGTGCTTTACACGGCATTCAGGTAGAGGTGGAGCTGGTCCAGTTGCATATGGTTTACCTTTTAGTCTCTGGCATATCACACACTTTCTTACTATGCGTCGAGCTACTTGTCGAACTCTGGGTATCCACCATGTGAGACGTAAATTTGATATAATATGACATACCCCGTAGTGTTTTACTTCCCTATGTGCACGTATGATCAATAGATCAGTAACGTGATGTCTTGTTGGCATAAGTATAGGGCGGTTTGTGCCGTCTGGTACACCCGACCACTTCAGGCGACCCTCACACCTGATGAGGCCATTGTCTAGGTGCAACCTTAGTTGACGCACTATATTAGGCATTAATGTCTTATTCGAGTTTTTCAAGGATTCTAATTCATTGGAAAAGGTTTCTACTTGAACCCATTTGATCAAAGTTACTTCAGCTGCTTTAAATTCACGAGCATCAATGTTGTGACCCCTGGTGCAGAGTTGGCCTGTTACTTTAAGCTTGAGATTGGATACATATCGCAACACCCAAGCTACAACTCTGACTAGTTTATTATAGTCACCGAATCTTGCCCACTTTATGATAGGACCCGGTGGCTCATTTGGTTGGGCTGTAACTGCCACTGTTTCCAGTGGCAGAAGTCCCTCACCAACAGCATGCCATATCGTCCATTCACTTTCATGGAGCATCCACTTTGGACCATTCCACCACAATTCGGACTTCATTAACTGGCTAGCCGTTATACCCCTAGTTATGAGATCACTAGGGTTTTCTTTTGTATTTACATAATGATAAGCAACATCTGGCAAAAGGGCTCTAATCTCATCTACCCTATTCCGCACATAAACTGGCAGAGACTTCTTGCTATGTATCCAGTTGAGTGCGACCTGACTATCGCACCATACGTGAACGATTTCAATATTTAATTCGTTCTCGTATGCTGCGCGTACATGTTGCACCAGACGTGCTAATAGCAGCATGGCAGTCAATTCCATTTTAGGGATAGTTACCTTTTTAACCGGGGCTACCTTGGCCCGGGCTGTAACTAAATGTGCCCCAAATGAAGTAGCAACATATATGGCTACCCCGTATGCCGTGGCGCTAGCATCGCAAAACGTGTGTAACGTAACGTCACCGAACGCCGCCACTTTACGAGGTATAGGTTTAGTACACAGGATGGCATATTCATTCAACAACAATGTCCCTAGGTCATTCAGGTCCTCGGGCAAACTGTCATCCCATCCTATTTTACGTCTCCAAACTTCCTGCATTAGAATCCTAGCTCTTATGGTAACGGGTAATGCTAGACCCAAAGGATCAAAAAATTGCGCAACTTTGCTCAACAGACTTCTTTTGGTGTGCGCTCCTGTCTGCTGAGCAAAAGACCTTGTTTGAAAAGTTAGAATGTCATGTTAAGGTTGCCAGATCATCCCCAAATTTCTGGACTTTTCCTGGTTAAGAGATGCCGTACCGTCCACCTGTATCAAACTCTGAAGATCTTCACTATTAGTAACCCACTCGCGGAGAAATAGATGTGCATCCGCAAACAATCTGCGTGCTTGCCAGTATGCATATAACAAATCATCCTGACTATCTCTAGAACCCTGCAAATCGTCAATATATAATCCGTGAGATAGTTTACTTGTGTCCTCATGAGTGTCAGCTAGATGTTTTCTGATTGTGGCATTTAACAAAAACTGTGAGCACGTGGCCCCAAAGAGTACAACCCGAAAACGGTATATTATGATTGGACTTTCAGAGTCGCTAATGTCGCTAAACCAAAGAAAGCGGGTAACATCTCTATCTTCCTCCTTTAGCTTGACCATCAAGAATACTTTCTCGATGTCACTGGTATAGGCGTACTTCCCCAGCCTAAACCGCAATAGATGTTGGGACATGTTCGACACCATGGACGGACCTGTCAACAGGCAGTCATTTAGACTGGGTTGTTGACCTTGGTGGGCAGAACAGTCATACACCACCCGTATTGGTGTGGTGACGCTGTCTTTCCTTACCCCATGATGGGCCAGATAGTGAACCCTACCCTTCTTAAACGGTTCCTTGACATCGACTCTCTCAATAAAGCCCCTATCTTCATAACTCCGAAATACATCGTCATACGCCTGGCGCGTGCTCTGTTCGTTAGACAATTTCCGCTGCAATGCGCGCAAGCGACCTAATGCCAAACCATAGTTGGTAGGCAGGCTTATCGCACTGTTCTTCCAGGGTAAACTAACTTTATATTGCTTGTCTGAGGCACAGTAGCACACAGACTCGTCAAACCTTTGTAGCGCAACTTCCGAGTCATAATCAGTCTCCATAGGATTAATGCCTATGTGATCCAATCTCCACAGTCGTTCCAGGTCGAACTCGGCAGCCATCTTAGGGTCACTAGGTTGGGAATCCTCCCTTCCCAACTCCTCTGCCGCGGTTACATTGACTCTATATATCGAGACCGTGTCGACCAGGACCTTTGACTGTGTAGTTTGCACCTTTCCGCTCATGCAATATCCTAATTTAGTGGGGATTAAGATTACACCACACATCTTTTTAAATCCAGGGTATACTACTTCATAATAATGATCCACACCAAGTACAACATGCACCTCACTCTGATTTCCCATGGGATCTGACAAGTTAACCCCTTTGCTACGTAATGCGTGTTCCACCTTCTTCACTCCTACAGATACATATTCTGGTAGGGTGTCTACTACGATACAAGTCATAAAGTACCGGTTTTTACGGTAGAAATATGAAATCTCCGCTATCTCGTGGTCTTGTTTATCAGTAACCCCTGTGAAGCCCTGTAATCGAAGAGTCTCAGCCCCTACGATTCGGTGCTTCAGTCCCACTAGTACGGACCTCTTAATAAAGGAACGTTGAGACCCTTGATCTAGAAGTACCCGACAAACTTTGTTACTGTCATTACCTTCCATGGGAATCTGTATTGTGGGCAATATAGTGGTGTCTTGCGTACTACCTAGTGTCACAGTTGTAGTACCCTCTGTTTTGACGTCTTTGACTTTATCTGCTGTAGGACACAACTTATCAAAGTGATGTCCTTTGCAGTGGCGACAGGGCCTTAAATATGTAGCAGTACATTGTCCCTGCTTACCATGATCTTTACTTAGACAACCTACACATAGCTTCAATCTTTTCGCCTGTGCTAGTTTTGTCTCATTTGTTGGGTATTTAACGCAGAAACTCCATTTATGTTTGTTGTTACATAGCTTACATAGAATCTGAGCAGGTTTCTTATACACACCCTCTTTCTTTTCTTTAGTCCCCACTGTCATGCTTACTGTTCCCCTCTTCTCCACATTCTCACTCCCTCCCGACACATACATTCTCCCTTTGTTCAACTGTAGATTATTGATCTCCTTACTGAACTGAGTTTTGAACTCTCCCAGCTCAAATGATCTTACCTTATCAAGTATTGCCATAGGAAGCTTCTGACGCAAGATAATGACTATCATTTCCTGCGTGGTAAGCCCTAGGGTGTCTAGCGATCGAGTATGGCACTCCATATTTGCCCTGAAGTTTGTCAACTCATCAACCTTATACTGTGGTTCTGCGAGTCCCAACAAGGCAACGACATGGGCCATCTTCAACTTCTCTCTATCCCCGAATGTGGACTCTAATAAGTGTACCGCTTCAAGATAACTACTACCCACTACTGCAAAACCCTCTATCAAATGTAAGGCCTCTCCTTCCATTTGCCCCTTCAGATAGTGAAACTTGCGGACATTATCCAAAGAGGACTCATGAATCGTAGATCGAAATACGTCCCAAAAAGCTAACCACTCAGTTAACTTGCCCCTAAATGTAGGAAGATTGAGCTTTGGGAGGTGTACAGTATATTTTGGGTCAGCCCTTCTATGGGCCTCATTATCGCCTCCCTTCTTACTCGCGACAGCACGCTGTAATAGGTACTTCGCTCTAAAGACAGGTTTGTCATAGAGGGCGCGATTATCACACTCTGTAACTATCTCTTCCTCCTCTGTCATGTCAGCCACAATCACCTCACTCAGAGCCGTAATACGACCGTGGGTAGCTTGGACGTTTTCTAATCTAGCCTCCAATTCCTCTAGTTCGGCAGTAGTGATGAAAGTGTTGACGTCCACGATTAGCCTATGTAATATTCCCCGAAGTCCCGCCCTTTGATTTTTAGGGGCTTTGATCAGCCCCACTAGACGGTGTCTCTTTATTGTCTTTATTCATTTTGCATGTGAGCCTATAGGCTATGTATCTAAACGTTACGTTACAAAGAAAACGGCAAAAATAGTAGTCTAGTTAACCCGTACAGCCCCAGCGACGCGCCTGACGCGTCGGCGATGTATGTAACGCACAGCCCTTTGTATACACACACACACACACACACAAATACACACACACACACACACTTATCCACACGCACACACACACACATCCACACACATACACACACACATACATACATACACACACACACACACACACACACACATCATCCCCCCCCCCCACACACACACACAAACACTTACCCACACACACACATTCAGACTCCTCCACTAAACATATACATTTCTACACCCACCCACACACTCAACTAGACACGCACACACCTAACACACTAATCTCAATCACACTCGTACACCTACGTATCTATACCAACACCCACACAACCACCCACATCACACCAATACATACATGATACCCACACCAGCAATATCACGTACACACACAACTAACCACATCACACCCAAGATATACAGTACAGTGATCACACCGACACCCACATGACACCCACTCTAACAATAGAACGTACGCACATAACCAACCAACTCACACCCACACCCACAATATCACTTACAAACACAACCAACCACACCACGCCCACACAAAACCACATCACACCCACACCAACACAGCAGCCACTGTACATCACGACCACACATCATCTACATCACACCCACAAAACAAATACATCACACACACATCACAACTACATCACACCCACATAACAGCTACATCACACCCACACACCAACTACATCACACCCAAATAACAGCTACATCACACCCACATAACAACTACATCACACCCACATAACAGCTACATCACACCCACATAACAACTACATCACACCCACATAACAACTACATCACACCCACATAACAACTACATCATATCCACATAACAACTACATCACACCCACATAACAACTACATTACACCCACTCAACAACTACATCACACCCACACAACAACTACATCACACCCAAATAACTAAATTACACCCACATAACAACTACATCACACCCACACAGCAACTACATCACACCCACATAACTACATTACACTCACATAACAACTACATCACACCCACACAACAACTACATCACACCCACATAACAACTACATCACATCCACACAACAACTACTTCACATCCAAATAACTAAATTACACCCACATAACAACTACATCACCCCCACACAGCAACTACATCACACCCACATAACAACTACATCACACCCACATAACTACATTACACTCACATAACAACTACATCATACCCACACAACAACTATATCACACCCACATAACAACTACATCACATAAACACAACAACTACATCACATCCAAATAACAACTACATCACACCCACATAACAACTACATCATAACCACATAACAACTACACCACACCCACACAACTACATCACACCCACATAACAGCTACATCACACCCACACAACAACTACATCACACCCACACAACAACTGCATCACACCCACATAACAACTACATCACACCCACATAACAACTACATCACACCCACATAACAACTACATCACACCCACATAATAACTACATCACACCCACACAACAACTACGTCACATCCACATAACAACTACATCATAACCACACAACAACTACGTCTCAACCACATAACAACTACATCACACCCACATAACAACTACATCACACCCACACAACAACTACATCGCATCCACATAACAACTACATCATAACCACACAACAACTACATCACAACCACGTAACAACTACATCACACCCACATAACAGCTACATCACACCCTCATAACAACTTCATCACACACACATAACAACTACATCACACCCACATAACAACTACATCATACCCACACAACAACTACATCACACCCACATAACAACTACATCACACACACATAACAACTACATCACACCCACACAACAACTACATTACACCCACATAACAACTACATTACACCCACATCACAACTACATCACACCCACACAACAACTACATCGCACCCACATAACAACTACATCACACCCATATAACAACTACATCACACCCACATAACAACTACATCACACCCACATAACAACTACATTACACCCACTCAACAACTACATCACACCCACACAACAACTACATCACACCCACATAACTACATTACACCCACATCATAACAACTACATCACACCCACACAACAACTACATCACACCCACATAACAACTACATCACACCCACATAACTACATTACACTCACATTACAACTACATCACTCCCACACAACAACTACATCACACCCACAAAACAACTACATCATAACCACATAACAACTACACCACACCCACACAACTACATCACACCCACATAACAGCTACATCACACCCACACAACAACTGCATCACACCCACACAACAACTGCATCACACCCACATAACAACTACATTACACCCACATAACAACTACATCACACCCACGTAACAACTACATCACACCCACACAACAACTACATCACACCCACACAACAACTACATCACATCCACATAACAACTACATCATAACCAATCAACAACTACGTCTCAAACACATAACAACTACATCACACCCACATAACAACTACATCATAACCAACAACAACTACATCACATCCACATAACAACTACATCATAACCACACAACAACTACATCACAACCACATAACAACTACATCACACCCACATAACAGCCACATCACACCCTCATAACAACTATATCACACACACATAACAACTACATCACACCCACATAACAACTACATCATATCCACACAACAACTACATCACACCCACATAACAACTACATTACACACACATACCAACTACATCACACCCACATAACAACTACATCACACCCACATAACAACTACATCACACCCACACAACAACTACATCGCATCCACATAACAACTACATCATAACCACACAACAACTACATCACAACCACAACAACCAGCTACATTACACCCACATAACAACTACATTACACCCACATCACAACTACATCACACCCACACAACAACTACATCACACCCACATAACAACTACATCACACCCATATCACAACTACATCACACCCACATAACAACTACATCACACCCACATAACAACTACATTACACCCACTCAACAACTACATCACACCCACACAACAACTACATCACACCCACATAACTACATTACACCCACATCATAACAACTACATCACACCCACACAACAACTACATCACACCCACATAACACTAATCACACCCACATAACTACATTACACTCACATAACAACTACATCACACCCACACAACAACTACATCACACCCACATAACAACTACATCACATCCACACAACAACTACATCACATCCAAATAACAACTACATCACACCCACATAACAACTACATCATAACCACATAACAACTACACCACACCCACACAACTACATCACACCCACATAACATCTACATCACACCCAAACAACAACTACATCACACCCACACACCAAATGCATCACACCCACATATCAACTACATCACACCCACATAACAACTACATCACACCCACATAACAACTACATCACACCCACATAATAACTACATCACACCCACACAACAACTACGTCACATCCACATAACAACTACATCATAACCACACAACAACTACGTCTCAACCACATAACAACTACATCACACCCACATAACAACTACATCATAACCACACAACAACTACGTCACATCCACTTAACAACTACATCACACCCACATAACAACTACATCACACCCACACAACAACTACATCGCATCCACATAACAACTACATCATAACCACACAACAACTACATCACAACCACATAACAACTACATCACACCCACATAACAGCTACATCACACCCTCATAACAACTTCATCACACACACATAACAACTACATCACACCCACATAACAACTACATCATACCCACACAACAACTACATCACACCAACATTACATCTACATCACACACACATAAAAACTACATCACACCCACACAACAACTACATTACACCCACATAACAACTACATTACACCCACAACTACACACACACCCACACAACAACTACATCACACCCACACACTCCATCACACCCCATAACAACTACATCACACCCACATAACAACTACTCACACCCACATAACAATTACATACACCCACCAACACTACACACACCCACACAACAACTACACACACCCACATAACTACACACCACATCATAACAACTACATCACACCCACACAACAACTACATCACACCCACATAACAACTACATCACACCCACATAACTACATTACACTCACATAACAACTACATCACACCCACACAACAACTACATCACACCCACATAACAACTATATCACATCCACACAACAACTACATCACATCCAAATAACAACTACATCACACCCACATAACAACTACATCATAACCACATAACAACTACACCACACCCACGCAACTACATCACACCCACATAACAGCTACATCACACCCACACAACAACTGCATCACACCCACACAACAACTGCATCACACCCACATAACAACTACATCACACCCACATAACAACTACATCACACCCACGTAACAACTACATCACACCCACACAACAACTACATCACACCCACACAACAACTACATCACATCCACATAACAACTACATCATAACCCATCAACAACTACGTCTCAAACACATAACAACTACATCACACCCACATAACAACTACATCATAACCACACAACAACTACATCACAACCACATAACAACTACATCACACCCACATAACAGCCACATCACACCCTCATAACAACTATATCACACACACATAACAACTACATCACACCCACATAACAACTACATCATACCCACACAGCAACTACATCACACCCACATAACAACTACATTACACCCACATAACAACTACATCACACCCACATAACAACTACATCACACCCACATAACAACTACATCACACCCACACAACAACTACATCGCATCCACATAACAACTACATCATAACCACACAACAGCTACATCACAACCACAAAACAACTACATCACACCCTCATAACAACTTCATCACACACACATAACAACTACATCACACCCACATAACAACTTCATCACACACACATAACAACTACATCACACCCACATAACAACTACATCACACCCACATAACAACTACATCATACCCACACAACAACTACATCACACCCACATAACAACTACATCACACACACATAACAACTATATCACACCCACACAACAACTACATTACACCCACATAACAACTACATTTCACCCACATCACAACTACATCACACCCACACAACAACTACATCACACCCACATAACAACTACATCACACCCATATAACAACTACATCACACCCACATAACAACTACATCACACCCACATAACAACTACATTACACCCACTCAACAACTACATCACACCCACACAACAACTACATCACACCCACATAACTACATTACACCCACATCATAACAACTACATCACACCCACACAACAACTACATCACACCCACATAACAACTACATCACACCCACATAACTACATTACACTCACATAACAACTACATCACACCCACACAACAACTACATCACACCCACATAACAACTACGTCACATCCACACAACAACTACATCACATCCAAATAACAACTACATCACACCCACATAACAACTATATCATAACCACATAACAACTACACCACACCCACACAACTACATCACACCCACATAACAGCTACATCACACCCACACAACAACTGCATCACACCCACACAACAACTGCATCACACCCACATAACAACTACATCACACCCACATAACAACTACATCACACCCACGTAACAACTACATCACACCCACACAACAACTACATCACACCCACACAACAACTACATCACATCCCCATAACAACTACATCATAACCACACAACAACTACATCACAACCACATAACAACTACATCACACCCACATAACAGCCACATCACACCCTCATAACAACTATATCACACACACATAACTACATCACACCCACATAACAACTACATCATACCCTCACAACAACTACATCACACCCACATAACAACTACATTACACCCACATAACAACTACATCATAACCACACAAAAACTACATCACATCCCCATAACAACTACATCATAACCACACAACAACTACATCACAACCACATAACAACTACATCACACCCACATAACAGCCACATCACACCCTCATAACAACTATATCACACACACATAACTATATCACACCCACATAACAACTACATCATACCCACACAACAACTACATCACACCCACATAACAACTACATTACACCCACATAACAACTACATCACACGCACATAACAACTACTTCACACACACATAACAACTACATCACATCCACACGACAACTACATCACATCCAAATAACAACTACATCACAACCACACAACTACATCACACCCACATAACAACTACACCACACCCACACAACTACATCACACACACACAACAACTACATCACACCCACACAACAACTACATCACACCCACATAACAACTACATCACAACCACATAACATCCACATCACACCCACATAACAATTACATCACACCCACATAGCAACTACATGACACCCACACAACAACTACATCACACCCACACAGCAGCTACATCACACCCACATAACAAATACATCACAACCACATAACAACTACATCACACCCACATAACAACTACATCACACCCACACATCAGCTACATACAACCAACCACATCACACCCACATACATCATACATCACACCATATCACAGTATCCACACAGCAGCCACACACACACACACACACTCACACACAACATACCCATAACCACAGCCACACGTTAACCACTACCAAGTAAATTATATGTGTTGCGTGGTCACCGTAATGATATGTGTTGCGTGGTCACCGTAATGATATGTGTTGCGTGGTCACCGTAATGATATGTGTTGCGTGGTCACCGTAATGATATGTGTTGCGCGGTCACCGTAATGATATGTGTTGCGTGGTCACCGTAATGATATGTGTTGCGTGGTCACCGTATTGATATGTGTTGCGTGGTCACCGTAATGATATGTGTTGCGTGGTCACCGTATTGATATGTGTTGCGTGGTCACCGTAATGATATGTGTTGCGTGGTCACCGTAATGATATGTGTTGCGTGGTCACCGTAATGATATGTGTTGCGTGGTCACCGTAATGATATGTGTTGCGTGGTCACCGTAATGATATGTGTTGCGTGGTCACCGTAATGATATGTGTTGCGTGGTCACCGTAATGATATGTGTTGCGTGGTCACCGTAATGATATGTGTTGCGTGGTCACCGTAATGATATGTGTTGCGTGGTCACCGTAATGATATGTGTTGCGTGGTCACCGTAATGATATGTGTTGCGTGGTCACCGTATTGATATGTGTTGCGTGGTCACCGTAATGATATGTGTTGCGTGGTCACCGTAATGATATGTGTTGCGTGGTCACCGTATTGATATGTGTTGCGTGGTCACCGTAATGATATGTGTTGCGTGGTCACCGTAATGATATGTGTTGCGTGGTCACCGTAATGATATGTGTTGCGTGGTCACCGTAATGATATGTGTTGCGTGGTCACCGTATTGATATGTGTTGCGTGGTCACCGTAATGATATGTGTTGCGTGGTCACCGTAATGATATGTGTTGCGTGGTCACCGTAATGATATGTGTTGCGTGGTCACCGTATTGATATGTGTTGCGTGGTCACCGTAATGATATGTGTTGCGTGGTCACCGTAATGATATGTGTTGCGTGGTCACCGTATTGATATGTGTTGCGTGGTCACCGTAATGATATGTGTTGCGTGGTCACCGTAATGATATGTGTTGCGTGGTCACCGTAATGATATGTGTTGCGTGGTCACCGTAATGATATGTGTTGCGTGGTCACCGTAATGATATGTGTTGCGTGGTCACCGTAATGATATGTGTTGCGTGGTCACCGTATTGATATGTGTTGCGTGGTCACCGTAATGATATGTGTTGCGTGGTCACCGTAATGATATGTGTTGCGTGGTCACCGTAATGATAGTGTTGCGTGGTCACCGTAATGATATGTGTTGCGTGGTCACCGTAATGATATGTGTTGCGTGGTCACCGTAATGATATGTGTTGCGTGGTCACCGTATTGATATGTGTTGCGTGGTCACCGTAATGATATGTGTTGCGTGGTCACCGTAATGATATGTGTTGCGTGGTCACCGTAATGATATGTGTTGCGTGGTCACCGTAATGATATGTGTTGCGTGGTCACCGTAATGATATGTGTTGCGTGGTCACCGTAATGATATGTGTTGCGTGGTCACCGTAATGATATGTGTTGCGTGGTCACCGTAATGATATGTGTTGCGTGGTCACCGTAATGATATGTGTTGCGTGGTCACCGTAATTTTACACACACCATATAATCCAAAGTACTGTATGTTTAGTGCTTATAATCAGACAGATGACGTCAATGTGGGTTATGTCTTGGCTGCATTCAGACGATTTTATTGAACTTGGGGAGGGTCTATAAATGCTAGAGGAAAAAGCAAAATTATTTCTAAGGGGGGATGAGCGTATTTATTTCTAAGGGGGGATGAGCGTATTTATTTCTAAGGGGGGATGAGCGTATTTATTTCTAAGGGGGGATGAGCGTATTTATTTCTAAGGGGGGATGAGCGTATTTATTTCTAAGGGGGGTTGAGCGTATTTATTTCTAAGGGGGGATGAGCGTATTTATTTGCTCATTTATGTATCTTTTTACTAGTTCTTTTGTTTCCTCCGTAGACCTCCATAAAGCTTATAAATCACCCGCTCAAGACCCTCCTTTAAGATAAATTTCTAAATTTTTCGATAGAAAAATTATCCGGACGAAGGCCAATTTCTCTTAAATTTCAGGCTCGCTATCGCTCTCCAGGAAAAAAATATACACCTAAATGACACGAAAAGTTAATACTGACAAAGAAATTGGACGAAAGGTCTTAAATTTGCCTAACTAATAGGTCAAACGTTATAACATTTCAAAACTAATGGAGCTAAACATGAGGGAGAAGGGAGGCCAGAAAAAACAGCCATCCCCCCTTAATACTAATTATGAGATGCACAAACTAATTTTGCAGTAGCCTTAAATCAATAGTAAACTCGTAGTCTCATTGTTAGTGTTAAAACTAATAAATACAAACATGATAAACATATTCAAGACGTGTGCTCAATGACGCATTAAAGAAGCCCACGGTGAAAATATAAAACTAATTAACTTATTAACTTCATTTCTCTGACTCTGTCGTAGCCCTTGAAGTGTATTGAGAGAGAGAGAGAGAGAGAGAGAGAGAGAGAGAGAGAGAGAGAGAGAGAGAGAGAGGGAGAGAGAGAGAGAGAGAGAGAGAGAGAGAGAGAAAGAGAGCGAGAGAGAGAGAGCGAGGGGGGGGGGGGGGGCTTAGCTTGTAAACAAATTGTGGCTAACGCTTCTCTATAATATATTCCACATTTCTCACTAAAAACAACTTACAGTGACTTAGTTAATACTATCCGGTACGATGGTTTGGGGGTTACTACTTAAATTACTATTAAGGATGTTAATTGGTCCAGTCATCTTCCAGCAGTTTTTTTTTAGTTTGCCCCCAGACAAAAACAAGCTGCTTTCCCGAAACCCCTTCAAGCTAAAACAAAAGACCGCCCAGACCCCTTCAAGCTAAAAAAAAAAGCACGTCCAGACCCCCTTCAAGCTAAAAAAAAGAACGCCCAGACCCCCTTCAAGCTAAACAAAAAAAACCCGTCCAGACCCCCTTCAAGCTAAAAACAAATATATAGCCCAGACCCCCTTCAAGCTAAAATAAAAAGCCCGCCCAGACCCCCTTCAAGCTAAAAAAAAACCCCGCCCAGACCCCCTTCAAGCTAAAACAAAAGACCGACCAGACCCCCTTCAAGCTAAAAAAAACCCCGCCCAGACCCCCTTTAAGCTAAAAAAAAATCGTCCAGGCCCCCTTCAAACTAAAACAAAAGCCCGCCCAGACCCCCTTCAAGCTAAAACAAAAACGCCCAGACCCCCTTCAAGCAAAAAAAAAGACCGCCCAGACCCCCTTCAAGCTAAACAAACAAAAAAATACCCAGACCCCTTCAAGCTAAAAGAAAAGACCGCCCAGACTCCCTTCAAGCTAAAAAAAAGACCACCCAGACCCCCTTCAAGCTAACAAAAAAAGACCGCCCAGACCCCCTTCAAACTAAAAGAAAAGACCGACCAGACCCCCTTCAAGCTAAAGAAAAGATCGCCCAGACCCCCTTCAAGCTTTTTAAAAGACCGCTCAGGCCCCCTTCAAGCAAAAAAAAAAAAAAAAAAAAACGCCCAGACCCCCTTGAAGCTAAAAATGCAAATGTTTCGTGAGAAAAATTTCTTTATTTGAAGGTTCGCTATCGCTTGCCGAGAAAAAACCGACATCTGAATGGAGTGATACGTCATTTAATCTCAAACTAAAGAAGTAAAACGGCTTAAAATCATAAACTAATGGAATAAAACAGGGTTGGTCCCAATAAGGCCCCCTCTGTACCAAGTAGTATTAGGGGGGCCCACCTCGGTTTTTTTCTCTCTCTCCCTCTCTCTCTCTGGTTGTATCCATTCGGCCCCATTCAGCCTACTGTTTAAGACGTTTATCCCAATCCAGGTGTTGAATATTTCCTGGTGTGCGGTAGCGAGCCAGCATATTTGTTTATGTTTTTGACAGCAGGCTACATTTGTAAACAAAATCGATAGAAAAATGTCTCCGGCGAAGCCGGATTTCTCCATACAATACTGGCTCGCTATCGCTCGCCAGGAAGAAATCGACACCTTGATGGATATAAACGTCTTAAAACAGTAGGCTGAATGGGGCCGAATGGATACACGCCAGAGAAAGAGAGAAAAGGAGAGAAACAAAGCAGGTCACCCCTAATGTTTGTTGCCGAGTGTCCCCTTGGAGTTAAAGAAACAGGTTCAGGTGGACTCTAACGATCCAAGGGTACAAAAATTAATGTATATAAAATGCTGGTTGGGAGGAGGGGTATCGACTGACTGGGGACATAAGTGCATGGGGATGGTTCGTTCGTGGCCACCTCTTCGGGGATCACGGCGTCAGGCAATAGATAGATAGATAGATAGATTAATTCACTGGGTATAATGAAGGTGGTTGACCGCTAACTGTTTTGGTGTTGTAATGGTTTAGATGCTTATGTTTTGGGTGTGATGTCCTGAGTTCGAATCCCGGTAGGACCATATGCTTTCCTTAGTTTATCCAAATTCATTAGGGCTTGTAATGGATGATTAATGTTAAGAACGGGGTGTTTTTTAATAATATGAATTTACCACCACCAATATACAGTACCTCTAAATGGGTAGATCATTATGGACACTTTATTATACCCTTTTCATTCCTATAATGTTTGAGGGTATATGGTGTCTAAAATTATGGATATGCTAAGAGTATACTAAGTATTATGGATATGCTAAGAGTATACTAAGTATTATGGATATACTAAGAGTATACTAAGTATTATGGATATGCTAAGAGTATACTAAGTATTATGGATATACTAAGAGTATACTAAGTATTATGGATATGCTAAGAGTATACTAAGTATTATGGATACTAAGAGTATACTAAGTATTATGGATATGCTAAGAGTATACTAAGTATTATGGATATACTAAGAGTATACTAAGTATTATGGATATGCTAAGAGTATACTAAGTATTATGGATATGCTAAGAGTATACTAAGTATTATGGATATACTAAGAGTATACTAAGTATTATGGATATACTAAAGAGTATACTAAGTATTATGGATATACTAAGAGTATACTAAGTATTATGGATATGCTAAGAGTATACTAAGTATTATGGATATACTAAGAGTATACTAAGTATTATGGATATACTAAGAGTATACTAAGTATTATGGATATGCTAAGAGTATACTAAGTATTATGGATATACTAAGAGTATACTAAGTATTATGGATATGCTAAGAGTATACTAAGTATTATGGATATACTAAGAGTATACTAAGTATTATGGATATACTAAGAGTATACTAAGTATTATGGATATACTAAGAGTATACTAAGTATTATGGATATGCTAAGAGTATACTAAGTATTATGGATATACTAAGTATACTAAGTATTATGGATATGCTAAGAGTATACTAAGTATTATGGATATACTAAGAGTATACTAAGTATTATGGATATACTAAGAGTATACTAAGTATTATGGATATGCTAAGAGTATACTATGTATTATGGATATACTAAGAGTATACTAAGTATTATGGATATACTAAGAGTATACTAAGTATTATGGATATACTAAGAGTATACTAAGTATTATGGATATGCTAAGAGTATACTAAGTATTATGGATATACTAAGAGTATACTAAGTATTATGGATATACTAAGAGTATACTAAGTATTATGGATATACTAAGAGTATACTAAGTATTATGGATATGCTAAGAGTATACTAAGTATTATGGATATACTAAGAGTATACTAAGTATTATGGATATACTAAGAGTATACTAAGTATTATGGATATACTAAGAGTATACTAAGTATTATGGATATGCTAAGAGTATACAAAGTATTATGGATATACTAAGAGTATACTAAGTATTATGGATATGCTAAGAGTATACTAAGTATTATGGATATACTAAGAGTATACTAAGTATTATGGATATACTAAGAGTATACTAAGTATTATGGATATGCTAAGAGTACTAAGTATTATGGATATACTAAGAGTATACTAAGTATTATGGATATACTAAGAGTACTAAGTATTATGGATATGCTAAGAGTATACTAAGTATTATGGATATGCTAAGAGTATACTAAGTATTATGGATATACTAAGAGTATACTAAGTATTATGGATATACTAAGAGTATACTAAGTATTATGGATATACTAAGAGTATACTAAGTATTATGGATATACTAAGAGTACTAAGTATTATGGATATACTAAGAGTATACTAAGTATTATGGATATACTAAGAGTATACTAAGTATTATGGATATGCTAAGAGTATACTAAGTATTATGGATATACTAAGAGTATACTAAGTATTATGGATATACTAAGAGTATACTAAGTATTATGGATATACTAAGAGTATACTAAGTATTATGGATATACTAAGAGTATACTAAGTATTATGGATATACTAAGAGTATACTAAGTATTATGGATATACTAAGAGTATACTAAGTATTATGGATATGCTAAGAGTATACTAAGTATTATGGATATACTAAGAGTATACTAAGTATTATGGATATACTAAGAGTATACTAAGTATTATGGATATACTAAGAGTATACTAAGTATTATGGATATACTAAGAGTATACTAAGTATTATGGATATACTAAGAGTATACTAAGTATTATGGATATACTAAGAGTATACTAAGTATTATGGATATACTAAGAGTATACTAAGTATTATGGATATACTAAGAGTATACTAAGTATTATGGATATGCTAAGAGTATACTAAGTATTATGGATATACTAAGAGTATACTAAGTATTATGGATATACTAAGAGTATACTAAGTATTATGGATATACTAAGAGTATACTAAGTATTATGGATATACTAAGAGTATACTAAGTATTATGGATATACTAAGAGCATACTAAGTATTATGGATATACTAAGAGTATACTAAGTATTATGGATATACTAAGAGTATACTAAGTATTATGGATATGCTAAGAGTATACTAAGTATTATGGATATACTAAGAGTATACTAAGTATTATGGATATGCTAAGAGTATACTAAGTATTATGGATATACTAAGAGTATACTAAGTATTATGGATATGCTAAGAGTATACTAAGTATTATGGATATACTAAGAGTATACTAAGTATTATGGATATGCTAAGAGTATACTAAGTATTATGGATATGCTAAGAGTATACTAAGTATTATGGATATGCTAAGAGTATACTAAGTATTATGGATATACTAAGAGTATACTAAGTATTATGGATATACTAAGAGTATACTAAGTATTATGGATATGCTAAGAGTATACTAAGTATTATGGATATACTAAGAGTATACTAAGTATTATGGATATACTAAGAGTATACTAAGTATTATGGATATACTAAGAGTATACTAAGTATTATGGATATACTAAGAGTATACTAAGTATTATGGATATGCTAAGAGTATACTAAGTATTATGGATATACTAAGAGTATACTAAGTATTATGGATATGCTAAGAGTATACTAAGTATTATGGATATACTAAGAGTATACTAAGTATTATGGATATGCTAAGAGTATACTAAGTATTCGTAATAATTATGGATATGCTAAGAGTATACTAAGTATTATGGATATGCTAAGAGTATACTAAGTATTATGGATATGCTAAGAGTATACTAAGTATTATGGATATGCTAAGAGTATACTAAGTATTATGGATATACTAAGAGTATACTAAGTATTATGGATATGCTAAGAGTATACTAAGTATTATGGATATGCTAAGAGTATACTAAGTATTATGGATATACTAAGAGTATACTAAGTATTATGGATATGCTAAGAGTATACTAAGTATTATGGATATACTAAGAGTATACTAAGTATTATGGATATACTAAGAGTATACTAAGTATTATGGATATGCTAAGAGTATACTAAGTATTATGGATATACTAAGAGTATACTAAGTATTATGGATATGCTAAGAGTATACTAAGTATTATGGATATACTAAGAGTATACTAAGTATTATGGATATGCTAAGAGTATACTAAGTATTCGTAATAATTATGGATATGCTAAGAGTATATTAAGTATTATGGATATGCTAAGAGTATACTAAGTATTATGGATATGCTAAGAGTATACTAAGTATTATGGATATACTAAGAGTATACTAAGTATTATGGATATGCTAAGAGTATACTAAGTATTATGGATATGCTAAGAGTATACTAAGTATTATGGATATGCTAAGAGTATACTAAGTATTATGGATATACTAAGAGTATACTAAGTATTATGGATATGCTAAGAGTATACTAAGTATTATGGATATACTAAGAGTATACTAAGTATTATGGATATACTAAGAGTATACTAAGTATTATGGATATGCTAAGAGTATACTAAGTATTATGGATATACTAAGAGTATACTAAGTATTATGGATATACTAAGAGTATACTAAGTATTATGGATATGCTAAGAGTATACTAAGTATTATGGATATGCTAAGAGTATACTAAGTATTATGGATATACTAAGAGTATACTAAGTATTATGGATATACTAAGAGTATACTAAGTATTATGGATATACTAAGAGTATACTAAGTATTATGGATATACTAAGAGTATACTAAGTATTATGGATATGCTAAGAGTATACTAAGTATTATGGATATACTAAGAGTATACTAAGTATTATGGATATACTAAGAGTATACTAAGTATTATGGATATGCTAAGAGTATACTAAGTATTATGGATATGCTAAGAGTATACTAAGTATTATGGATATACTAAGAGTATACTAAGTATTATGGATATGCTAAGAGTATACTAAGTATTATGGATATGCTAAGAGTATACTAAGTATTATGGATATACTAAGAGTATACTAAGTATTATGGATATACTAAGAGTATACTAAGTATTATGGATATACTAAGAGTATACTAAGTATTATGGATATGCTAAGAGTATACTAAGTATTATGGATATACTAAGAGTATACTAAGTATTATGGATATACTAAGAGTATACTAAGTATTATGGATATGCTAAGAGTATACTAAGTATTATGGATATACTAAGAGTATACTAAGTATTATGGATATGCTAAGAGTATACTAAGTATTATGGATATACTAAGAGTATACTAAGTATTATGGATATACTAAGAGTATACTAAGTATTATGGATATACTAAGAGTATACTAAGTATTATGGATATGCTAAGAGTATACTAAGTATTATGGATATACTAAGAGTATACTAAGTATTATGGATATGCTAAGAGTATACTAAGTATTATGGATATACTAAGAGTATACTAAGTATTATGGATATACTAAGAGTATACTAAGTATTATGGATATGCTAAGAGTATACTAAGTATTATGGATATACTAAGAGTATACTAAGTATTATGGATATACTAAGAGTATACTAAGTATTATGGATATACTAAGAGTATACTAAGTATTATGGATATGCTAAGAGTATACTAAGTATTATGGATATACTAAGAGTATACTAAGTATTATGGATATACTAAGAGTATACTAAGTATTATGGATATACTAAGAGTATACTAAGTATTATGGATATGCTAAGAGTATACTAAGTATTATGGATATACTAAGAGTATACTAAGTATTATGGATATACTAAGAGTATACTAAGTATTATGGATATACTAAGAGTATACTAAGTATTATGGATATGCTAAGAGTATACAAAGTATTATGGATATACTAAGAGTATACTAAGTATTATGGATATGCTAAGAGTATACTAAGTATTATGGATATACTAAGAGTATACTAAGTATTATGGATATACTAAGAGTATACTAAGTATTATGGATATGCTAAGAGTATACTAAGTATTATGGATATACTAAGAGTATACTAAGTATTATGGATATACTAAGAGTATACTAAGTATTGGATATGCTAAGAGTATACTAAGTATTATGGATATGCTAAGAGTATACTAAGTATTATGGATATACTAAGAGTATACTAAGTATTATGGATATACTAAGAGTATACTAAGTATTATGGATATACTAAGAGTATACTAAGTATTATGGATATACTAAGAGTATACTAAGTATTATGGATATACTAAGAGTATACTAAGTATTATGGATATACTAAGAGTATACTAAGTATTATGGATATGCTAAGAGTATACTAAGTATTATGGATATACTAAGAGTATACTAAGTATTATGGATATACTAAGAGTATACTAAGTATTATGGATATACTAAGAGTATACTAAGTATTATGGATATACTAAGAGTATACTAAGTATTATGGATATACTAAGAGTATACTAAGTATTATGGATATACTAAGAGTATACTAAGTATTATGGATATGCTAAGAGTATACTAAGTATTATGGATATACTAAGAGTATACTAAGTATTATGGATATACTAAGAGTATACTAAGTATTATGGATATACTAAGAGTATACTAAGTATTATGGATATACTAAGAGTATACTAAGTATTATGGATATATACTAAGAGTATACTAAGTATTATGGATATACTAAGAGTATACTAAGTATTATGGATATACTAAGAGTATACTAAGTATTATGGATATACTAAGAGTATACTAAGTATTATGGATATGCTAAGAGTATACTAAGTATTATGGATATACTAAGAGTATACTAAGTATTATGGATATGCTAAGAGTATACTAAGTATTATGGATATGCTAAGAGTATACTAAGTATTATGGATATGCTAAAAGTATACTAAGTATTATGGATATACTAAGAGTATACTAAGTATTATGGATATACTAAGAGTATACTAAGTATTATGGATATGCTAAGAGTATACTAAGTATTATGGATATACTAAGAGTATACTAAGTATTATGGATATACTAAGAGTATACTAAGTATTATGGATATACTAAGAGTATACTAAGTATTATGGATATACTAAGAGTATACTAAGTATTATGGATATGCTAAGAGTATACTAAGTATTATGGATATACTAAGAGTATACTAAGTATTATGGATATGCTAAGAGTATACTAAGTATTATGGATATACTATGAGTATACTAAGTATTATGGATATGCTAAGAGTATACTAAGTATTCGTAATAATTATGGATATGCTAAGAGTATACTAAGTATTATGGATATGCTAAGAGTATACTAAGTATTATGGATATGCTAAGAGTATACTAAGTATTATGGATATGCTAAGAGTATACTAAGTATTATGGATATACTAAGAGTATACTAAGTATTATGGATATGCTAAGAGTATACTAAGTATTATGGATATGCTAAGAGTATACTAAGTATTATGGATATGCTAAGAGTATACTAAGTATTATGGATATGCTAAGAGTATACTAAGTATTATGGATATACTAAGAGTATACTAAGTATTATGGATATACTAAGAGTATACTAAGTATTATGGATATACTAAGAGTATACTAAGTATTATGGATATACTAAGAGTATACTAAGTATTATGGATATGCTAGAGTATACTAAGTATTATGGATATACTAAGAGTATACTAAGTATTATGGATATGCTAAGAGTATACTAAGTATTATGGATATACTATGAGTATACTAAGTATTATGGATATGCTAAGAGTATACTAAGTATTCGTAATAATTATGGATATGCTAAGAGTATACTAAGTATTATGGATATGCTAAGAGTATACTAAGTATTATGGATATGCTAAGAGTATACTAAGTATTATGGATATACTAAGAGTATACTAAGTATTATGGATATGCTAAGAGTATACTAAGTATTATGGATATACTAAGAGTATACTAAGTATTATGGATATGCTAAGAGTATACTAAGTATTATGGATATACTATGAGTATACTAAGTATTATGGATATGCTAAGAGTATACTAAGTATTCGTAATAATTATGGATATGCTAAGAGTATACTAAGTATTATGGATATGCTAAGAGTATACTAAGTATTATGGATATGCTAAGAGTATACTAAGTATTATGGATATGCTAAGAGTATACTAAGTATTATGGATATACTAAGAGTATACTAAGTATTATGGATATGCTAAGAGTATACTAAGTATTATGGATATGCTAAGAGTATACTAAGTATTATGGATATGCTAAGAGTATACTAAGTATTCGTAATAATTATGGATATGCTAAGAGTATACTAAGTATTATGGATATGCTAAGAGTATACTAAGTATTATGGATATACTAAGAGTATACTAAGTATTATGGATATACTAAGAGTATACTAAGTATTATGGATATACTAAGAGTATACTAAGTATTATGGATATGCTAAGAGTATACTAAGTATTATGGATATACTAAGAGTATACTAAGTATTATGGATATACTAAGAGTATACTAAGTATTATGGATATACTAAGAGTATACTAAGTATTATGGATATACTAAGAGTATACTAAGTATTATGGATATGCTAAGAGTATACTAAGTATTATGGATATACTAAGAGTATACTAAGTATTATGGATATGCTAAGAGTATACTAAGTATTATGGATATACTAAGAGTATACTAAGTATTATGGATATACTAAGAGTATACTAAGTATTATGGATATGCTAAGAGTATACTAAGTATTATGGATATGCTAAGAGTATACTAAGTATTATGGATATGCTAAGAGTATACTAAGTATTATGGATATGCTAAGAGTATACTAAGTATTATGGATATGCTAAGAGTATACTAAGTATTATGGATATGCTAAGAGTATACTAAGTATTATGGATATACTAAGAGTATACTAAGTATTATGGATATGCTAAGAGTATACTAAGTATTATGGATATACTAAGAGTATACTAAGTATTATGGATATACTAAGAGTATACTAAGTATTATGGATATGCTAAGAGTATACTAAGTATTCGTAATAATCTACCAATTAGATGGAATATTGGTAGTGTTAACCAATCTTATACCATTGATATACCCAATGATCCTATATACCTTGTTCATACCCTTTTTATACCCTGCATTGTTTACAGCATAGGCAGTCACAATCAACAGTTCACCGACAATTTTACTCATCAACTGTGCAATTATATGAAGTTTCTATATCATTTCCTTGATAGTCCTCACATGCTTCAAACAGTCCGTGGCTATTTCACTTTCTTTCACGTCGTAGAAATGTCGAGTTAATCCTATTTGGTGCTAGGTGAGTCTTTTCGGACCTTCCCTGTTTCACTCCATTAGTTTGGATGTTTCGCCTCATTAGTTCGGCAATTATAAGACACTTCATCCAATTCAGGTATCGATTTATCCTGGGCCGGCCTGAGCGACCCGGCAATTACGGGGGGTGACCTGCGCTGTTTCTCTCCTTTTCTCTGTTTCTCTGGCTTGTATCTATTCGGCCCCATTCAGCCTACTGTTTTAAGATGTGTATCCCCATCCAGGTGTGAAATTCTTCCTGGCGAGCGATAACGAGCCAGCATTGTATGGAAAATCCTCAATAATAATTAAATGCAATCCTAATAACCCCCAACACGTCGCAGCAGAGTGTTAATGTCTCTCTCTATATTTGTCCCCACAAATACGTTGGGTGTACGTGACTGTACTCCCTGGCAGTACACGGGAGGCGGGGGACTACACTCTCACACATCAGAGGTATGGGAAGCGTATAGCAAGTGGCCATAATAATCCACCCCTTTAATGGTATATTGGTAGTGAAAAACCCATCTTATACCAATATAAGAAAGGTGTATCATTATCATATCAATATAGCCAATGAGCATATATCTTTATCATTCCCTTTATAATAATACCCTAGATAATTTACAGCGCTCACTGTTAAAAACAATTAAAAAGGCATAATATAGTTATATAAGATAAATGAGTATATTTATAGTGATACACCTTTTTGTCCATATAATGAATGGGAATATTACTGTCAACATAACTAATGGATTAGGGTATAATATTATGGACACCCTTTCCATACCCTTATTTTACTGTGCCAAAGCCGTGGGTGGTCATTTTTTAAACTCTCTGCATCGTCCAATTAACTTGTCGATTATAAGACATTTTGTCTCTCAAGGCTGGCCATTAAAAACGTTACGACTCTTCCAAGTGTCGAATATATACTCTAACAAGCGATAGCACGCATGAAATTTAGGAAAATTCGGACTTTGGCAGGATAATTTTCTGACAAACATTTACAAACTTATCTTAAAGAGGGGTCCAGTGGGCGCTTTCAAATATATTCTTTGCTTGAAGAACATTGCCACACAAAGATACACTGACACACAAACACACACTGACAAAAACATACAGTGACACACAAAAACACAGACACACAAACACACACTGACCCACAAACACACACTGACACACAAACATACACTGCAACAGAAGCACACTAACATACACTGACACACAAACACACACTGACACACAAACATACACTGCAACACAAGCACACTAACACACACTGACACACAAAGATACACTGCAACACAAGCACACTAACATACACTGACACACAAACACACACTGACACACAAACATACACTGACACACAAACATACACTGACACACAAACATGCTGACACACAAACATACACTGGCACACAAACGCACACTGACACACAAACATACACTGACACACACACATACATTAGGGGAGGTGTGGCAGAGTGGTCTTGCCACTGGACTGGTAATCCAATGGACCCGGGTTCGAATCCCAATATGTCAATGGGAAGATATTATTGGGATGGAATTTGTGCTGTACCTAGTTTCAGTGCATTACCACAGCACACCGAAATGCCAAAACAAAATACCCTCATTGTTCCCTGATTAAATAGCACTGTATGAATATTCCCTTATTCAAAATGTGCTACAGGGGGGCAATGCCTAGTGAGTTAATTGCTCAATAGGTGGCGTTCTGAGAGTGAGGGTCCGAGCCTAGGGAGTGAGACTGTGAAGCGCAGAGGCGAAGCAGCTTCAGAGATGGAGTTGGGTTCGAGCCGTGAGTGGGTGCTTCACATGTCTCACTCCCTAGACTGGAACAAGACCTCACGGGCCTCACCGTGTTCAGCGGTAGAGTGTAAAGGCTATCAGCCTATGCCCGAGAGGGAGTAGTTGGAATATAGAAAAAAAAAAAAAAAAAAAAAAAAAAAAAAACCACTGACACACAAACATGCTCTGACACACAAACATACACTGACACACAAACGCACACAAACACACACTGACACACAAACATACACTGACACACAAACGTGCACTGCCAAAAAAACATACACTGATACATAAACGTACGCTGACACACAAACACACACACATACACTGACACACAAACATACACTGACACACAAATATACACTGACACACAAACATACACTGACACACAAACACACACTGCCACACAAACACACACTGACACACAAACATACACTGACACACAAACATACACTGACACACAAACACACACTGACACACACACATACATTGGCACACAAAAATACACTGAACACAAACATACACTGACACACAAACATACACTGACACACAAACACACAATGACACACAAACACACAGACAACAAATACATTGACACACAGACATACACTGACACAAAAAATAGACATAAACATACACTGACACACAAACATACACTGACACACAAACATACACTGACACACAAACATACTCTGACACATAAACATACACTGACACACAAACGTACACAAACACACACTGACACACAAACATACACTGCCACACAAACGTACACTGACAAAAAACATACACTGACACACAAACACACACTGACACACAAACATACACTGCCATACAAAACGTACACTGACAAAAAACATACACTGACACACAAACGTACGCTGACACACAAATACACAAACATACACTGACACACAAACACACACTGACACACAAACATACAATGACACACAAACATACACTGACACACAAACACACACTGACACACAAACGTACACTGACACACAAACACACACTGACACACAAACATACAGTGACACACAAACATACACTGACACACAAACATACACTGACACACATACATACACTGACACACAAACATACACTGACACAAAAATACATTGACACACAAACATACACTGACACAACAAATAGACACAAACACACACTGACACACAAACATACACTGACACACAAACATACACTGACACAAAATACACTGACACAAACATACACTGACACAAAAACATACACTGACACACAAATTCACTGACACACAAACATACACTTACACAAAAACATACATTGACACAAAACATACATGTACATTGACAAACATACATACAGTGACACAAACATATGCTGGCACACAAACACATATACATACTGTATACTGACGCATAAACACATTCACATACATACAGTGACACCCACACATGCACACTAGATGCATGCATACAAACCAAAGTGGAACACAAACACAGTGCCACATTATCATGCATACATTCATACAGATACTCACATAAATACATTAACACAAACAAAAGCACACACACCCACATAGTTTAATTTTAGATACTTCAACAGAACTTAGATATGAAAGACCAGCTTTGTAAAATACTTGAATGAGTTAATTATATGTTCAAAGGGAAAGGCTTATAAACATGCTGACAATGCCATCAAAAGGAGGTCATTAATTGTTTTTATCTGACGACATTGATTATGTTTGTGGTATTACAATATTATACTGTATTATACATTGATTATGTTTGTGGTATTACCATATTATACTGTATTATACATTGATTATGTTTGTGGTATTACCATATTATACTGTATTATAATTACAGTATAATTCGTGATAGTTAGGGTTCAAAATTAGTGATAAAATATATAGGGTATACGAAGGGCATAAAAATAATTGGGTATTTAAATAGTGATTTACCATTGTAATTGGTATGAGCTCATTACGACGAATATACCTTTAAAAGTGTAGATCATTATGGACAGTTTATATACCATTTGCATACCCATAATTATTTAGAGTGTAGCTATAACATCAGGCAAGGTAAATTGAGCAGTTTTAATTACATTAATCGAGGTTGCTGTATAAATGGTGACACACAGAAAGATAGTTAGGCAGGCTTCTTATAGTTGAGATGTATCGTGGTGCGATGTATAAGGTGTTGATTTTCGGTGTGAGTATCCTGGGTTCGAATCCACGGACTGCCACATGTGTTTGTAAATTTCATTAATCGATTTTAGGAGTATGGTTGGTTGTTGGAAGGAACATAATAACTGAGATTAAACTTGGATGTGACGGACCCAAGCAGACTGTAGGAAAGCTGCAGGACTGTCTGGTGGGTGGGTAGGTAGGTGGGTAGGTAGATAGCTAGGTAGGTGGGTGGGTGGTTAGATAGGTGGGTGGGTTGGTAGGTAGGTATGAAGGTGGGCTGCTAGAGAGGTGAGTGGGTAAGTGGGTGGGTGAGTGGATAGGTAGGTAGGTGAGTGGTAGGTAGGTGGTTGAGTGAGTGGGTAGGTAGGTGGATAATTGAGTGGGTATGTAGGGGATTGGTGAGTAAGTATGTGGGTGAGTGACTAGGTAGATGGTTAGGTGGGTGGGTGAGTTGGTAGGTAGGTGGGTGAGTGAGTAGGTAGGTGGTTGAGTGAGTGGGTAGGTGGGTGAGTGAGGGAGTAGGTGGGTGGGTGAGGTGGTAGGTAGGTGGGTGAGAGAGTAGGTGGGTGGGTGGGTATGTAGGTGGGTGAGTGAGGAGGTAGGTGGTTGAGTGAGTGGGTGGGTGAGTTGGTAGGTAGGTGGGTGGGTAGGTAGGTGGGTGAGTGAGTAGGTAGGTGGTTGAGTGAGTGGGTTGGTGGGTGGGGGAGTTGGTAGGTAGGTGGGTGAGAGAGTAGGTGGGTGGGTGAGTGGGTAGGTAAGTGGTTGAGTGAGTAGGTATGTGGGTGGGTGAGTGGGTAGGTAGGTGGTTGAGTGAATAGGTAGGTGGATGGGTGAGTGGGTAGGTATGTGGGTGGGTGAGTGGGTAGGTAGGTGGTTGAGTGAATAGGTAGGTGGATGGGTGAGTGGGTAGGTAGGTGGGTGAGTTAGTGGGTAGTTAGGTAGGTGGATGGGTAGGTAGGTGGGTGGGCGAGTATGTTTTAGGTGGATGGGGGGGTTATTGGTTAGGTAGGTAAGCTGATTGGTTGGTAAAAGTACAACCCCAGCAGAGACGGTACTAATGCCTGCTAATTCCAGCTTTATTTACTGCTAGGTGACCAGAGGCATATGATGCGACACCACTTACCAAATATCTCCACCGGCCGGGATTCAAAGCAGGATCCTCTTAGTTATGAGCTAAATGCGCTACCGATAACACCACAGGGATATAAATAAGAAATACTAGAGAAGAGCATAAAATCTCGATTCGATTCCTGTGAGGGACATATCGGTGTAGTGTGTCTGCCTGTGACAGAGAGAGAGAGAGAGAGAGAGAGGGAGATTTTGTGTATACAGTAGATCCATTCTTAACATGATAATTTTCTAACCTTAAACTTGGACGTAACGGTGAAGTTGACGGAGGCGGTGAGGGTTCGATTCCCGTGCGGTCCATATCTGTGTATGAGTGGTGTGGTGGTGTGTGGCTGCCCCCCCTGCCCCCCCTCCTGTAGCACCCAGGCGGACAGAAGGAAGGCGTCCGGACCGTCCAAAAGGTAGCTCACTCGCAGGCAGGTCGGTTCCGGGGTCGGGCCCGGCGGATCGGCTGGTCAGGACAAACAAAAATGTTAATAATGTTTAGAAATATCAAGCACGCACTATTATCTCTTTCCTCACACACACTTTGGGGGAGATACTTGTTGCAGGCAGCATTGCCTTTGTCTCCTTCACACACACACACACACACACACACATACAGAAATGCATGCTAGCCACACTAAACATAACACTGGACCTGATAACTGTTCGAGGGCTAGTGGCTACAGGCCCCGGCCTATGTCACTCCTCGAGTCAACTAACCCCAAACTAGCCAGATCCCCTTACCAAGACTGATTAGCATGAGCACGGGCAACACCGTGCAGCCCTGCTAGCTCTCAGAGGATGATGGGTCCCAGCCTATGTCGCTCCTCGGGTTGAGTGACCCCCATACCAGTCAGATCCTCCATCCTAGAATAATTAGCATGGGCCTGGGAAATGCTGGGCAGCCCTGCTAGGCCTCAGAGGCCGACATGGCCCATCCTATGTTACTCTCCAGTTCGAGTTCACCCAGTTCTTTACCAGCCAGGTCTTACGCCTTGTTGTGAGCAGTCTTACATAACAGAAAAAGACAGCTATCGTCAGGCTTAATACATAGATATGTGTCACTACTTCAATACCCAGGACACGTAAAATCGAACATGTGGAGGTGCCTCATGGCTTTAACTCTTAAATATAGCTGTTTCTGTATACCGTTACGTTACTGATCTATCACTACATGATTGTCTTGTGTTCCTCGTTATCTCCCCCAACATCACCAATCCTCCCCGACACCCGGATGAAGGTATATAATGTGATGTATTAACGCGGCACCGAGACTCGCAGCCCGCGTAATGGAGCCCAGTAATTGGCTTGGTTATAGCGGGTGAAGCCTGGGACACGCATGTAAAGGGGGTTTAGGTTAAGACGTTCGGCCCATTCGTTTGGCGTTTTTAAGCTTACCTTTCGTCCCATTTCTACATCAATATGAAGACCTTTCGTGCCATTTAGGTGTCGATTTGTTCCTGGCGAGCGATAGCGAGCCTGTAATTTTAAGAGAAAGCGGCCTTCGGCCGGGAAATTTTTCTATCGAAAAACGTACACATTTATCTTGAAGGCAGTGTTTTTTACGAGTGATGAAGGTCTAGCGAAGAAAAAAAGAAATAACTTAATATATAAATAATTAGACCCCAAAAAATTACCACAGTCCCCTTAAACCACACACAGTTCTTCTGGCGCTGAATTATGTTTTCGGAGTCACAGTGTATGAATTCCAATATACTTCAACCCTGAATCATAAGCCTACTTCTACCGGCCATTTATCGGGAGTAAGATAATACGAGTCAAAAATATACCTTACCACCAAGATAATACGAGTCAAGAATATACCTTACCACCAAGATAATATGAGTCAAGAATATACCTTACCATCAAGATGATACGAGTCAAGAATATACCTTACCACCAAGATAATATGTGTCAAGAATATACCTTACCACCAAGATAATACGAGTCAAGAATATACCTTACCATCAAGATGATACGAGTCAAGAATATACCTTACCACCAAGATAATACGAGTCAAGAATATACCTTACCACCAAGATAATATGAGTCAAGAATATACCTTACCACCAAGATAATACGAGTCAAGAATATACCTTACCACCAAGATGATACGAGTCAAGAATATACCTTACCACCAAGATAATATGAGTCAAGAATATACCTTACCACCAAGATAATACGAGTCAAGAATATACCTTACCACCAAGATGATACGAGTCAAGAATATACCTTACCACCAAGATGATATGAGTCAAGAATATACCTTACCACCAAGATAATATGAGTCAAGAATATACCTTACCACCAAGATAATATGAGTCAAGAATATACCTTACCACCAAGATAATATGAGTCAAGAATATACCTTACCACCAAGATAATATGAGTCAAGAATATACCTTACCACCAAGATAATACGAGTCAAGAATATACCTTACCACCAAGATGATATGAGTCAAGAATATACCTTACCACCAAGATGATATGAGTCAAGAATATACCTTACCACCAAGATAATATGAGTCAAGAATATACCTTACCACCAAGATAATACGAGTCAAGAATATACCTTACCACCAAGATGATATGAGTCAAGAATATACCTTACCACCAAGATAATATGAGTCAAGAATATACCTTACCACCAAGATGATATGAGTCAAGAATATACCTTACCACCAAGATAATATGAGTCAAGAATATACCTTACCACCAAGATAATATGAGTCAAGAATATACCTTACCACCAAGATAATATGAGTCAAGAATATACCTTACCACCAAGATAATATGAGTCAAGAATATACCTTACCACCAAGATAATACGAGTCAAGAATATACCTTACCACCAAGATGATATGAGTCAAGAATATACCTTACCACCAAGATGATATGAGTCAAGAATATACCTTACCACCAAGATGATATGAGTCAAGAATATACCTTACCACCAAGATGATATGAGTCAAGAATATACCTTACCACCAAGATAATACGAGTCAAGAATATACCTTACCACCAAGATGATATGAGTCAAGAATATACCTTACCACCAAGATGATATGAGTCAAGAATATACCTTACCACCAAGATGATATGAGTCAAGAATATACCTTACCACCAAGATAATATGAGTCAAGAATATACCTTACCACCAAGATAATACGATTAAAAAATGTACCTTACTTACACCAGTCCCAAAATGTACCTTACTTACACCAGTCCCAAAATGTACCTTACTTACACCAGTCCCAAAAGGCACTACTAAGAGGTGGATTTCTGAAAGCCACATTGGAATATCGGTGTGAGTATCCAAGGTTCGAGTCCTTGGAGTACTACATGTATTAATTACTTTCATTGATTTCATTAGTTAGGTTTATTTGTAAATTAATTGGTAGATTGGTGAAAACATATATGAATGCAACATACAGTAATAATTAAGCGTTTCATCTGACGCATTCTTATTGCAGCACGACAAAATGATTAATCGAGTAGCTCAACATTTAGCATAATCAATTTAAAACATGATTAATTTACCTCCAGTTGAAAACACTGCAAAACATAAAATCGAAACAGGTATCAAAACTCTGACTTTCGAATGCAATACTGGGTGACGGGAAGTTCTGCTTGATGTCGACAATGGGATTCAGGCGTTTATTGTGTGAGTCAGGCGTCTATTGTTTATCCGCGCCGCTTAAGCCGGAGTCACACGATCCTTTTTTCGAGCAATTTTTACGGGCAATTATGGTCTGGAAGCTTCAAATATTACACTTTATCATAATTCAGCCGTCTAACATAATCTACCTTCAGTCTAGTTACCGATTCCAGTGAAAAAAAGTCCCTAAATATAACGAGAAAAAACTTGCTCATGGAAATTTGACAGAAAAATAGCTCGTGTGACAGAGGCTTTACTCAATAATTGTTCTTAAGGGGACCCATCACGTTTATTTTGTTTCTCTCTCTCCCTCTCTCCTGGGTTGTATCCATTCGGCCGCATTCAACCTACTGTTTTAGGACGTCTATCCCCATCCAGGTATCGATTTTTTAATGGCGAGCGTAAGCGAGCCATCATATTTTAGTTTTTAAATATTTTTAACATCAGGCTAAATTTATACATATTTCGATAGAAAAATGTCTCCGGCGTTGCCAGATTTCTTCATATAATGCTGGCTCGCTTTTGCTCGCCAGGAAGAAATCAACACCTGGATGGGGATAAACGTCTTAACACAGTCATGCGTCAAACCCCAGTAGCACACTCGGTAAAACACAGCACACAACTCAGGTGGAGCAATATATGTAGCGTGTTTGGCCAGAGGAGGGGAGGGTATTGATACACGTGTTAGTTATACCTTGGTAATATATGTAGCGTGTTTGGCCAGAGGAGGGGAGGGTATTGATACACGTGTTAGTTATACCTTGGTAATATATGTAGCGTGTTTGGCCAGAGGAGGGGAGGGTATTGATACACGTGTTAGTTATACCTTGGTAATATATGTAGCGTGTTTGGCCAGAGGAGGGGAGGGTATTGATACACGTGTTAGTTATACCTTGGTAATATATGTAGCGTGTTTGGCCAGAGGAGGGGAGGGTATTGAAACACGTGTTAGTTATACCTTGGTAATATATGTAGCGTGTTTGGCCAGAGGAGGGGAGGGTATTGATACACGTGTTAGTTATACCTTGGTAATATATGTAGCGTGTTTGGCCAGAGGAGGGGAGGGTATTGATACACGTGTTAGTTATACCTTGGTAATATATGTAGCGTGTTTGGCCAGAGGAGGGGAGGGTATTGATACACGTGTTAGTTATACCTTGGTAATATATGTAGCGTGTTTGGCCAGAGGAGGGGAGGGTATTGAAACACGTGTTAGTTATACCTTGGTAATATATGTAGCGTGTTTGGCCAGAGGAGGGGAGGGTATTGATACACGTGTTAGTTATACCTTGGTAATATATGTAGCGTGTTTGGCCAGTGGAGTGTAGGGTATTGATACAAGTGTTAGTTATACCTTGGTAATATATGTAGCGTGTTTGGCCAGAGGAGGGGAGGGTATTGATACACGTGTTAGTTATACCTTGGTAATATGTAGCGTGTTTGGCCAGAGGAGGGGAGGGTATTGATACACGTGTTAGTTATACCTTGGTAATATATGTAGCGTGTTTGGCCAGAGGAGGGGAGGGTATTGATACACGTGTTAGTTATACCTTGGTAATATATGTAGCGTGTTTGGCCAGAGGAGGGGAGGGTATTGATACACGTGTTAGTTATACCTTGGTAATATATGTAGCGTGTTTGGCCAGAGGAGGGGAGGGTATTGAAACACGTGTTAGTTATACCTTGGTAATATATGTAGCGTGTTTGGCCAGAGGAGGGGAGGGTATTGATACACGTGTTAGTTATACCTTGGTAATATATGTAGCGTGTTTGGCCAGAGGAGGGGAGGGTATTGATACACGTGTTAGTTATACCTTGGTAATATATGTAGCGTGTTTGGCCAGAGGAGGGGAGGGTATTGATACACGTGTTAGTTATACCTTGGTAATATATGTAGCGTGTTTGGCCAGAGGAGGGGAGGGTATTGATACACGTGTTAGTTATACCTTGGTAATATATGTAGCGTGTTTGGCCAGAGGAGGGGAGGGTATTGATACACGTGTTAGTTATACCTTGGTAATATATGTAGCGTGTTTGGCCAGAGGAGGGGAGGGTATTGATACACGTGTTAGTTATACCTTGGTAATATATGTAGCGTGTTTGGCCAGAGGTAGGGAGGGTCTTGATACACGTGTTAGTTATACCTTGGTAATATATGTAGCGTGTTTGGCCAGAGGAGGGGAGGGTATTGATACACGTGTTAGTTATACCTTGGTAATATATGTAGCGTGTTTGGCCAGAGGAGGGGAGGGTATTGATACACGTGTTAGTTATACCTTGGTAATATATGTAGCGTGTTTGGCCAGAGGAGGGGAGGGTATTGATACACGTGTTAGTTATACCTTGGTAATATATGTAGCGTGTTTGGCCAGAGGAGGGGAGGGTATTGATACACGTGTTAGTTATACCTTGGTAATATATGTAGCGTGTTTGGCCAGAGGAGGGGAGGGTATTGATACACGTGTTAGTTATACCTTGGTAATATATGTAGCGTGTTTGGCCAGAGGAGGGGAGGGTATTGATACACGTGTTAGTTATACCTTGGTAATATATGTAGCGTGTTTGGCCAGAGGAGGGGAGGGTATTGAAACACGTGTTAGTTATACCTTGGTAATATATGTAGCGTGTTTGGCCAGAGGAGGGGAGGGTATTGATACACGTGTTAGTTATACCTTGGTAATATATGTAGCGTGTTTGGCCAGAGGAGGGGAGGGTATTGAAACACGTGTTAGTTATACCTTGGTAATATATGTAGCGTGTTTGGCCAGAGGAGGGGAGGGTATTGATACACGTGTTAGTTATACCTTGGTAATATATGTAGCGTGTTTGGCCAGAGGAGGGGAGGGTATTGATACACGTGTTAGTTATACCTTGGTAATATATGTAGCGTGTTTGGCCAGAGGAGGGGAGGGTATTGATACACGTGTTAGTTATACCTTGGTAATATATGTAGCGTGTTTGGCCAGAGGAGGGGAGGGTATTGATACACGTGTTAGTTATACCTTGGTAATATATGTAGCGTGTTTGGCCAGAGGAGGGGAGGGTATTGATACACGTGTTAGTTATACCTTGGTAATATATGTAGCGTGTTTGGCCAGAGGAGGGGAGGGTATTGATACACGTGTTAGTTATACCTTGGTAATATATGTAGCGTGTTTGGCCAGAGGAGGGGAGGGTATTGATACACGTGTTAGTTATACCTTGGTAATATATGTAGCGTGTTTGGCCAGAGGAGGGGAGGGTATTGATACACGTGTTAGTTATACCTTGGTAATATATGTAGCGTGTTTGGCCAGAGGAGGGGAGGGTATTGATACACGTGTTAGTTATACCTTGGTAATATATGTAGCGTGTTTGGCCAGAGGAGGGGAGGGTATTGATACACGTGTTAGTTATACCTTGGTAATATATGTAGCGTGTTTGGCCAGAGGAGGGGAGGGTATTGATACACGTGTTAGTTATACCTTGGTAATATATGTAGCGTGTTTGGCCAGAGGAGGGGAGGGTATTGATACACGTGTTAGTTATACCTTGGTAATATATGTAGCGTGTTTGGCCAGAGGAGGGGAGGGTATTGATACACGTGTTAGTTATACCTTGGTAATATATGTAGCGTGTTTGGCCAGAGGAGGGGAGGGTATTGATACACGTGTTAGTTATACCTTGGTAATAATAATGACGGTCTTTTAAGGGAACATGGCCGTATTTGTTTGCTCATTTCTGTATCTTTTTATTAATGTTGTTTAGCTTCCTCCCTAGATCTCCATCAAGCTTAAAGAAACACCTGCCAAGACCCTCCTTCAAGATAAAGTTGTACATTTTCGATAAAAAATGTCCCGGCCGAAGGTCGGTTCCTCATAATTTACAGGGTTGCTATCGCTCGTCATAATTTACAGGGTTGCTATCGCTCGTCATAATATACAGGGTTGCTATCGCTCGTCATAATATACAGGGTTGCTATCGCTCGTCATAATATACAGGGTTGCTATCGCTCGTCATAATATACAGGGTTGCTATCGCTCGTCATAATATACAGGGTTGCTATCGCTCGTCATAATATACAGGGTTGCTATCGCTCGTCATAATTTACAGGGTTGCTATCGCTCGTCATAATATACAGGGTTGCTATCGCTCGTCATAATATACAGGGTTGCTATCGCTCGTCATAATATACAGGGTTGCTATCGCTCGTCATAATTTACAGGGTTGCTATCGCTCGTCATAATATACAGGGTTGCTATCGCTCGTCATAATATACAGGGTTGCTATCGCTCGTCATAATATACAGGGTTGCTATCGCTCGTCATAATTTACAGGGTTGCTATCGCTCGTCATAATTTACAGGGTTGCTATCGCTCGTCATAATTTACAGGGTTGCTATCGCTCGTCATAATTTACAGGGTTGCTATCGCTCGTCATAATATACAGGGTTGCTATCGCTCGTCATAATTTACAGGGTTGCTATCGCTCGTCATAATTTACAGGGTTGCTATCGCTCGTCATAATTTACAGGGTTGCTATCGCTCGTCATAATTTACAGGGTTGCTATCGCTCGTCATAATTTACAGGGTTGCTATCGCTCGTCATAATTTACAGGGTTGCTATCGCTCGTCATAATTTACAGGGTTGCTATCGCTCGTCATAATTTACAGGGTTGCTATCGCTCGTCAGCAAAAAATCGACACCTAAATGACACGAAAAGTCTTAATATTGACAAGGAAATGGACCGTAAAATCTTAAAATCGCCAAACTAATGTAACGATCGCGTCTTAAAATCTCAAACTAATATGCTAAACATGAGGGAGAAGGGAGGTCACAAAAATCAGCCCATCTCCCCATAAGTCTATATAATATATTACCCAAGGGATACTTTACCAACGCTATAGTATTTACCCCCCTCCTCTCTCTCTCTCCCCTCTCTTTTTCTCTACCCCCTCCTCTCTCTCTCTGTCTCTGTCTCTCTTTCTCTCTCTCTTACACCCCCCCCCCCCCCCCGCACACCCACACCCACGCAAACGCCCACACACCGATTCCTTACTCCCATTCGTGGTTATACATCATAATTTATTTATATTTGTTGTATACAGTTTATATATACAGTATATATATATATATATATATATATATATATATATATATATATATATATATATATATATATATATATATAATATATATATATATATATATATATTTTTTTTTTTTTTTTTTTTTTTTTTTTTTTTTTTTTTTTTTACGTGGGATGGATAATTATAATCAAGCTAAAAAGTGACTTGCGTTATGGATGGTAGCTTGTTACAAAAAAAAAAAAAAAAAATAGATGCTAACAATTACATATGACACTGATCTACAGCACCAATGATATCTACCATTTAATTAACCCACTCAGTACCGGTGACATCCTTTGCATTATATTCTGGCAACTATTAGACACTTTTATTCAGCTTAGGAAGGATACCTACCCATTAAAAGATTACAGACTATCTCAATAAATCTTTTTAGCAACCATATATCCTTCCTAAGCTTCATGAAATTTCCTAATTGCAGCTAAAATTTAAACAAAAAGACGTCGCCGGTACTGTAAGGGTTTAGCGATGAACTCGAGAACATAATCCCTATTCCACCAAGGATCAGAAGAACTATTATAAACACACATTAAACCTACCAATAAAACACGTTATATAACTCATCAAGCCTGGGTCTCCAGCGGAATGGAGGAGTCTACACATTTCGTCTAATATTGATAACATAAGTAAAATATGGAGTTCACTCTTTATTAAATACATTCATTACAGTAACAAAAAACAAAAAAACAACAACAATACTCTACAGCCTATATGCTCTGTTTAATGGCATATGCTTACACGATTGTAAAGATATGGACATATTAACTGGTATCAAGGTTGTGGCTAGAAAATATTTGACTTGGTAGTTGCAATTTGAGGGTTCATGAAAGCAGTTTGCAAGTTAGAAAGCTCTATGACTTGTGTCTTATAGTGTACCAGTTGCATTAGTTGGTAACTAGGTAAATCTACACCTATACTCCCCTTATTTTCCATTATTTTCCTTTCGAAACTGAGTCTTTCTAACTCTTACCATATTCAGGAAGCCCTACTGATGTGAGAATTGTGGGAATCTGGAGAAAGCAGACTCCAAGTTAAGTTAAGTTGTCATGTTTAGATTAATGCTTCCATTGAAAAAGAGAGTCGGCAAGGCAGACACTCGCGGACCGCGGCATCACCCGTCTCCTCTGATGATAATATTGTCATTAACCTAACCTAACAACCTAACCTAACCTGGGGGCTGCCGCCTCCAGACTCCCGCTGCTCTAAATAATGATGTAGAAGACATAAATTAACTAAAAAGTACTGCGAAAGAGCGGAAAACACCATCGAGATCGTGCGTAGTAAAAACGCGGGTCTACAGAAAATGGAGTTTCGAGGGTAAACTCGTCAAACCGCGGCAGACGAGTTTCGCTTTGGTGAAGGTTTTAAATACTTGAATGTATCAATTTCAAGTCATATATACATTTCCGCGCATCATCAAACAGTACTAAGTCTACTAATAATATTATTAACCTATTAGGACCTACAGAATAACGAAAAAATAGGTGGGCCATAGCAGTAGTTTTATCGGTAACTGTACACAACCAAGATCTCATGTTCCATACCTATTGGGGAGACTAGACAATTCGTGCGTTGTGTTCCAATTAGTACGCAAGATCATCACAAATAACTACCCATAAAGTATTGGTGGAGTGAGATTAATTAGGTTTGTGTCTAAATGTATGATAGTTAAGGTAAACATTTATTACTTTCATTACTCTAATTCCACACATATTTTGAGGGTGCTTTATAATCAATATCAAATACTAATTGGACCACCACGTACGAAATGACTAATTTACCCCATGTCCTGGAACAAAAATCGATCGCACATATTCTGCAAAAAACAATGTTTTCACGCATATTACCTGCAAAATAAATAAATACATAAATACATAAATAAATAAATAAATAAATAAATACAAAATATAAGTCCAAACGCATACAGTATATCCTGTAAAAATATAAGTCCAAACGCATACAGTATATCCTGTAAAAATGTAAGTCCAAACGCATACAGTATATCCTGTAAAAATATAAGTCCAAACGCATACAGTATATCCTGTAAAAATATAAGTCCAAACGCATACAGTATATCCTGTAAAAATGATCGCGGTGCATGATCGGACTTGACGCATCCCTCGGGCCCATCAAAGGCACCAATAGACTCACCGATACACTCACAGCCAGTTCACTAATCTTTTCACATATATATCCAAGCCTTACATCCCAACATCAACAACCAAACTCTGGACCTTCAGATCCTTCCTTCTGCCAAAAGGCACTTTCCTACAGGACCTAACGCCCCCCCTCGCCCCCCGGTGCCCTTGACGCAGCCCCCCGCGCTACCTCGTTCAGCTTCGTCTTCTGCCGGCGCCACACGTACTACGCAACTTAGGCCACGCCCCTCGACACGCAGCCAATCAGCTTCGACCCCGCCAACCGACCACCACCATCCCGCATCCAGTGCGCATGCGTGAAGCGGTTCTATCTTTCTCTCTCCTAGAATACCCCTCCACCAATAGCAGACGTTTGCCCCCTGATTTTCGCCTCCTCTGATCCTCCACCCTCTATATATACCCTTCCTGTTTACCTTTTATATCATTCTTTCCTTACTTGATAATGCTGGTTGTCCAGTGAAACGCGTCGTATATCCTGTATCATCATGTACATTAACCCCTTCAGACATATATGACGCAGAGGTTGCCAGATTAGCAATAAGAAATAGAGTTCTCTCACTCTTATAATTACCTCTCCAAAATTAGTTTTCTGCCCACATCTAACTCAAAGACAACTGCAGAGGTTGAAGTAACTAAAATAAAGGTTTGTAAAAAACCCTGATGGTAATAAAGGCTTTAAAGTATCCCTAATAGGCTCAAAATTGCGTCATATGTCGGAGAGGGTTAATGTAACCCTGTACCACCATGAATTTTGCTCATCTCATTCATCTACTTCCTGCCACCCAGCGAAAACTCATCAAAGACCTGGAAACTTTGAATAATAAAATTTCAAACGCAGAAATTGCCATTTCTTTCAACCTCGTATGCATTAAAGAAAATTTATTACCTGGCTTTACTAACATATATAATTATATAGATATATATATATATATATCTTCTTTGCCATGTTATAACTGTTTCAAGTACAACTATTAATACTAATTAAAATACCACAGGAACGAAAATCCTGAGAGCGAAACCCCCATCCTAACGAGCCACAGGAACGAAAATCCTGAGAGCGAAAACCCCACCCCCAACGAGATCCCCGGTCCCATTTCCATCCCCTATTTAGTCTCTCTCTCTCTCTCCAAATTCATTCCACATATTATACGTCTCTCAATCACAGTCTTCTAATATACAAACCACAATACTTTACTCACTGACATTCTTGATGTACCACCTAAGTATGTATTTAATTATGTAACCACCATACAGGCTATAATACTTTCATTGTGTAGGTTCGAGGCAAACCACAATACTTTACTCACTGATATTCTTGATGTACCACCTAAGTATGTATTTAATTATGTAACCACCATACAGGCTATAATACTTGCATTGTGTAGGTTCGAGGCGATCTAAAAGATACCTTAGCTTCCATTCCACACCAAATCAGATCGTGATTACGTCAGCCCTGTATTTAGTTATATAACAATCATAGTCCCCCCCCCAATTCTAGCAATTCTATGTCTCTAACCTCCCGTTGTTTAATCCACTAACTATATATATTCCCAACCTTCCTAATACCACCTCCATTTCACTAGACAAAATACCTAGGAGTAATTCCGAGATTAATTATGAAATTACACTAGACAGCCCCATAACTCACTGAGATCCACATTGCTATTTTATTGATGTACCAACTCCCTAATGTTAACATAATTTAGGGAACTTGTAAAAAGAGAAGACACCTATCTTCGTTCCCCCATTTTTAGCAGTTAGCTATACATAACCTCACGTTGCATTGTTCGTCTGTCAATTTGTGTCCCTTGCCAGTTCTTGTATTGATTTATGCCTGTTGATTTAGATAAGTTAGTTACGAGTTATGTAACAACCTTTAACCACGACTCTATACACCCGATAACCCTATGCCAGTTATTGTATTGATTTAGGCCTGTTAATTCGGATAAACTCACTATGACCAATCTGCAGACGATTATCAGGAGAGATGCAGGAAAGCTACCTCGTATCTCTCTCTCCATGACGAGTATAGATATATGTACCCCCGTGCTCAGTTGCCCCCCTTGCCTTGTTCTTCTAGTAACTAAGTGTATATATAATATTAACCGGAGTATGCCACCAATATTGATACGACATAGCGGCACTGTCCTTGTGTCGTATTGTGCTACGTGCATACCAAACCGGTTTTCATCATCTTATTAGGACGACGTCTATAATGCCGTCGTTTATTAGGACGACGTCTATAATGCCGTCGTTTATTAGGACGACGTCTATAATACCGTCGTTTATTAGGACGACGTCTATAATGCCGTCGTTAATTAGGACGACGTCTATAATGCCGTCGTTTATTAGGACGACGTCTATAATACCGTCGTTTATTAGGACGACGTCTATAATGCCGTCGTTTATTAGGACGACGTCTATAATACCGTCGTTTATTAGGACGACGTCTATAATACCGTCGTTTATTAGGACGACGTCTATAATGCCGTCGTTTATTAGGACGACGTCTATAATACCGTCGTTTATTAGGACGACGTCTATAATGCCGTCGTTTATTAGGACGACGTCTATAATACCGTCGTTTATTAGGACGACGTCTATAATACCGTCGTTTATTAGGACGACGTCTATAATATCGTCGTTTATTAGGACGACGTCTATAATGCCGTCGTTTATTAGGACGACGTCTATAATGCCGTCGTTTATTAGGACGACGTCTATAATACCGTCGTTTATTAGGACGACGTCTATAATACCTTCGTTTATTAGGACGACGTCTATAATGCCGTCGTTTATTAGGACGACGTCTATAATACCGTCGTTTATTAGGACGACGTCTATAATACCGTCGTTTATTAGGACGACGTCTATAATGCCGTCGTTTATTAGGACGACGTCTATAATACCGTCGTTTATTAGGACGACGTCTATAATGCCGTCGTTTATTAGGACGACGTCTATAATACCGTCGTTTATTAGGACGACGTCTATAATGCCGTCGTTTATTAGGACGACGTCTATAATGCCGTCGTTTATTAGGACGACGACGTCTATAATACCGTCGTTTATTAGGACGACGTCTATAATGCCGTCGTTTATTAGGACGACGTCTATAATACCGTCGTTTATTAGGACGACGTCTATAATACCGTCGTTTATTAGGACGACGTCTATAATGCCGTCGTTTATTAGGACGACGTCTATAATACCGTCGTTTATTAGGACGACGTCTATAATGCCGTCGTTTATTAGGACGACGTCTATAATACCGTCGTTTATTAGGACGACGTCTATAATACCGTCGTTTATTAGGACGACGTCTATAATACCGTCGTTTATTAGGACGACGTCTATAATGCCGTCGTTTATTAGGACGACGTCTATAATACCGTCGTTTATTAGGACGACGTCTATAATACCTTCGTTTATTAGGACGACGTCTATAATGCCGTCGTTTATTAGGACGACGTCTATAATACCGTCGTTTATTAGGACGACGTCTATAATACCGTCGTTTATTAGGACGACGTCTATAATGCCGTCGTTTATTAGGACGACGTCTATAATACCGTCGTTTATTAGGACGACGTCTATAATACCGTCGTTTATTAGGACGACGTCTATAATACCGTCGTTTATTAGGACGACGTCTATAATGCCGTCGTTTATTAGGACGACGTCTATAATACCGTCGTTTATTAGGACGACGTCTATAATACCGTCGTTTATTAGGACGACGTCTATAATACCGTCGTTTATTAGGACGACGTCTATAATACCGTCGTTTATTAGGACGACGTCTATAATACCGTCGTTTATTAGGACGACGTCTATAATACCGTCGTTTATTAGGACGACGTCTATAATGCCGTCGTTTATGCATGTATTCACTCCTTAGGGTAACTATCTGTTATCCACGATGTTTTCTCTTTTCCACTTAACTCCGCATGTTACACGCCTCTTAGAAAACCCAGTCTTCTTTAATACAAACCACATGATTTTCCTCCTAGACATTCTTGATGTACCAACTAAGTATGTATTTCATTAGATAACCACCTTGTGGGTTATAGTACTTTCATTTGTGTAGGTGCGAAGGCGAGCTCAAAACGCTTTCGATTTCAAGTCCACAACGAACCCGATCATGATTATGTCACCCCTATAATTAATTATGTAACCCACATACCAACCCCATGCTCAGCTGTTCCTTTCTTTTGTAGTAACTAAGTATATAGATATGTACCCCCGTGCTCAGTTGCCCCTTGTCTTGTTCTTCTAGTAACTAAGTATATATATAATATTAACCGGAGTATGCCCACCGATATTGATACGACATTGTCCTTGTGTCGTATTGTGCCACGTGCAGACCAACCCGGTTTCATCACCTTATTAGGACGACGGTTATAATGTTGTCATTCATGCATGTATTTAATCCTTAGGTTAATTATATTTTATCCGCCATTGTGTTCCTCTCTTCCATTTACTTTTCCACAATTGTTATACGTCTTCCAATTAACTCCTCCGTATCCACAATCCACACTACACTGTTTTGCTTCCAGACCCTATGCTCAGTGGTAACCTGTTTTGGGTCATCCTGTCCTCTTATCCTTCATGCCCCGCTGCACACACCATCCTACCTGTTCGATCGTAGAGAAATGCCACCCCTATGTCCAGCGCATTAAGGGTCACTGCCCTAGGTCACGAGCGGCGCGGCACCTAGCCTCAAACCACCCCCTTTACAATTCACAACCCTCCCCCTGTAAAGACGCCATAAGAACGATATAACATGCCGACTCAGTTTGTTCACTAACCTCAACAAATGGAAGGTAAGGACCTATCCTTGTACCCCCACTTAACTATCCTCTAACTCCCTAGCCCCACTCACAACCTGAACCAGAACAATAGCCGGCACGAGACTAGGACGACCCCCTCTTGCCCCCCCTTAAATATGTAAATTTCCCCATGACTTGCATTTTCACAAAACCACTATTCTTAACACCCACGAGTGATCCTCGTACATGAAAACTAGATGTAGTGATCAACCCTAACTAGGAAGATACCTCCTGACAACCTGAACTCATATCTCAAACCAATTAACGTAAGAACTCTCGATAACCATATTCAGGGAGCGGCCTGCCCCCCCCCGACCCCACGGGGACCCCACCGACCCCCGCGGAGAATTACCCTGAACCGCGCAAGCCAGCAAATTCTTGCCAGACAACAGGAGAGTTTCCAACAGGTTATGACCTACAAATCTAAATACCTATCCAAATACCATCCTATCCCATCCTTAACCAAAACCAAAATCTTCCTTATCCCATCCTAGATTACGAATAGCATGTCAGCTAGACCAGAGAAGGATATTTAGGTGAATTGATGAATAATACCTCCCAGCCTATTCACGTAGTGCGCCAGTAAAGTAGTCCCTATGAACCTTCACCAAATCCGCCTAAATAACTCTACTAGTACCTCATACTAGAGTTAAGATATCCACGATCATAAATCAGATCACAAGTTACTTACCGCCACATTAAAGACCCACCTCCCTAACCCCCTAAGTTCACCAGAATAAATTAACTACTTTCATAGCACTGACATCCAATACTTCTAGAACATTCCTGAAGCTTCCTTGACCTGCCTATAAATAAGACCCAGAGACAGCAGTCGGGCAGTTGAATATTAGAGCCCAAAAGCAACGGCTGGCCACACTGCGTTGGCGTCTAGTCTTCCCTCCCCCCCTCAAGATTCACGATAGTTCGGCATTCCGTAATCTGTGTAACTCTGTGAGGAAGTGATTTAACCCTTTACGTATGTTTTATTGCGATCGATCGGGACTACCGGCAGTAATATTATATTGGTAGACAACAAATTCACAAATTATTGATTGTTTCATTAACTTCTGATAGTGCACCACCCACTACTTGAATTACGAACTATCATAACTCATAACTGATCTAAGGCAGAAAGATCTTGTTATGTTAGAAGGGATTATGCGAGAAACTCTTGAGTGAGGACTCGGCAAGAATAACTCCTTGGCAACAATCGACTGTCTTACCCCATCAGCAATTGTTGCCAAAAAGGTGCACAACCGCCCGCAAGAACCCCATCTGCAAAACCTTCTCTACACTGCCGGACAGCTTGGACGGCCCCAGAGCTACTGTTAACCCCCAACATCACTAACGCAAGATAACCAGGAAAACTCCATCACAGTGTTACACTTCACAGAGTACCAGTGTTACGGTGCTATTAACTATCAACCATCCAGTGTATTCGATTGTGTCTCAACTTTCTCTGATGTTAGGAAACAAGTAATTATGCTAGTACACATTAATATATATCAGTGAAATTTAGCTTAGGTGAACTGACTCCCGTAATTATTCTTGCCATCAGGTTTAACCTGATTCGCCCTCACTGATATTTTCGGTCCGAAGTATCACCTAGACAAGTGAACATCCTAGACCAGTGCAACTAGTTACAGTTATCCCTTTACGTTAATTCTTGGGCAATAACCACATTACTTATACTTTCATCCTTGATTAAGAGTCATATTACCAGAGAGAGTTAACAAAGCGAAATACCTAACCTGTGTGATTCATGTACTCTACGTATCATAAAGCAATGTGATCAGAAGAATAATGCCTAAACGTTGGAAGTGGGAAGTATGTATCTATCCAAATCCGCGATAAGTGCTGGGAGATTGTAATAAGTCCAATAACCTACCTGAGTGCTCCATCATCTATTGTTCGTGGATTTCTATTACGTACCTTCTACCTGAGTGTTATTGAGAATAAAGCTGTATTACAAACCATTTATCCGAGATTATCTATGTCCTCTGTTGATTCTCGTGTATTTTGCAAGAAATCCAATAACCCAGTCATGCAGAACTCACCTATACCAAGTTAATCTTGTATAAAATCAGGGCATAACACTAATAATTTTTCTTCATGTGTGAACGTGTGGGAAGAGGAAAGCTGTAAATGTTGTATGTTGTATATAAAACTCTTCGGAAATCGGTTATCTCTCTCTCTCTCTCTCTCTCTCTCACACACACACACAAACACACACTATCTATCAGTAACTCCTGTATGCTTTGGAAAACAAAGGGCAAGATAGTAACTTCACACAGTCTCTCTCTCAATCATACATACACACACACACACACACGCACACTCTCTCTCAGTAATTCTTGTAACCCTCTCCGACATATGACGCGATTTTGAGCCTATTAGGGATACTTTAAAACCTTTGTTGCCATCAGCGGTATTTAGAAACCCTTAGTTTAGTTACTTCAACCTCTGCAGTTGTCTTTGAGTTAGATGTGGGCAGAAAACTAATTTTGGAGAGGTAATTATAAGAGTGAGAGAACTCTATTTCTTATTGCTAATCTGGCAACCTCTGCATCATAAGAGTCTGAAGGGGTTAAATGGCTTGGTAGCAATGTCACCAGCCTCTCGCTGCTCTCCGTGTACAGTTGTGGCCAGTTACTAATAGTACAATACGGATTCCGTTGGCTAAATATCAATTCAACTATGTTTTGGATAGTGCACAATAATAATGATAATAGAAATAATAATAAACATAATAATAATAATAATAATAATAACAATAATAATAATAATAATAATTGTAATACTGATTGTCTTGTTTCGAATATACTACTAGAGTGGGGGATAAATCGACAGTCATTTAGAAGTTCGTATACTTTATTTAACAAACTTGCTACTACACAAATAATTGTTTCTCTGTTCGGGCTCAGATTAGTTCAAGACACGGATTGAATATTACGTCGACCCAACATAGGTTGTACTTTGGAACCCGAGAACTCCCGTTACTCCCTATTTGGATTCCCGATATTCATGTATTGACTCAAGTCGGCTTCGATCCAAAGGCACGTTACTAGTTTCTACAATAATATGGTTTTTACCGGGCCCTGCTGTGTCTACTCCAGGGACCAGGGCATCAATGAATCATACCTTTATTCACTTATCTAAACAAGAGTTATATTCCTAAACTAAACTTCGGAATGATATACTTTTACCGGGCCTACTATGTCTACTCCAGAGACCAAGGCGTTACTACATATAACCTTTCAATTAATATATCCTCTTAACCATATACAATACATTTACTCATATGACAAGGGCGTGGTTACAATTTTACCTCAATTGCCCTTCTAAATACTCTTTTATTATATAATATTCTCGTTACTTCATACAATACATTTCCTCTAATGACCAGGGCGTTGTTATAAGTTACCTCCATTGCCTTATCTAAATACTCTTGGATTATATATACCCGTAATCCTATTACAAACAATTTATATTCACATATACCACCTAGTCAATAATAATTCTTAACCTAATGTAAGCAGTACCTCAATAACTCTACATGAACAAGATTCTCCGCTTTTATCCCTTTACATAGACTCTTATGATTACAATATTATCCTGGACTTAACACCCGTAACGCTTAACACAGAACTGATCGAATATTCCTTTAACTATGATAATAGATAATGTTTCCTTTATAACCAAAGATTTCGTTTATCATACGGACTAATGTCCTTCCTACCAATTTCTCAAACTAAAGCTAGTCTAATGGCAACTATTATTTATTCCCCTCGAGCCTTATAGTTGCGTGTCTATCCTCAAGAATTATTCTCTTTTACTTTACTATTAATATCTATTTCCTGTCCTAGCAGATCCTAGACTAGTTATAGCTAATCGGCATGGAGCCTTCTCTAACAAGAATAACTATTTCCCTCTTAACGCATCATCATTTTATTTATAGACAAAAGTCTAGTATCTTTTCTCTTTAGTTTGTCCTATAAGGACACATCAATTATTATGGAACCACTGGGTTAGTCACGCATTTTCTCTCTTTCTTTAAGTCTGGTTCGGGCCCAACATGGGTCGTTTAAAAATATAATTATTGTATACTGCTATGTGTGTGCTCGAACAATTTCATCCCCTCAGAGCTTGGCAATAGCTCTTCTGGAAATTCTCGCTACCGTCTACTATCTGTCGTCCCTCTTGAATCGCTTCGCTGTAAGTATGCAAGCCAGCAATGTGACGACAGGCGGCCGGATACTGAAGGTGTATCCGCCTAGTAGGTGAGAGCGATGCTAGGCCTGAGGTGGTCTTTACTGGAACATTTGGTGAGGGCTGGGTGGCTGGAATAAGTGGTTCCGAGTTCCCTTTGGTGCCCAAGCGAGAGAGAGGAAGTGGGTTGCAAGAAACTCGGCCAGTGGGTTCCGAGAGGTGAATGACCGCTGCAGCCTCCCCCACCCCCTTAATATAGTCACGCCTCCCGCTCTCCGGCGCTGTGATTGGCTGAGCCGGCCGCTCGCCCACCCGCGCGTCTTGAATTCTCTCTCTCTTCGCCTCCACTCTTTTCTCTTCATAATATGTTCCTGGAAGCTGGTTGCAAATGTCTTTTAGTGGCTTACGGGAGTATAGGGCTGGCACTGATGTATTAGACCCATTGCAACCAGAGGAAATGGCCGGTGAAGAGAGCGAGAGCGAGTTTAAAGGTGTGGCGGTAGCCTACACGTAGCCGTCCACTCCGAAAATGGAGGCTTCTGATTGGTCAGCCGGGAAGGCGTGGCATGTTTATGTCGTGAGCCCGAAGTGTCCAACTCAGCTGATGAAGAGAGAAGGTAAAAGGGGGCGCGCTGATTGGTGGATGGCCTTTTTACTTTATCACTCCCTACGAAATTAAGGCGAGCTCCTGATCGCCGTAATACCGTTCCTCTGAAATCACGGCCATCACTCTGCCAATCCACCAGTCCACTATGTTCACAAATGCATCTGTGTAACTGGAGTGCTGGATTTTGATTTCCAACTGCAGTTTTAGCCAATATAGGACTTGCCGGGGTTGACTGAGGAGTTGCTTGAATGCTTGGGTAGTATTTACTTTCTGTCCTTTCTCACCGACCAGGGCTATTAGTCGGCGGAGCCAGTACTGAGGGTCAGAGGGGAGAGACATGGTGCCATTCAACTGGCAGGTGCGCGCCTCGGGGATCCTATTTATACCATTGTCCGGGTACCTGATTGGTGGACGGCTAATTCTACCACTGCGAGTAATGGTTTCTGCGAGGCCCATGGGCTTAGATGCTTTGGCTGGACTTTTACCCGGGAAGTTAGTCATGCGATTTTCCTTTGATTCATTGAATTTAATTGAAGGAGAGCCAAGTGGGTTTTTGTCTTCAAGAAATACGTCTTTCTCTTTTCCCTCTGTTCGGAAACACTCTTCCTTACTACTTAGAATCTTGTTGAAATCTCTCGGGAGATCTGAAACTTCGCTGTCGGGGACCGTAGACTTTTCATCATTGGTATGTTCACAGTAATCTCTTTCCCCACTTGTCGTAGTCTCTTCGTCTCCCCCGTTCCCCTCTTGCCCGAACTCAGGGAAACTCGTTTGGCTTGCGACTAACAGACCACCAGAACGGAGAGTCTTCGGTATAATTCCTTCTCAGATTAGGACCTTCAGCATTAGGTCGCGCCGAGAAAGTACTAGGATCACCAGCCCAAAATCCTATCTCCTCGCTTTCTTCCTCACTACTCCACTCGCTCAGGTTTGGCGGTAAAATACCTTCATACCGTTTGGTATGACGGATATGGGTAGTCGACACAATACCTCCATGATGCAAGTACAACAACACCTGATATGGCCCGTTTACCTCCACAACCTTGAAGGGACCCTCGTATTTCTCTTCCAGCTTACCAGCTCGGGTGGGATCATGTCTCTTCACCAGTATATATTCCCCCCGGTAATATAGATTATTTAGAGTAAGTCTCTTGGGCTGCTGCTGTGTAATACGGTCATGGACTTGCTGCCGTCGCTCCCCTTGTTCCCTCAAATATTGTTCTGGTTGGGAATTTTTGGTGGAATGCATGGGGTAGGGTAGTAATCGTTCTTGAGGCAGTTTCGGCGTGATTCCAAAAATAATCTCATAGGGAGAATACCCAGTAGTTCTACAAACAGTGGTGTTTATCCCCCAGATAATCTCTGGCAGAAGTTCCGGCCAACCTCGGACTACTTTTTCCCCTTGTGAGCTCAGACTAGCCCGTACACAATTCGCTAACACCCTATGGTTTCTTTCACATATAGCATTCCCCAGGAGATAATACGGGGAGGTGTGTTGAATCTGGTAGCCCAAGGTATATCCCAGGTGTTGCCAGATTTCGTTATTAAATTCTTTTCCCCTATCACTCAGAATGCATCCAGGGGTGCCATATACAACAAATTACCTTCTCCAAGATGACCCTAGCCACAGTTTCAGCTTTCTTGTCCGGAATGGCACAAGCAACCGTATATTTGGAAAAGACCTCGACACAGGTTAAAATGTACCTTTTGTTCGTCTGTCTGGGTAGAGGTCCCATAATGTCCACAGATAACTTTTCCCACGGTTTACCGGCCGTAATGTGTCCGGGCGACTGTTTAGGTCCCCGTCCATCTTTGCCCCTTTGACATCCCAAACAATTTTGGATAACTTCTTTAACAATTTTGTCGACTCTCGAGGTCCAGTACCTTTCGTTAAATTGCTTCAAAACTCTAGACTGACCCAAATGAGCCCCCCTTCCCTCTTGTCCGTGGAGAATTTGGATCATGTGTTTAGCCTCCAGATAATCTAATACTACCCGGTCTTTAAAATCCCTCCAGGCTCCCTCAGAAAATTTTACTTTGTCGCCATACATAGGATCATTCTGTTCCTTGTTAGGTTGAGTGTGTTGGACGGGTGCTACCGGTAGTCGAGATAGGTCATCGGCATTAGTGTGTAATTTACCTGGTCTATGTCTAACTTCAAAGGAGTATTCCTCCAGGATCCCCTTCCACCTAACAAACAATCCGTCTTCCGTTTTCATATTCCGGAGCAATTGCAAACTATGGTGGTCCGTGATAACTTCGAAATAAACCCCGGCTAAATATGGACGGAAATATTGTACAGCCCAAAGGCATTCCTTTTTAGTAACGCTGTAATTCTTCTTGCCCTTATTCAGCGTCCGGCTAGCGCACGCTACTATGCCTTCTTTTCCGTCCACTTTCTGGGCCAATACGGCCCCGAGCCCTTCATCGGAAGCATCGGTGTATAGGTGGAACGGCTTGGTAAAATCCAGATGACAAACTATGGGGTTAGAAGTCAATTTTTTTTTCAGTTGATCAAAAGCTATCTGGCAATCCTGATCCCACAGTCAAACCTCCTCCCTTTTTCCAGTCTCTTAGTCATGGGGCGAGCAATTTTTGAGAAGTTGGGTATGAACCTCCGATAATAGGATGCCATTCCCAGAAATGCTCGGATCTCTTTGACAGAGGAAGGGGGTGAGATTTCTGTAATAGATTTCACTTTATGGGGGTCCGGTTGGATACCTTTTTTTGAAACTACGTGCCCTAGGTATGCCACCTCGCGGGCCACTAATTGGCATTTGGAAGGCTTCAATTTAAGTCCCGCCCCCCTGATTCTCTCTAATACTTCTTGTAGTCGATTGATATGTTCCTCCCAACTAGTTGAAAAAATTATAATATCATCCAGGTAAGCTTAGCAGGTTCTCCAGGTTAATCCCCTCAGTATTTCGTCCATGACTCTAGTGAAACTGGCTGGTCCATTACAAACTCCGAAGGGCAAGACCGTGATTGATAGAGTTTGCCTTCGCTCGTGGCAAATGCGGTTTTCTCTTGGTCCTCTCACCTAACCAGTACTTGCCAGTATCCACTTTGTAGGTCTAGGGTAGAAAACCATGTTGACCCATTTAGTGATTCTAGCGAGTCATCAATACGAGGTAGGGGTTGCGCATCTTTGATGGTGACATCATTTAATTTTCCATAATCTACACAGAACCGAGTGGACCCATCTTTCTTTTTTTTTACCAGGACTACTGGAGATGACCACGGACTGTAGGAGTCTACTACTATTCCTTGCTTGATCATCTCCTCTACTTGTTCCTTTTCCTTCTGTCTCATAATGTGATTTTGTCGCCTATAAGGTTGTCTAATAGGGGGCCCTTGAGTATGTATCCTGTGGGTGTGTCGGGTTCGGGCCAATCCGTGATCCCTTTCATTTTGAGCAAACACATCTCGGTAAGTCCAGAGCAATTCATGTAAGGTAGTGGTTTGATCTGACATTAATTGTTTCGGGATCTCAGGTAAGTTAACTGGTCCGTTAGTTCCAACAGTGGTGGGTTGCGCGGGTGTAACTTGTCCTAACAGTGTCCCTTTTTTATAACTAATTGTGTCATCTCCAAAGTTAGCCAGAACTAATTTCCTCTGATCGGTAGTAATAAAGGTGGGAGATATTCTTACTTGATTTTGTGCATCAGGTTCAAAAATCCCGGCAGTCATTCCTTGAGATTTAGGAATTTCTATCATTCTCCAAGATCTAGGGGGAATAGAGAGTTTCCCTGTGGTAGCTACTATTTGAGGTAGTAGGGTGGTCGTCATGTCTTTCGGCCCGCACTGTATAGTTACTCCCAACTGACTCATGAGATCTATTCCCAGATATCCATCGACTCCGCTATTGGACTTTCCTGGAACACAAAAATCTGTGATGAATTTAATTCCTTTCCATTGTACCAACACCGTATTAGTTCTCCCTAGAATCGTCAGTGGTTGACCCCCGGCTCCTGACAACTGAATACCAGTTTGATTTAAGGGGCCAATCTCTTTCTGACTATTCCTCACAAAATTCTCCAAAAGACAACTTCTGTTTGCCCCTGTATCAATTAACATGTTTGCGGCTTTCCCATTTATTACTATGGTTTCACAAGGCATTTGTCTCTCTAATATGTTGACCTCACTATACCACCTTTCTATGTGAGGTTTAACGGACAATGTTCTCCCACTTCCGGCATCGTGATTTTTGGCTGGGTTTCTGTCTCCCTATATTCTACTGGAAGCATTCCTCCCTGGTTTGGATCGGTTCCCCTTGGTAGGAGTCGATCGTTTGGAAGTGCGGGCCTGGAGTTAAATCGAGGGGTTGGGGTTTGGGGACGGTTGGAACAGTTCCTAGCTAGGTGTCCGGTTTGTCTGCATATAGAGCATCGGATCATTGTTCTCGGATACCCTTTGTTTGGGTTCTCCTCCTCCCCTTTCTTAGTCTCCTCTTTTATCTCTCGGGCTTCCTTTATTTTCTTGATTACCTCCATGAGTTCTTTAGTGGTAGTCACTTCATGGATAATGCAGTGCCTTCTAACTTCCACAGGGCATGCTTGGATCATAATCTCTCTAATCTCTGTTTCCTGGCTCTCTTGGTCCATATGGGGATACGCAAGTTTGACGTTTTTCGCGATTTCCCTCCTCAGGGCTCTCACATATTGGCCGTCTAGTTTCAGACTGTTAAGTATGTCTCTGGCCTTCCTGGTGGAGGTTTCTCGGCCAAATTCTTCAATTAGGGCACTCCTAACTTCTGCCCATGACACTAGTCCCTCTAGACGTACTCTTACATCGTTCAGGGCCTTGCCTAAGTGTGGCTTTCCATAGGCGATCTTCTTTCCATTTTCTCCTACATCAAGTAGCGTGAACTGACATTCTAATTATTCGATCCATAGCTCGATTTCATCTTTCCCCTCTTCCCATAATCTGAATGGTAATACGGCCGTCATTGTTCTGTTAGATAATTATACTCAATCTAAATGATTTGTCGAATCCCACCGCTTGACACCAAAATGTAGTATTTATTTTCTTGTTTTGAATATACTACTAGAGTGGGGGATAAATTGACAGTCATTTTGAAGTTCGTATACTTTATTTAACAAACTTGCTACTACACTAATAACTATTTCTCTGTTCGGGCTGAGATTAGTTCAAGACACGGATTGAATATTACGCCGACCCAACATAGGTTGTACTTTGGAACCCGAGAACTCCCGTTACTCCCTATTTGGATTCCCGATATTCATGTATTGACTCAAGTCGGCTTCGATCCAAAGGCACGTTACTAGTTTCTACAATAATATGGTTTTTACCGGGCCCTGCTGTGTCTACTCCAGGGACCAGGGCATCAATGAATCATACCTTTATTCACTTATCTAAACAAGAGTTATATTCCTAAACTAAACTTCGGAATGATATACTTTTACCGGGCCTACTATGTCTACTCCAGAGACCAAGGCGTTACTACATATAACCTTTCAATTAATATATCCTCTTAACCATATACAATACATTTACTCATATGACAAGGGCGTGGTTACAATTTTACCTCAATTGCCCTTCTAAATACTCTTTTATTATATAATATTCTCGTTACTTCATACAATACATTTCCTCTAATGACCAGGGCGTTGTTATAAGTTACCTCCATTGCCTTATCTAAATACTCTTGGATTATATATACCCGTAATCCTATTACAAACAATTTATATTCACATATACCACCTAGTCAATAATAATTCTTAACCTAATGTAAGCAGTACCTCAATAACTCTACATGAACAAGATTCTCCGCTTTTATCCCTTTACATAGACTCTTATGATTACAATATTATCCTGGACTTAACACCCGTAACGCTTAACACAGAACTGATCGAATATTCCTTTAACTATGATAATAGATAATGTTTCCTTTATAACCAAAGATTTCGTTTATCATACAGACTAGTGTCCTTCCTACCTATTTCTCAAACTAAAGCTAGTCTAATGGCAACTATTATTTATTCCCCTCGAGCCTTATAGTTGCGTGTCTATCCTCAAGAATTATTCCCTTTTACTTTACTATTAACCTGACAAGCGCGATATGACAGTAGGTGCTAGGGTAGTTATTTGTGCATTTCTAGCCCTGGATTCTGACAGAATTCGTTATATTTACAATATAAACCATTATTTGTTTTCGGTATGCTTTTATTTTACATATATGATGTATATATGAACCTTCAAGAGTGCTAAAATAAGTGGGAAAAGCATTTGGGTGGTGAAAAACGAAGATATTGGCCACCCGGTCATAATCTCAGGCGAGAGAGAGAGACAGGCAGCCCTCCCTTCTCGCTGTCTGGGAGTCAACTGAGAAGAGCGGGGCGGTGTGTGCCGGTGTCTGGGTGTTGCATAACGATCTTTTATGCAACCCACTTGTGCTACATTATCGCGGGAGAGAAAAATAACCGATAAATGATGATAATAAGAGGAAAAATAGGTGATAATTGAGGTGGGGAGGGAGGGGGGAATAAGGTGGGGAAGGAGGGGAGGGGGGTGGGTGAGATTTACATGGATGAGTACTGGAGGGGAATTATCTCACCTAGAGACAAATTCCTTTGTTTTGATAGGCCCTTTTTTTTATGGAAGGCTTTTTTTATGGTCCTGCTTCCGTGAGGCCTATCGCGTTCCCTATAGGAAGCCTTCCGTGAGGCCTATCGCGCTTGCCGGGTTAATATCAATTTGCTGTCCTATCAGATCCTAGACTAGTTATAGTTAATCGGCATGGAGCCTTCTCTAACAAGAATAACTATTTCCCTCATAACACATCATCATTTTATGACAGAGTGGATAGAGAAGGTTTGTGGAAAGTACTTAGAATATACGGAGTAGAGGGCAAGTTGCTGAAAGCAGTGAAGAGCATGTATGAGGGTGCAAAGGCGGCAGTACGTGTGGAGAGTGAGCAGAGCGAGTTCTTTGACCTGAATGTTGGTTTGAAACAGGGGTGTGTGATGTCCCCGTGGTTGTTTACTGTATATATGGATGGAGTTATGAAAGAAATACTATCAAGAGCAGTGGATGTTGGTGTATCGCTGAAAAGGGAGGGAATTGAGTGGAAGCTACCTATACTGCTGTTTGCGGATGATACAGTTCTGATGAGTGATAATGAATGGGAGTTGCAGGGTCTGGTAAATGAGTTTGGAACAGTGTGCGAAAAACGGAATTTGAAGGTAAATACGGGGAAGAGCAAGGTTATGGTCTTCGAAAGGGGTGAAGTCACAGAGTGTGAGGTGAAGCTGAACGGTCAGGCTATGGAGATCGTCAACTCTTTTAAGTATCTGGGCAGTGTGTTGAGTAAAGATGGGACTATGGATGAAGAGGTGCGGGAGAGGGTACAACAGGGGAAGAGGGTTGTAGGAACGCTAAAAGCAGTAACAAGAAATAGGGTGGTCAGTATGGAAGTGAAGAAGTCCTTGCATGACAGTGTGGTAATCCCGACACTGACTTACGGAAGCGAAGCATGGACGTTGGTTGAGAGACTCAGACCAAGAGTGAGAGCAGTGGAAATGAATTACTTAAGGAGTGCGTGCGGAGTTACATGGAGGGATAGACAGACTAATGAGGAAGTAAGAAGGAGGTGTGGTGTGGAGGTAGATGTGCTGGAAAGTGTGAAAAGGAACAACTTGAGATGGTTCGGCCATATGGAACGTATGGAAAGCGAGAGAATGACTAAGAGGGTGTACGAGAGCGAGGTGGAGGGACAGAGGGGGAGAGGTAGACCGAATATGAGGTGGAAGGATGGAGTGAGGAAGTACATGAACGAAGGCGGTGCTGGTTGGGGGGAGGGGCGTCGACTGACTGGGGACAGAGGTGCATGGGGGCGGTTCGTTCGTGGCCACCCCTTCGGGGATCACGGCGTCAGGCAATAGATAGATAGATAGATTTTATTTATAAACAAAAGTCTAGTATCTTTTCTCTTTAGTTTGTCCTATAAGGACACGTCAATTATTATGGAATCGCTTGGTTAGTCACACATTTTCTCTCTTTCTTTAAGTTTGGTTCGGGCCCAACATGGGTCCTTTAAAAATATATTTATTGTATACTGTTAGGTGTGTGCTGGAACAATTTCACCACCTCAGAGTTGGCCAATAGCTCTTCTGGAAATTCTTGCTCCCGTCTACTATCTGTCACCCCTCTTGAATCGCTTGGCTGTAAGTATGCAAGCCTGCGATGTGACGACAGGCGGCCGGATACTGAAGGTGTATCCGCCTAGTAGGTGAGAGCGATGCTAGGCCTGAGGTGGTCTTTACTGGAACATTTGGTGAGGGCTGGGTGGCTGGAATAAGTGGTTCCGAGTTCCCTTTGGTGCCCAAGCGAGAGAGAGGAAGTGGGTTGCAAGAAACTCGGCCAGTGGGTTCCGAGAGGTGAATGACCGCTGCAGCCTCCCCCACCCCCTTAATATAGTCACGCCTCCCGCTCTCCGGCGCTGTGATTGGCTGAGCCGGCCGCTCGCCCACCCGCGCGTCTTGAATTCTCTCTCTCTTCGCCTCCACTCTTTTCTCTTCATAATATGTTCCTGGAAGCTGGTTGCAAATGTCTTTTAGTGGCTTACAGGAATATAGGGCTGGCACTGATGTATTAGACCCATTGCAACCAGAGGAAATGGCCGGTGAAGAGAGCGAGGGCGAGTTTAAAGGAGTGGCGGTACACGTATCCGTCCGCTCCGCAAATGGAGGCTTCTGATTGGTCGGCCGGGAAGGCGTGGCATGTTTATGTCGTGAGCCCGAAATGTCCAACTCAGCTGATGAAGAGAGAAGGTAAAAGGGGGCGCGCTGATTGGTGGATGGCCTTTTTACTTTAATAATAATAATTAATAATATTGTAGTACTTATTTCTAAGTTTGCTACTAAGGTGGGAATAATTCGACAGTTGTTAAGAAGTTTGTATCCTTTATTTAACAAAACTTCCTGGTAGCATATATCCTCATAGCCATCGATTCTCTGTTCGGGCCGAAATGAGTTTACTTTGGAACTCTTAAATTCCCGTTATTCAGTCATTAATTCACGCCAACTTCAATCCAAAGGCACGTCGCTATTTAAAAAGAATTAACAAAACTTTTCTACGCCTCAATATGTCCTATAGTAAGACCAAGGCTTTAACCTATCTAATCTAAACATCCCTAAACTTACAGCCAATCTGTATATATACTGTATATCATATGTTTGACTACGCCTCATTATCTCCAATCGTAGGACCAATACGTTTAATTAAGTTAATCTAGACGTTCTTATATTTACATCTTATCTATTTATATCATATATCTAAAAAAAAAACGTAAATAGGCGCCTGTAGGCAATTACTTAAATCTAACTCTGTTCAGGAGTGTCCCACACTCATGATTCCTATTTCACAAATGAAGTTTTACAATACAATTTACCTCTTATTTTATTTAACTTATAATCAAGTTTCAACTCATATAGATCATTACATAATTCAATATATCCGATATGTCAACATAATTACCTTATTACAACAATTTAACACTTGACCACCTGGTTTATCAGAACACTATTTCATTCAACATAAAATTACTACTTTCACTAATACAACACCCCTGCTAATAGTCGCCTCGACTTGTTACTTATGTTATAATTACAGGGTCGCTTAATCTGAGAACCGTATTCCGTACAATAGTCTCTCTAATCGAATAACAATGTTTCCTTTATATATAAACAATATATTTCATCAAACGGACTAGTGTCCTTCCTGACTATTACTTCAGCTAGGTCTAACCTATCACAAGCATGATTAATTCCTATTCTTTAATAAGTGGCACAATCCCGTTATCATTAATCATTATATAAACAGACTCCTGTATATGATTCTTAGTTTATTGTTGTTGCTGTTCCCCAGGCTGCCTGGCCGAACAGCCCCAAGGCCCCGAGCAAGGCCAAGGCCATAACCGAGAGCCCCCACAGAACCCTCCCTGCCTACCACAATAAATCCTGGGTGGCCGAAGCCACTCCAAGGCGGGGAGCTGAGGAGGGTGCGGAAATGCCCGGGAAATCAAAGCCCCACCCAGGGCCCTGTGCCCCTCAGCAATTGTGAAGAGAAAGTTGAGGGGCAAAGGAAAAATGTGACGCTTTGGCTTCCAATCTGCCAACCTCTAGGTTAGCAGATTGGGAGGTCAATCCACGGAAGAGACGCCGTCACTTGAGATCTAGAAAATGTATAAGTACAGTAAACCCTCGCTAACTCAGACTCTTTTTACTCGGAAACCCGCACTTCTCGGAATGGCATAGGCCTCTCGGAAATGTCCCTGGATATCTCGGCAAAATTCCGAGATATTCGATGTGTATCCGAGGGACCAAAGTGGCTTGTCGGACAGGTGGCCATACATCTCGGAAATTCCGAGATATAAGGGTAAAACTCCGAGGGCCCAAGTGGTCTGTCGGACCGGTCACCTCACAAATCGGAACATATCAGAAAATTCCGAGATATATTATGTCTGCCGTATACCTGTACAGTACTGTAAAGTACTGTATGATTCTTAGTAATCCCCTTTACTTATTACCCTATAAGATCCTATCCTTTTTATAGCTAAATTGCATGGAACCTTCTCTAACATTAATAGCTATCTCTCTCAATAATGCATCCTTTTATTTATTCATGAGTCTATCGATTTCTCTTTCTTTTTGTTCTATAAGAACACATTTAATTTTAATTGGTTGGAACCACTGGGTTTGTCAACAAATATTTATCTCTTTCCTTTAATCTATTTCGGGCCTATTAAGGGTCCTTTAAAAAGTCTGGGTTTTTCTGGAGCAGTCTTCACCACCTCATAGCCGGCCAATATGTCTTCTGGAAGTCTTCAGTCCCATCTACTACTTGTCGCCCCTCTTGAATTGCTTGGCTAATAGTGTGTAAGCTAGCAATATGACGACAAGCACCAGGATACTGATGGTGTATCTGGTTCGCAGTGGAAAGTTGTAGTAGGCTAGAGGTGGACGTTATTGGTGGGTGGTAAGCTAGCTGGTAGGCTGGAGCAGGTCTTTCCTTCATGCTGGAAGTTTGCTCACATTCAACCTGTCCCAAAGAAGGGTGACCGCTCTCAACCCTCCAACTATCGTCCAATTGCTCTCATCTCTTGTCTTTCTAAAGTTTTTGAAACTATTCTTGCTTCCAAATTTCTTAAGCATTTCTCTTTTCATAATCTGCTCTCAGATCGCCAGTATGGCTTCCTTAACACCTTACGAGCGGCCTAGGCGGTATATAAAATGTAGCCACCAGCGGGGTGTTTTTACCCAAAATAGGGCTGTTTACGTGATCATTTTCGTGCCTAAATAAGACCCAGAGCGTAAAACAAGTATCTATCCCTGAAAGGGCATAAACAGAGCTTTCCAATGACACCATAACGATCCTTTTATGATGGCTAGTTTTCTTGCAACAACCGTGCAACGCGAGTGCAAAAAGCATGTAATTCGGCACTTTCCCCATACAATTCCGTATATAGCGAGTGAGAGAGGGAGGGAGGAGGTGGGATTCGTGTCAGTAGGTTCGCCGCGGTGGTCTGGAGCAGTCATACGCTCGCTACTCTCCTGCCACCACTTGTCTCTCTCTCTCAGCAACATTACGTGCTGAAATTGCCACACGACCTATGTCGAGCGCCGCCAGATAGTCCAGATTTATTATACTCGACTTATGTTGCGCCCCGACAGTTATGGGTTAAGGGTCGCTCTACTGGTGATCTTCTTTCATATATTACTAACTCTTGGTCATCCTCCTTTCGGGACTTCGGTGAGACTTTTTCTATTGCACTAGACATATCGAAAGCCTTCGATAGAGTCTGGCACAAATCTTTAATTTCTAAACTACCCTCCTTCGGTTTCTATCCCTCCATCTGCACCTTTGTCTCTAATTTCCTTTCCGGCCGTTCCATAGCCGCGGTTGTGGACGGCCATCGTTCACTTCCTCACCCTATAAACTACGGTGTTCCTCAGGGCTCTGTCCTATCTCCCATTCTCTTTCTAATTTTTATAAATGATATATCTCCTCAACTGTACCTCAATTCCCATCCATTCATACGCAGACGACTCAACCTTACACTACTCCATTAGTTTTTCAGAACGACCCAGTCACCAATCCCTCAAGGACAAAGGTAATGAAGCCATAGAACTCTTAAATTCTGATCTAAATACTATCTCCAATTGGGTCAGAGAATACCTTGCTACCTTTAACCTGGCAAGTGCAGATCTCCTTATAAGAGTTTTACCGCTGCGCTGCGGAACTCCTCATATAATCCAAGGCCTAAAAAAATTTGGTTTTAAATCAGCCCTGTATAATTTTTTTTTTTTTTATTGCCCCTTGGCCATGCCAAATATCACTCCTCCACATCCCCTCCTTCCACCCTTCCCCCCCCCCCCCCCCCCCGTTCAATTATCACCTTTTCTCCCTGTTATTCCCTTATTCTTAGGTATATTTCCGTGCTAACATTAGGGAGTTGCTAGCAGGGTGTGGTCATCTGTGTTACCAAGCGTGGGAAAGAGCGAGAGAGAGACTACCACGCAACAGTGTCTCTCCAGCCTTCATGATGGCTGGCTGGCTGGCAGGCTGCCTCAGCCATAAGTTATGTAACTCCCGGCCTCTATCGCCGATTTTGACCATCCAAACGCTGTTTCTACTTGTTTTATTGTTGTAACAGGTTAATACCTTTATAATCAACGTAAAATAGGCGCATATGGATAAGTATTAATGATATTTATGGTACGATGACGATTTGAGTTTAGGAAACAGTCTAAATACCTCCGCACAGGGTGGGGTGGCCAATACCCTACCTACGCAGCGGAGAGGTTAATGCTTCCAAAACCCAATTTCTCCATCAATCTACCCATAAGGAACTCCCAGCGGACTATCCCTTATTCTTCAACAATACAAAAATCAATCCTTCATCTTCTCTCAATATTCTTGGTGTCTCTTTTTCTTCTGCTCTCAGTTGGAAGGACCATATTACCAGTCTTACTAAGGCAGCCTCCCAGAAGCTGGGTGTACTCAACCGCCTTAGGGGGTTCTTTTCCCCTGCACAGCTTCTTGCTCTGTACAGGGGCATAGTGCGTCCTTGTATTGAGTATTGTTCACATGTGTGGGGAGGTTCCTCTCAAACCGCTCTCCTAGACAAAGTTGAAAGGAAGGCCTTTCGTATCATTAACTCCTGTCCACTCACCAACTCTCTGCAATCTCTCTCTCTCCGCCGCAATGTTGCATCTCTCTCGCTATTCTATCGCTACTATAATAATCAGTGTTCCTCAGAGCTTTCCCAGTGTATACCACCTCCTTTACGTAGGGCACGTGGTACCCGTCTTACAACTCAATCCCACCCTTACTCTGTGCAACTCTCCAACCCGAGAGTGAAACGTTACTCTCAAACTTTCTTCTACTCAACAGCTGAGCTCTGGAACTCTCTCCCAGAATCAGTCTTTCCCTCTTCCTATGACTTAAATTGCTTCAAACTCTGTGTGTCCAGGCAATTTGGTTCGAACGTCCCTTGATTTTGGCCCTGTCACTCTTTCAACTAATTGGGAGGCACTCGCTATAGGCAGTTCTGCTGTTTGCCTCCCTCAATCACGTAGAAAAAAAAAAAGTTTGGCCAAGCTCCCATCACTGTACAGGTGAGGGAGAGGTAGAGAGTTGCTGGCAGGTTGGCCCAGTGGAGTCCGTGACGTGAGTGACGTCTGCAGCGCCTCCCCCCTCCCTTTATAGCTCCGCCTCACGGTGCGGCGCACTGTGATTGGTTGAGCCAGCCACCCGGGCAGTACTACCTCTAGCCGCGCGCTTTGAAGGTTTCTTTCTCCCTCCTCGGGTCTTCTCTCTTCGTATTAAGTCCCAGGGAGATGGTTGCAACGATCTTGTAGTGGCTTACGGGAGTATGGGGCTCGCACTGATGTGATAGACCTATTGCAACTTGAAGGAATGGCCGGTGGAGGGAGCGAGAGCGTTTTTGAAAGGGGAGATGTGCGTGCGGCTGGCTCGGTTTGTACACGCTCCGACAACGGAGGCTCCTGATTGGCTGCCCGGGCAGGTGTGGCAGAGTTGTGGGAAATGTCAAACTCAGCTGATTTAACCCGGCAGCTGCGGGGAGACTCTTGAGAGGTTTTACTGGGCGACTGCGGGGAGACTCTTAACCCTCTCACATTTTTGACGCAATTTTGAGCCTATTAGGGATACTTTAAAGCCTTTGTTACCATCAGGGGTATTTAGAAACCTTTAGTTTAGTTACTTCAACTTCTGCAGTTGTCTTTGAGTTAGCTGTGGGCAGAAAACTAATTTTGGAGAAGTAATTATAAGAGTGAGAGAACTCTATCTAGTATTAATAATCTGGCAACCTCTGTGTCATATGGTCGTGAGAGGGTTAAGATCCTAGGCCTAAAAAAAACTTTTAAAAGGCCCCAGTAGCACTTAAAACTATATATATTTGTTGTCCTCCATACCTCATATCACTTCTCTACATCTGTCAAAGTCCCCTCCTCCCCCCCCCCCGTCAATTATCACCTATTTTCCCTGTTATTCCCTTATTCATTGGTATATTTTCGTGCAATGATCTGCAAGCCGGTTGCAGGGTGTGGTTATTTGAGTAGCGAGTGTGTTAGGTAAGGTACAGGGTGGTGGAGACTCAGTCATGCTCTAGAGCTCGCGAGAGGTGGGGTTGCCTCGCTCTGCTACACATTTCATGAATAGGACGCTCCGTATATATTCGCGATTTTGACCATACAAACACTCTTCCCACTTGTTTTATTGTTGTTACATGTTACTATCTTCATATTAAACATAAAATAGGCACATATGGATAAGTATTAATTATATTTATGGTAAATTAATGATTTTAGTGAGGAATGCATCGAAATACCTGCGCACAGCAGTATGGTGTATACTACAGGGGCTGCACAGGTGAGAGGTTAAAGGGATGGTGATTTGCAGCGCGTTGATTGGCTGGCAGGATTCTTACTTTATCATCCCGTGCTAAATTAAGGCGAGCTCCTGATCGCCGCAATACTACCCCTTTAAAATCCCTGCCATCATTCTTCCAATCAATCAGTCCGCTGTGTTCACAAATACACCTATGTAACTGAATTGCTGGATTTTGGTTCCCGACCGCAGTCTTGGCTAGTAAAACTTGACCCGGTTGGTGGAGGAGTTGCTTCAAAGTTCTCGTGGTCTGTATTCTCTGCCCTTTTCCGTCGACAACAGCTATGAGACGACGAAGCCGGTACTGAGGGTCAGTTGGGGGAGGCATGCTTCCTTTCAACTGACAGGCACGCGCCCCAGGGGTTCTATTTATAACCTCGTCCGGATACCTGATTGGTGGACGGCTAACTCTACCACTTCGCGTAACTGTTTCAGCATGGCCTATTGATTTCGGTAACTTTACTGGGCTCTTCCCCGGGGAGCCAGTCGCTCTGTTTTCCTGTGAATTATTTATTTTAGTTGAAGAAGAACTAAATATACTTTTAGCCTCAGGAAATACCCCTTTCTTGATAATTTCTTCTCTGAGAGATTATACCTCACTACTTAGAGTCTCATTGAAATCTCTCTCGGGATCTGAAACTTCGCTTTCGGGATCCGTAGAGTTATAGTCCTGGGTATACTCTCGGAATTCCCCCTCCTCGCTCGTTATAATCTCCTCGGCCTTTTCACTTCTGTCTCGTTCTGACCTAGAATAATTCTCATTTTGGTTCCTACTGTATGACCGCCCGAACGGAAAGACCCCAGTATAATCCCCTCTCAGAGAGTGATCTTCTGCCTCATAACGAGTCAAGAAGTCATCAGAATTATCGGCCCCGGATTCTATATCTTCCTCGCTACTCCACTCGCTCATGTCTGAGTGGAGAATTCCCTCGTACCGTTAAGTATGGCGAATATGCGTAGCCGAAACAATACTCCCATGATGCACATATAGGAATTGGTATGGTCCATTTAATTCTACAACCCTGAATGGACCTTCATATTTCTCTTCCAGTTTACCGGCCCGTGTGGGATCATGTCTTTTTACCAGAATATATTCCCCCCGGTAATATGGATTCTTTAACCCTTAACCATCGGCACACGACATCTGTCGAGTTAAATAAATTTGGACTATGTGGCGGTGCACGACATCTGTCGAGTGCCATTTTCAGCACGTAATATTTCTGAGAGAGAGAGCTGAGCGGTGGGACGAGCGTAGTAACCTTATGACCGCTCCCCACGACCACCGCGGGTGTACTGAACTGTATTCTACCTTCCTCCCCCTCTTCTCACTCGCTACACAGGGAATTATGTATGGAAATTACCTTATTTTAGGTTTTTTGCAATCGTGTTGCACGATCGTTGCAAGAGAACCAGTGGTCGTACAAGGATGGTTCGGGTGTCATTGGAAAGCTCTGTTTACACCCTTTCAGGGATAGATACTTGTTTTATGCTCTGGGTCTTGTTTATGCATGAAAATGAGCACGGAAACAACCCTATTTAGGGTAAAAAAAAACCTGCTGGGCGGCACAGTGTAAAATACCCTACCACCCGCTCTTTGTGTGTTAAGGTAGGTTTTTCGGGCTGCCGTTGAGTAACGTGATGATGAACTTGTTGCCGTCTTTCCCCTTGACCTTGTAAATAATGTTCTGGTCGAGAATATTTGGCAGAATTAATAGGATAGGGTAGTAGTCGTTCTTGAGGTAGTTTCGGAGTAATTCCAAAGATAATTTCATAGGGAGAATACCCGGTAGTTCTACAAACTGTGGTATTGATTCCCCATATAATTTCTGGTAATAGTTCCGGCCACCCTCGGGATATTTCTTCCCCTTGTGAACTTAGGCTAGCTCGTATGCAATTCGCTAGTAACCGATGATTCCTTTCACATACAGCTTTCTCTTGTGGATAATACGGGGACATATGTTGAATCTGGTAACCCAAGGTATCCCCCAAGTGTTGCCAAATTTCATTATTAAATTCCTTTCCCCTATCACTCAGAATACAATCGGGAGTGCCATACACAAAAATAACTTTCTCAAGGATAAACTTTGCTACGGTCTCAGCTTTCTTGTCCGGAATGGCACAAGCAACTGTGTACTTTGAAAAGACGTCAACACAGGTCAGGATATACCTTTTGTTCGTCTTTTGTTCTGGCAGAGGTCCCATAATATCCACAGATAGTTTTTCCCACGTTTTTCCGGCAGTAATGTGTCCGGGGGTTTGTTTGGGTCCTCGTCCGTCTTTCCCCCTCTGACACCCCAAACAACTTTGGATCACTTCTTTAACAACTTTGTCAGCTCGTGAGGTCCAGTACCTGTCATTAAACTGCTTCAAAACTCTGGACTGACCTAAATGAGCCCCCTTCCCTTCTTGTCCGTGGAGAATTTTAATCATGTGTTTAGCCTCAAGATAATCTAATACCACACGATCCTTAGAGTCCCTCCAGGCTCCATCAGAAATTTTTAATTTATCCCCACCGTTTGGTATCGGATATATTTTTTTCTTTTTGGGTCGAGTGGGTTGGACTGGGGCTACTGGTATTCTGGATAAACCATCGGCATTAGTATGTAGTTTACCTGGTTGATGCCTCACGTCGAAAGTATATTCCTCTAGGATCCCTTTCCACCTAACAAACAATCCGTCTTCTGTTTTAATTTTTCTGAGCCACTGTAAACTATGGTGATCCGTGATTACTTCGAAATGAACTCCGGCTAAGTAAGAACAAAAATATTGTACAGCCCAGACTAAAGCCAGACATTCCTTTTTTGTAACACTGTAATTCTTCTCGCCCTTATTGAGTGTCCTGCTGGCACATGCCACTATTCCTTCTTTTCCATCAACCTTCTTGGCCAAGACTGCCCCTACCCCTTCGTCAGAGGCATCCGTGTACAATTGTAATGGTTTGGTGAAATCAGGATGACAAACAATGGGGTTGGAGGTAAGTTTTTGTTTGAGGTGATCGAAAGCCATATGACAGCTCTGATCCCAATCAAATGTTCTCCCTTTCTCAAGTCTCTTAGTCATAGGTCGAGCAATTTTTGAAAAATTCGGTATAACCTCCGATAGGAGGCCATTCCCAAAAATGCTCTGATTCCTTTAACAGTGGTGGGAGGAGAAATCTCTGCAATAGCTTTTACTTTTAGGGGGTCAGGTTGGATACCTTTCTTAGAGACCACATGTCCTAAGTATGCTACTTCGCGGGCCCCTAATTGCATTTGGAAGATTTCAATTTTATTCCTGTCCTCCGAATTCTCTCTAATACTTCTTGTAGTAGGTTAATGTGTTCCTCCCAAATGTTCGAAAATATTGATATCATCCAGGTAAGCTAGGCAAATCTTCCAAGTTAATCCCCTCAGTACTTCATCCATGACCCGAGTAAAACTGGCTGGTCCATTACAAACTCCAAAGGGTAAAACTGTGAACTGGTAAAGTTTACCTTCGCTCGTGGCGAACGCGATTTTCTCCTGGTCCTCCGACCTGACCGGTACTTGCCAGTACCCACTTTGTAGGTCTAGAGTAGAAAACCACGTTGACCCCTTTAGTGATTCCAACGAATCATCAATGCGAGTTAGGGGTTGAGCATCTTTGATAGTAACATCATTAAGTTTTCTGTAATCCACACAGAACCGAGTAGACCCATCTTTTTTTTTTTACTAAGAATACCGGTGACGACCACGGACTGTATGATTCCACTACTATCCCTTGTTTAAGTATATCATTCACCTGTTCCTTCTCCTTCAGTCTCATGATGGGATTTTGTCGTCTATAGGGGGTCCTTGGGTATGTATTTCGTGTTTTTGTCGTGTTCGGGCTGATCCGTGATCCCCTTCATTTTGGGCGAATACGTCTCTATATGCCCATAGTAATTCATGTAAAGTAGCGGCTTGGTCTGACGTCAATTGTTTCAGGATCTCAGGTAAGCTAGTTGGTCCGTTAGTCCCAACCGTGGTGGGTTGTGCGGGTGTAACTTGTCCTGACCGTCTTCCCTTTTGGTAATTGATTGTAGACTCTCCGAAGTTAGCCAGAACTAATTTTCTCTGATCCGTAGTAATGAACGTGGGAGATATTCGAGCTTCATTTTGTGCATCTGGTTCAAAAATCCCAGCAGTCATTCCGTGGTATCTGGAAATTTCTATCATTCTCCATGTTTTAGGTGGCATAGAAATTGTTCCCATAGTAGCTACTATTTGGGGCCGTAGTGTGGTCGTAGTATCTTTCGGGCCACACTGTATGGTTACCCCCAATTGACTCATTAGATCTATTCCCATATATCCATCTACTCCACTATTGGATTTTCCCGATAGGACACACAAATCTGTGATGAATTTAATTCCCTTCCACTGTACCACCAGGGTATTAGTTCTCCCTAAAATCGTCAAGGGTTGCCCCCTCGCTCCTGCCAACAGAATACTAGTTTGGTTTAGGGGTCCTAGCTCTCTCTGATTATTCCTCACAAAATTTTCCAAAAGACAACTTCTATTGGCCCCTGTATCTATTAACATGTTTGCGGCTTTCCCATTGATCATTATTGTTTCGCAAGGCGTGTGTCTCTCTAATATATTAACCTCGTCATATCGCCCTTCTATGAGAGGCTTAGGGGAAAATTTTCTCCTCCTTCTGGCATCGTGATCTTTGGTTGAGTATCGGTTTCTCTGTACTCTACTGGAATCTTTCCCCCCTGGTTTGAGTTTGTCACCATGGGAAGGGGTCGATCGTTTTGAGGTGTTGGTCTCGCGTTATATCTGTGTGTCGGAGTTTGAGGACGGTTTGAACAGTTCCTAGCTAGGTGTCCGGTTTGTCTGCATATAAAGCATCGGATCATTGTTCTTTGATACCTTTTGTTTGGGTTTTCCTCTTCCCCTTTCTTGTTCTCCTCCTTTAACTCTCTGGCTTCCATCACCTTCTTAATTACATCCATGAGTTCCTTTGTAGTGGTCACTTCATGTATGATACAATGCTTCCTAACTTCCATAGGACATGCTTGAATCGTAATCTCTCTTATTTCTGTCTCTTGACTCTCCTGGTCCATGTGAGGATAAACAATTTTGAAATTTTTCGTGATCTCCCTCCTCAGGGTCTTCACATTTTGTCCATCTAGTTTCATGCTCTTTAGTTTGTTGCTGGCCTTTCTTGTGGAGGTTTCTCGGCCAAATTCTTCTATCAGAGCATTCCTAACTTCTGCCCATGACACTAGTCCCTCTAGGCGTACCCTTACATCGTTCAGGGCCTTGCCTAAGTGTGCCTTTCCATAGGCTATCTTCTTTTCATTTTCTCCCACATCAAGTTGAGTGAATTGACATTCTAATTGTTCAATCCATAACTCGATTTCTTCTTTCCCTTCTTCCCATAATCTAAACGGTAGTAATGTCGTCATTATGTCTGGTTTGTTAGATAAATATACTCAATCTAAACAATTTGTCGAATCCCACCGCTTTCCACCAACATGTAGTACTTATTTCTAAGTTTGCTACTAAGGTGGGAATAATTCGACAGCTGTTAATTAAGAAGTTCGTATCCTTTATTTAACAAAACTTCCAGGTAGCATATATCCTCATAGCAATCGATTCTATGTTCGGTCTGAAATGAGTTCAATCCATAAATTTAATATTACCGTCGACCCAATATAGAGTGTACTTTGGAACTCTTAAATTCCCGTTACCACCTATTTGGGTACCCGTTATTCAGGCATTGATTCACTCCGACTTCGATCCAAAGGCACGTCGCTATTTTAAAATAATTAACAAAACTTTACTATGCCTCAATATGTCCTATAGTAAGACCAAGGCTTTAACCTATCTAATCTAAACGTCCCTAAACTTACAGCCTATCTGTATAAATACTGTATATCATATGTTTGACTACGCCTCAATATGTCCAATCGTAGGACCTAGGCGTTTAATCAAGTTAATCTAGACGTTCTTATATTTATATTTTATCTATTTATATCATATATCTCAAAAACACGTAAATAGGCGCCTGTAGGCAATTACTTAAATCTAACTCTGTTCCGGAGTGTCCCACACTCATGATTCCTATTTCACAAAAGAAGTTATACAATACAATTGACCTCTTATTTTATTTAACTTATAATCAAGTTTCAACTCATATAGATCATTACATAATTCAATATATCCGATATGTCAACATAATTACCTTATTACAACAATTTAACACTTGACCACTTGGTTTATCAGAACACTATTTCATTCAACATAAAATAACTACTTTCACTAATACAACACCCCTGCTAATAGTCGCCTCGACTTGTTACTTATGTCATGATTACAGGGTCGCTTAATCTGAGAACCGTATTCTGTACAATAGTCTCTCTAATCGAATAACAATGTTTCCTTTATATATAAACAATATATTTCATCAAACGGACTAGTGTCCTTCCTGACTATTACTTCAGCTAGGTCTAACCTATCACAAGCATGATTAATTCCTATTCTTTAATAAGTGGCACAATCCCGTTATCATTAATCATTATATAAACAGACTCCCGTATGATTCTTAGTAATCCCCTTTACTTATTACCCTATAAGATCCTATCCTATTTATAGCTAAATGGCATGGAGCCTTCTCTAACATTAATAGCTATCTCTCTCAACAATGCATCCTTTTATTTATTCATGAGTCAATCGATTTCTCTTTCTTTTTGTTCTATAAGAACACATCTAATTTTAATTGGTTGGAACCACTGGGTTTGCCAAGCATTTTTTCTCTCTTTCCTTTAATCTATTTCGGGCCTATTAATGGTCCTTTAAAATGTCTGGGTTGTTTCTGGAACAGTCTTCACCACCTTATAGCCGGCCAATATGTCTTCTGGAAGTCTTCAGTCCCATCCACTACTTGTCGCCCCTCTTGAATTGCTTGGCTAATTGTGTGTAAGCTAGCAATATGACAACAAGCACCAGGATACTGATGGTGTATCTGGTTCGCAGTGGAAAACTATTGTAGGCCAGAGGTGGACGTTATTGGTGGGTGGTAAGCTAGCTGGTAGGCTGGAGCAGGTTTGGCCAAGCTCCCATCACTGTACAGGTGAGGGAGAGGTAGAGAGTTGCTGGCAGGTTGGCCCAGTGGAGTCTTTTAACGTGAGTGACGTCTGCAGAAGCATGAAAGAATATAGAAAAGGTGGGTGAAAGTGAAAGAAGGGAAGTTTTTATTGGTGTAGTAGTAGAGAAAGTGTTAAAGTAGGAGGATAAAGATTGTCGGGGCTTGACCCAACATGCGTGAGTTTTTCAATTTGGGTTGGTGGAGGGTTGTGACATTATTGTTTATATTATTGAGAGTAATTTTTTGGAAAGCTTCAGGATGGCATGCATGGAAGGAGGGGAGACTAAATTTTGGGTGGTAAAGGCAAAAGGAGTATTAACTTAGGGTGGTAAAAGTTTGCAAAAAAAAAAAGTGGCCATTTTGGATGGAAATGGTCTGAAAGGTGACCTGGCAATTTTGGATCGTAAGGGTCTAAAGGGGGGCAGCAAGGCATAGCTATCAACCGCCGAATTGAAGTTGGTTGCACTGTTTTGTGAAGAGCTTACTTTACATTGTGTACTATGTTATTTTTGAGACATTTTGGCTTGTGGTTGAGTAAATAATGGTGAAAATGTTAGTGTGAGTTTGTGGTGTGTCAAAGATATTTAAGTGACGTCTGCAGCCACTCCCCCCTCCCTTTATAGCTCTGCCTCACGGTGCGGCGCGCTGTGATTGGTTGAGCCAGCCGCCCGGGCAGTACTTCCTCTAGCCGCACGCTTTGAAGGTTTCTTTCTCCCTCCTCGGGTCTTCTCTCTTAGTAATAAGTCCCAGGGAGATGGTTGCAACGGTCTTGTAGTGGCTTACGGGAGTATGGGGCTTGCACTAATGTGATAGGCCTATTGCAACTTGAAGGAACGGCCGGTGGAGGGAGTGAAAGCGATTTTGAAAGGGGAGATGTCCGCGCAGCTGGCTCTGTCCGTACACCCTCCGACAACGGAGGCTCCTGATTGGCTGCCCGGGTGGGTGTGGCAGAGTTGTGGGAAATGCCAAACTCAGCTGATTTAAAGGGATGGTGACTTGCAGCGCGTTGATTGGCTCTCAGGATTCTTACTTTATCAATAATATTAATAATAATAATACTACTAATAATAATAATAGTAATAATAGTAATAATAAAAATTATTATTGTTGTCAGCAACATTGTTCGGAGTTCAAGCAGTGTTGCACGTTGGGTTTTGTGTTGGAGACAAGGGCTGTGTCACTTATATCAAAAGATCATTTTACTGTTTGGGCATGGAGAAACTAAAGAAAGAACAAATTGTGTCCATTTTGGTTGTAGCTGTTTAGGACTGTAACCGATTTGGCTGTAATCGTTTATGGGTGTGGCTGTTTCGGTTGTGGCCGTGTATGAATTTGGCCATTCAAGTTGTAGCTAAGATTGTAGTCTTTTTGTATAAGGAGTGTGTCTGGTTTTGTTGTACCTGTTTAGGAGTGTGGCCGTATTGGTTGTGGCTGTTTAAGAGTGTGGCTGTTTTGGTTAAGGACATTTAGGAGTGTGGCAGTTTAGGTTGTGGCTATTAGGGAATGTGGCTGTTTTGGTTGTAACCATAAGGGACAATGGCCATTATGGTTGGGACCTTTTAGGAGTGTGACTGTTTTGGTTGTGTCTGTTAAAGAATGTGGCTGGTTTGGTTGTAACCATAAGGGAATATGGCCGTTATGGTTGGGGCCTTTTAGGAGTGTGACTGTTTTGGTTGTGTCTGTTAAAGAATGTGGCTGGTTTGGTTGTGGCCGTTAATTAAAGAGTGTGGTTGTTTGGTTGTGGCCGTTAATTAAAGAGTGTGGTTGTTTGGTTGTGGCCGTTAATTAAAGAGTGTGGTTGTTAATTAAAGAGTGTGGTTGGTTATTAAAGAGTGTGGTTGTTAATTAAAGAGTGTGGTTGTTAATTAAAGAGTGTGGTTGTTTGGTTGTGGCCGTTAATTAAAGAGTGTGGTTGTTAATTAAAGAGTGTGGTTGTTAATTAAAGAGTGTGGTTGTTAATTAAAGAGTGTGGTTGTTAATTAAAGAGTGTGGTTGTTTGGTTGTGGCCGTTAATTAAAGAGTGTGGTTGTTAATTAAAGAGTGTGGTTGTTAATTAAAGAGTTGTGGTTGTTAATTAAAGAGTGTGGTTGTTTGGTTGTGGCCGTTAATTAAAGAGTGTGGTTGTTAATTAAAGAGTGTGGTTGTTAATTAAAGAGTGTGGTTGTTAATTAAAGAGTGTGGTTGTTAATTAAAGAGTGTGGTTGTTTGGTTGTGGCCGTTAATTAAAGAGTGTGGTTGTTAATTAAAGAGTGTGGTTGTTTTGTTTGTGGCTGCTTAGGAGAGTGACCATTTTTGCTGTGGCTGTTTTGGTTGTGGTTGTTTAAGAGGGTAGCCATTTGTAGCTGTGGCCATTCAGGAGTGTGGTCATTTTGGCTATGGCAATTCTCAAGTGTGGCCATTTTAGTTGCGGACTATTAAGAGTGTGGCCATTTTTATTATAACCATTAAGGAGCGTGGCTAATTTGCTTGTGGCCAATCATGAGTGTGGCCATTTTGGATGTGACCATCTGAAAGTGGAGCCGTATTTATTGTGGCCATAGAATATGGCTTGTTTGATAGTGGCCATTTAGAAGTGTGGCTGTTTTGGTTGTGGCCGTTTAATAGTGTGGTCATTTTGGTTGAGGCCGTTAAAGAGGGTTGCTGTTTTGGTTGTGGTTGCTTATGAGTGGGGCCGTTTAAGAGTGTGGCCATTATTGTTTTAGCCAGTAAGGGTGTGGCCTTTTTAGTTGTGGCCGTTTAGGAGTGTGCGGCTGTTTTGGTTGTGGCCGTGAGGGTGTATGGCCATTTTTATTATGTCCTTTTAGGAGTGTTGCCATTTCGGTTGTGGCCATTTTAGTTGTGGTTTTTAATGAGTTTGGCTATTTTGGGTTGTGGCCATTTAGGAGTGTAACTATTTTGATTGTGGCTATACTGTATATGAGTGTGGTCATTTTGGTTGAGGCATTTCAGGAATGTGACTGTTTTGGTTGTGGCCATTAAATAGTTGGCTGTTTTAGTTGTGGCTATTAAGGCTGAATGGAATGGCAGCATATGCAGAAACCCCAGGTGCAGTACAAAAGGCCCCTACCACCGTACCCCGAGCCTACAATTTTGTGCCAAACCCCAAGCTTGCGGCAAAGCATCCTGTAGTCTACAAGTACCTGCCAGAGGTGCATGCTTTTTCTGTGGCATTGCACAACAAGAAGGGTGGAAATGCTAAAGAATACACTGAAAGAGTGATGAATGGTGCCACGTTCCGGTATCCTTGAGTTGCAGCAGTTGTGAGGCGTGTAGCAGAGCGTAGTGGTGGTGGCTTCAAGCAAAAGCTGCATATTATTTTTGTTCAGGATCAATAATTGAGGCGCCCCGAGTAAGTGCCATTTGAAAATCTTGATAAAATCTTTAGTAAATCGCAATTTTCTCAATACATTAACAAATGGCACTTACATCCCTTTGGACTATGTATGTATATATATACGAGGCTCGCCCCGTCCAAAGGGACGTAAGTCCCATTTTTAATTTATTGAGTAAATCGCGATTTACTAAAGATTTTATCAAGATTTTCAAAAGGCACTTACATGCCTTTGGACTCGCGGCTCCTCACATATAGGTCCGCAATCAATCGCAACAAAAGAAAAAAGAGACAAATCACCTTCATGTTAAACTGGAAAATGCGATAGGCCTAACAGAATGCTCTCCTGATGGGCTGCAATATACCTCATGGTAGCACAATTTTTATAAACATTCAAAAACCTTGGCAAATGTGGCATATGTACAAAAATTAGGTGACAACTAGGACTAAAGCCTTGGTCACCCACAGGACTTTGTCAACACATCCTTAATCATCCTTGGCCGAAATAACGAATATTTGGGTTGTGACCAACATTAGGTGTGCTGGTTGAATTGTAAATAGTCATGTAAAGTAATTGCAAAATCATCAAAATTAGTATGGTGACTAGTTGCAGGACTTTGCACCCGGCTTTGCGAAGCATACGGTCATTTTAAAGTCTGGAAGGGTTGGGATGCCAGTGTGGCAGGCCCTTTAGTATCAACTCTCGATGCCAAACATCGTAACACACTCATACACCACACCATTACTCCTCCCTCATTGTGGAGGCAGTGGCAGTGCTCAGGAACTGTCCCTCAATCCAAAATATATCCTATATCCTAAGTATATATACAAGAGAGGTCGGAATCGAGCATAAAGCATATTGCAAGGCGGGAGGAGGGGAGGGTAGGGGAATAGTATGAGAATGTTTACCGCCCTCCTCCCTCCCGCTAGCAGCCCCGACGTTGTATATTTGAGTGAATTCTTTACAAAAAATGTTCTCTACATCTACTTTCTGGTTCCAAATTCTTCACATGTGCCTTGAGCTTCAAAACTATGCACATGTGGCACAATAATATTGCTTTATATGGAAGATATAAGGGATATAATTAAAACCCTCATCTTCCTCCCACCTCTTCTTCCATTCGTCTCATCTCACGTCACACCCTACTAGTTGCCTACATCTGCCAGTTACTTCAACGTCTGACCCCAACCTCACCACAACCACATCAATTTTTAGAAGAAAAATAAATATGTTGAGTTGTGGGAATGCGTTTCCAACATGTTGATATACTTTTTGTTGTGTTTTACAATAGTTGTATTTTTGGTTGGATTTACGCACCAGGGTGAATCCACTCAAACCTATTTTTTCACTTCTTGGGTTAACCTGAGGTTAGATTAACCTTGTTTTCTAAGAATAAGACAATCAGACAATAATCACCAATGCATCAACAGCCTATTGGATCGTAAGAAAAAATATGTGATGAGTTGATTCATTTAATCCTCTTTTAGAAATAAACCTAGGCAACTTCAGAGCCTATTACGAGATAGCGAACTCGAAGGTTAAGCCATCTAATAACTAACGAACCTTATCAACAAGAGATTTTGATAAAATAAGAAGGTATGCTTTCTGCGTAAATGATAGATGTGAGGCTTTGACATTCATTTAACGCTTGAGAATACAAATGCATGTTAGTGCGTGATAGTAGAAATTCCAACAATGGATACATTACCGACATAAATATTTAGAAGTTTTGAGGTACGTAGGTTGTTCGAGTTTAGTCAGAGTACTGCAATGCGAATGCAGCTTAGATGACAAACAAGGTTTTAGGGCATTTTTATTTAGTCAAAAGTACTTGAGGATGCTTGTTCATGTTTAAGTTGCATTGGTTGTTGGGTAGGCTTTAAACATTTGCACAGTAAGATAATATTATTTTACCAAGTAGGGTTTAAGGTATATTTTCATAATGTATACGTGAAGCATATCAATTGATATATATATATATATATATATATATATATATATATATATATATATATATATATATATATATATATATATATACAGTATATATATATATATATATATATATATATATATATACTGTATATACTGTATATATATATATTGTGCATATATGGGATTTTGTGCAAAAGAGTTCTAGTATTTGGGGCGAAATTATACTTAGCTAATAAGATATATTTCATAGGTTGTAGGAGAAGCCTAAGAAGTGTATATACATATACTGTATATATTTATTTAGTTTGTGTGTAAGAACCAGATTAATTGACAAGAGCACTTATGCTTAGGTATGGTGTTTTTCTTATTACTCGGCCATGCAGGAAAGCAGTGTATAAATGAATGCTTGCCTATTTTGAAGTCTGACAAAAGGACTGTACTGCGCTTCTACCTATACTATTGGATAACCTAGAGTTAGGCAGGATCAACAGGAAGTAACATCCGAGAAAGAGTGTTGTGCTAACTACAGGAATATATTCATCCCTTGCATTCTTTTTCTATGGCAGTGGAGACAAAAAGGCAGAGCTACCTGTAAACAGTGTCTCCCCAAAAGCCAAATAGTTACAGAGAGCCAACATTAAGGAACGTTGGTGTCAAAATGCCTGGGCACACATAGTTTAAAACTTTCTAAAACATAGGATGAAGGAAAGATTGATTGAGGGAGAGAGTTCAAAAGCTTACTTGTTGAGTAAAAGAAAGACTGAGATAATTTGTTAATACTTGGGTTGGAAAGCTGGACAGAATAGGGGTGGGATTGTGTTGAAATGGTGTCAACCACTTGCTGAAAGGGAGAGGGTTTGCACTGAGAGAGCTCTGAAGAAAACTGATTGTTGTAATAGCGATAGAAACGTGAGAAAAGATACAACATTGAAATATGTAGAAAGAGATTGTAGAGAATTACTACGAGGTGGTCAATTGATAAGATGGAATTAATGCTTTCGACTCTACCTTTTTGAGAAGTGCGCTATGGGGGAATCTCTCCACACATGTGAACAGTACTCGATATATGGGTGCACAGTGATCCTGTACAGATTAAGAAACTGTGCTGGGGGTAAGGAACCCATGGAGACGGCTGAGCACACCGAGCATCTGGGAAGCTGTTTTAGCAAGAGTGGCGATATGGCCTTTCCAGGAAAGGTTATACGAAAAAGAGACACCAAGGATATTGATGGAAGATGAGGGGGGGAATTATGTGTTGTTGAAGAGTAAGGGATAATTGAGTGGATGACTGTGATGGGTACATGAATGGAGAAATTGGGCTTTTGAGTTATTGCAAGTAACAAGATTTTGTCTTCCCCAATCAGAAATTATTGAAAAATTAGAGGATTGGCATGCCATGGCTTCATCACGTGTGACATAAGGTTTGGAGTGACTGTTAGGGGGGAGGTTGTGGAAAACTAGTTGAATAGTGTAAGGTAGAGTTATCAGCATAAGAGTGGATAGGACTAGAGATACAGGTACAGTAAGAAGATCATTAGAGAAAATTAGAAATAGGACTGGAAATAGGACAGAACCCTGAGGAACACTGGAGTTCATAGGTTGAGGAAGTGAACGATAGCCATCCACAACAGTAGCTATGGAATGGCAAGAAAATAAATTAGCAATAAAGGCACATATACTGTAGAGTGATAGAAGCCAAATTATTGTAATTTGAAAATATTTGATTTGTGCCAGACTCTATCGAAGGCTTTTGATATGTCTAGCACAATATAATAAAGTCTCACCGAAGTCCCGAAGGGAGGGTGACCAAGAGTCAGTAAGGTAGGAAAGGAGATCACCAGTAGAGTGGCCTTTAACAATTACGGTGTGGGCATATTTCCGCTATATTAGGGCTCATTCAGGCACTCCTGAATGATTGAGCAAGTGTCTGAATGAAATTAAATGTATTCAGCCAAAAACTAGAATAAAGCAGCTTCAAAATGACACCAGAACGAGGTTAGTAGCGCATTGGGTTAATCTGCAGGCACTACCATAGACATCGGCAAATATTCGCTAATACTGAGCAAATGTCGCGTTACATTTGTCTTTGGCAGCGCTGCATATGTCTAGCGAGACATGGCTGATATCTCTCAGTGAGGCAGCCGTCTGGCTGGAGAGCGGACGGGAGCCTGCCGCACTCTCGCTCACTTGGACTTGTCTCCACAAGCTTTAAAAGCCTGTAAATTGCTATAAATTGCCATGGCGTTCCAGAACGGTCCCCACAGCCAATGGGTAAAGGAAGCCATACTAGCGATCTGAAAGAAGGTTAAGAGAAGTCAGATGCTTAAGAAAGTTTGAATTAAGACTATTTCGTTTGTCCAGTTTTAAAAACCTCATTAGGCTATAATTTCTGACCTTTTAAGTATAGAAATTAAGTGTTGTTATTTAGGGGAAAGGATTGTGAAATAAGATTTTTTGCTTACCTTTGGCTCTCTTATATCCACCTAAAATTAAGAAATAATTGTAATAATTGCTTCAATAACTATCGGTTTATTTTGAGCCGGCAGCCATTAAGGCTGAAAATACACAATTAATTTAGCTAACTTACCCTAACTAGTTAACAGATTGACTTTGGTTGAAACTGGGGCGCTTACATACCCCCAGAAGGGGTAGAGTGTGGACAAGGAACCAGGTGAATCCAAGAGGTGGCACATCCACAGCTAATCTCCACAGCCAGGTAATTGTGACAGAAACCTCACTCACAGGTAGTTGGTTCGAACCCGCACTACCTGAGCCAAACGCTAGAATGCAGTGACTCAGTGTTCTTGGTAGTTGTGGCCATATGTGTGTGTGTGTGTGTGTGTGTGTACGTATTTAAGTGTGTGGATAAGTGTGCGGACGTGTATGTTTGTGTGCATGCTTTTTCGTGTGTTGAACAATTGACAAACGAGACCTATTTGTTATGCCGCGTGTAAAGGTTACCTGGTAGTGGGTGTACCCAAGGTGAGGTAAGTAGGGCCCGGTACCCCCTGGGGAGATGTGCCCCTCCTGGCCCGCCCTCAACCACGGACATCACACCCAAGCTGGCTGGAAGGGAGGAAGGGGGGATTAGTTACCACAATAATGATATACACATCTTAAATACAAATGCAGATATAATAATAATAAAATTACTATTATTATTATTAGGGGTTCGTCCCCTACGGGGAACCCCTATTGTAATCATTAAACCTGGAATTTCATCCAAATTCTTCTTACGCGCCGGTTTCGACGCAATAACTCCAGAACCGCTTTTTGGATCGGGATCAAACTTTCACAAGAGGTGCGTTTTTGTATTGGGCAACTTTTGATATGCTAAACATCCGGCATGGTGGCCAAACATGTCCGTGGCAGCCGATTTCCCGAAAAACTTGACGCTTAAATACCGTCTCTCCCACTCACAGGAAATGACTGGGCTTTGTCATACGCACTCCCCTACTAATGCTCCGCAAATTTTATAGAGAAGGTTTTGCTTTTGCACGTGGTTTTTTTTCCGGCAATCTTGAAAAAACCTCGAATTCCACTTAAAATTCCACATCTTGAAAACTACGCCGATGATCAGAGCCATGCTTGCGTAGTTGGGTGAGGCTCGCGATTCCGAACGTTTTGATACCAAAAAATATAAATGGGTGGAATAGTTTGGCCGCAGCATTGAAAACTGTCTATTCTTAAATTACTTTAAAACCGAATTCGCTACCCACACAAAGTTTACCGTCTACAGTCTATAGGCTTCCACGCATCCCCCAGTTTTGCTTAATAACATAATCTCTTTATTATTCAGTCCTATCTTTTGTTTTTTATTTAACTCTCTCAAAACCGTTCGAGTCCCTACGAATTCCAGCAATTATTTAGCCAATCTACCTATACATACCTACCCTACCAAATAATAATTATAAATTCAAATTTATTTTTGGTGAATGACAGAGTAATGGCTAAGGTTTTTAAAAATTCCTCCCTTTGCCAAATGCTTAGTTTAATAACAATGATATGGACCTTTAAAGTTTTGGCAATTGCCCGTGTGACTCGTATTTTAACCCTCCTAAAGTGTTACCACGAAATACCGCTAGATCCTTTCTCAAAAGTCGCTAGCATGTTGCTACATAGCCAAACAATGTTAGGATAATGCTGCAATTTCTAAAGAGTTTTGGTTTGTTTGTTTTGCAAATTTTACAATGTAGTATGACTAGAATGTCTGAAATTTTCAAATTATCCCTAGTAAATGTCTCTAGATATAAAAGAAATGGCTGCTAGATTGAAGTAAATAGCTGTACATTTAGCGGTAATATGTAGCTTTACAACTGGCACCACTGCAACCACCACCTCCCTCCGACCCTCCCAGTATGTCTCCACACAATACCGCTAGATCCTTTCTCAAAAGTCGCTAGCATGTTGCTACATAGTCAAACAATGTTAGAATAATGCTGCAATTTCTAAAGAGTTTTGGTTTGTTTATTTTGCAAATTTTACAATGTAATATGACTAGAATGTCTGACATTTTTAAATTATCCCTAGTAAATCTCTCTAGATATGAAAAAATGGCTGCAAAATTGAAGTAAATAGCTCTACATCTAGCGGTAATATCTAGCGATACAACTGGCAACACTGCCTAGCCCTTCCTTCCTATCTTCTTCCTCCCTCATATGTTCAGTTCAGTTCAGTTGGAATTCGGGAAGTTTAGCCTTAACGTCGGCACTTCCCTAAGAGGTTTTGTTATTTTTCTTTTTGTGACGTGCTCATTTGTCTAAAAATAAATATATCTCATTTTTCATCCCTTTTTCTGAAATCTTCTTTCTTCAGTTTTGTTTCTTCTCTCTTCTTCCTTCATTCTTGTTTCTTCTCTCTTCAGTCTTCTTATTTCAGTTCTTTCATTTTTTTCTCTCGTACTCTCCACATTTGATAGATTGTCTGTTTCACTCTATCGCTTATTTCTTTGTTAAATAAAAGATGTCCGATGACTTGGTTTTCATTTTCAATATAAGGCTGTTGGAACCCTGGATCTTTTATTCTGCATGCTTTATAAAATGAACAGTGTAGTAGAAAATGTTTTAGGTCTTCTGTTCCTTCCTTACACAGATCGCATTGTGTCTCTCCTCCAACATGCCTATTTCTATCTTTTAGATTTAAGTTATTTGTCCTACATCTGTAAAATATTATAGATGCCTGTGTGTTGTCATAAATATCTTCCTCGCTCTTAATCTCCTTCTTATAACTTCTATACACTTCTAGGCTACTCTTCTCTGCCAACTCCTCTCGCCATCTTCCCGAATCCCAGTCCAGAACTCTTTTTCTAATGTCGTCCTTCTTAATATTTGCTAAATTTGTTTCTCCTAACTTCAAATTCCCTACATACTTTCTAATTTCTGCAGTCCAGGGATCTTTACTATTTCTAAGTTTTTCCTCTGTGATTCTTCTTAGCAAGTCATTACTTTCCTCTCCTACTAAATATTTAAGATATTTTATGTTACCTTCCATAATTTTTGCCTCCATTGATGAGGCTCCTATTTCACCCCTTAAGGTTAGCTTTTGGGCATATCTGGGTGCCCCTAATATGTGTCTAAAAACCCTATTCTCTATATTTTGTAATTTATTTATTTCTGTTTTTGAAAAACCTATAACATTCGAGCCATACAGGACTGCTGGTATCACAATACTTTTCCAATATGTTTTTCCAATAAGTATCTTATTACAACTTTGTGATATTACCGGGTATGTAAGGTTAGCCATTCTATTTGCTTTATCCAAAGCTTCTATTTTCTGGGTTTTAAAACATTTTTTATTATCATTAATTTGTATTCCTAGATATTTAATTTGTTTTACCACTTCTATTTCTCGTATGTTGTTTGGTTTGTTTTTCATATTAAATATTAGGATTTTACTTTTGTCTTTATTTATACTTAAGCCACACTCTCCCCCTATCTCTATTAATTTATCTATTACTCTTTCTGCTTCCTGGATTGTATGAGCCAAGAGTAGCCCGTCATCGGCATAAAACAATGAATTTATTTTGAAACACTCATCTACAAACCCTCTTTTATTTTCTAACTGTTTAATTATCTCATAAGTTATTAATTTAAATAATGTTGTGGACCCCGTACAGCCTTGTCTGATGCCGCTTGTTACCTTAATCTCCGTCTCATTTACTTGCCCCTTATTTATAATTGTTCTATCTTCTTTATATATGTTACTTACTATGTCTATAACATTTGAATTTATATTGTAATCTTTTAATACTTTTATCAGTTTCTCCCTTCTGATTGAGTCATAGGCCTTTTTAAAGTCTATTGAGATTACTATGAGTGACCTCTTTTGTTTAAATATTTTATCTATTCAGTATTTCAATATAAAAAGATTATTTTCGATTCTACCCTTATTTGTAAACCCACTCTGTGTCTCCCTTACCTCTCCATTCTCCCTAATGTGTACTTCTATTTTATTTTTAATTGCTGTCGTCATGAAAAGTTTATATGATGTCTGTCAGAGCGATTGGCCTCAATTCATTTACCTTTGGTTTATTTACTTTTGGTAACATAACAGTTTTTGACTTCTTCCACTCTTCTGGAATTACATTTGTGTCCATAATATTATTAAAGCACATTGCAAGTTTTTCTAAGCACTTATCACTTTGTGACAATGCTTTATATAACTCAGGTTTCATTGCATCAAGGCCTGCTGCTTTTCTATTCTTTAATTTCTTTATATTTTCCTTTAATTCTCCCACTGTAATGTTTGGTTTCTCCATGTAGTTTATGTTTGGTTTCTCCATGTAGTTTATGTTTGGTTTCTCCATGTAGTTTATGTTTGGTTTCTCCATGTAGTTTATGTTGGTTTCTCCATGTAGTTTATGTTTGGTTTCTCCATGTAGTTTATGTTTGGTTTCTCCATGTAGTTTATGTTTGGTTTCTCCATGTAGTTTATGTTTGGTTTCTCCATGTAGTTTATGTTTGGTTTCTCCATGTAGTTTATGTTTGGTTTCTCCATGTAGTTTATGTTTGGTTTCTCCATGTAGTTTATGTTTGGTTTCTCCATGTAGTTTATGTTTGGTTTCTCCATGTAGTTTATGTTTGGTTTCTCCATGTAGTTTATGTTTGGTTTCTCCATGTAGTTTATGTTTGGTTTCTCCATGTAGTTTATGTTTGGTTTCTCCATGTAGTTTATGTTTGGTTTCTCCATGTAGTTTATGTTTGGTTTCTCCATGTAGTTTATGTTTGGTTTTTCCATGTAGTTTATGTTTTGTTTGGTTTCTCCATGTAGTTTATGTTTGGTTTCTCCATGTAGTTTATGTTTGGTTTCTCCATGTAGTTTATGTTTGGTTTCTCCATGTAGTTTATGTTTGGTTTCTCCATGTAGTTTATGTTTGGTTTCTCCATGTAGTTTATGTTTGGTTTCTCCATGTAGTTTATGTTTGGTTTCTCCATGTAGTTTATGTTTGGTTTCTCCATGTAGTTTATGTTTGGTTTCTCCATGTAGTTTATGTTTGGTTTCTCCATGTAGTTTATGTTTGGTTTCTCCATGTAGTTTATGTTTGGTTTCTCCATGTAGTTTATGTTTGGTTTCTCCATGTAGTTTATGTTTGGTTTCTCCATGGAGTTTATGTTTGGTTTCTCCATGTAGTTTATGTTTGGTTTCTCCATGTAGTTTATGTTTGGTTTCTCCATGTAGTTTATGTTTGGTTTCTCCATGTAGTTTATGTTTTTATTAACTCTTAAAGCCATTTCCATGTGTTCCCGTAACTCCTCTTTAACTGTGACTGATTGTATGTTATAATTGTGTTCATCATTTACATTCATCCCTATTTTAAATAATTTACCTTCTTGCCTGTCCTCCATTTCTTTCTCTTTTAATTCTCTATATTCCCTATTTATATCCTCATTCCAAACTTCCTCGATGTTATTGTCATGCATTTTATATATACCACTCCAAAACATATTTAATTCCTCTACAGCCCTTTTATCTGACAATACTTCTCCTTCATCGTTATAAAGTTTTAATTCTTTTATTTCGTTTTGACTTTTGTTTCTTAGTTTATTTATATATTTCCACATCTTTTTACTCGCATCTCCTCCTTCTATTATCTCTCCAGTCTTTTTCCTCTCATGTATATAAATGGCTTCCCTGATCTCTTTCTGTACTTTACTTTTTTGTTCCAAGAAAAGTATGTTACTTCTCTCCTCTTCTTCTCTATTTTTAGCATTTCTTCTTAATCTATTATAATATCTCCTATTTTGTATACCTTTTCTAATACTGTCATTCATCCATGGTGCCTCTTGTTTTATTTTGTCTCTTCCTAATCTCCTCCTATAGGTAGTTTTAAGTATATCATCAGCTGTCTCCTTCATTACTCTATTGAAGACTCTTATGTCGTTACTCTCTTCTCTCGTTATTCTATTTTCTAGTTCCCTAATACATTTGACTATGGTCTCCTCGTTTATTTTATAGTATTCTTTTGTTTCTCATTTCTTCCCTTTAAAGGATTTACTATTTGAATTATTCCACTCAAAATATACCTCAATAAGGTTGTGGTCTGACAGATCATAAACGTCTTGCTTTTCATCTATTTTCATACTTTTAAAATCTTCATACATTTTATCTGAAATTAAAACATAATCTATTACGCTAGATTGCTCGTTTCTTCGCCATGTTATCTCCCCATTACTCTCCTGGTCATCATTTAACATATTTAATTTAAATTTATCCATCAAATCTAGTATAATGTGTCCATTATAATTTAGTTTTTGTTTACCTTTGAACCCTACATGGGCATTCATGTCACCTAATATTATAACTCTTTCATCTTCCATTTGGTCTAAATGTCTCTCTATCTCCTTCTTCATTTCATCATTCCTTACCTTATCATTTACAGACAAGTATAACAAGAACAAGTGTACACATTTCCCATGTATAGATCCTTTTACATAAAGTAAATCTTTATTTTTACACTCTACCTTGCTTAAACTTACTTTATCTGTTGTTTCAAAGAGTAACATTAAACCACCACCCTTCCTATCATTAATATTCCTCATACTTTCAATTACTTCAAATCCATCCACCAAAATGTTTCGTATTTTAAATTGTCTCAGTTAGACAAAGAAAAATATTTTTATTATTATTATTATTATTATAGGTAACTAAACCCTTTAATTCTTCATATTTTGCTTTAGTCAATCCTTGTACATTTATTAATTTAAATACTAAATACTCACTTCCCTTCGTCTTTTTTCAGTCTTTGTTATCTTGCTCTTCCTCATCCTCCGATTCAAGTTCTGGCATAGGTTTCTCCTCCTCCTCCTTCCTCTTAGGGACCTCCTGCCTTGGCCTAGGACTAGGGTTACCGATATTGTATTCAAATCTGGGTCTGCCATCTTCTGTAACTCTTATCACCTCGTTCCTTCGAATTATCCACCTTCCTCCCATCTGCCGTTTGGCTTTAAGTTCTACCACTAATTCCTTGTTTTTCAACCTTTCTTCCTTTGTTAGATCTGGTGATATTCCTATCTTCTTTGCTCCAAGTTCTTCCCTATTTCTAAGTCTTTTGGCATTACTGAGCATAGCCCACTTCATCCCCTCTTTCTCAAATGTTACCAACACTGGCCTAACCCTACCGTCAAATTTCTTTCCTAACCTAATTACTTTCATCATTTTATATTCCTTGACTTCTAAATATTCCTTAAACAGCACATCACAGCTCTTTTTGTCATCAGTTTCCCTCTCCTTCCCATCTTTTTTTTCTGACTCAGATATGTTATACACCACTAAATTATTTCTACGCCGCTCTCCCTCTTGTTTTTCTTCTATTTTCTTCATGACCTTCTCTACAGTAGCTTCTACAACATCTTCCTTCTCATCCCACTTTTTCTCCATGTCCATCATCCTCCTTCCTAACATTACATTCTGTTCCTTTATCCTACTCATCTCCGTTCTCATTTTATTATTTTCATCCTTTAGCCCATCCATCTCGGCTATCATGTCTTTCACCACCCTCTTACATCTGTCACAGAACCACGAACATTCTCCACTCCCACTGTTAATCTCATCATACAACTTGTCACTTATTTTTGTGCACCCTTGATGATACCATACTTTACATTTTTCGCATTCCACAGCCTTATCAGAACCCTTGACATTGTTGTTACACTTGCCGCACGAATCTCGCCTGGTCATTCCTCCAATGTTGTTGTTGTCACTCCTCGATGGCGTCCCGGTCCCCGCAGCGCCACCGCCATTCTCGATGTCCTTGCAGTCGTCACATCTCTTATCTTTGTCAACTACAGCGAAATATCCGCAAGCCCCACACTTCTCGCATTCGCTTGCTATTCTATTTGATTTTCTTGTCATTATTTGTCTATTTGGTCACTGTTTATGGATATTTTTTATCAGAGAGTTTAGAGCACGTCACGCAACCTTCCGTCTTGCTGCTGCTGTCAGTTCAGTTCAGTTGTATGTATCAACAACCACTCTAGTGAACTTTCGGTATTTAGTTTATTCAGCTTAATACTATTTATCCACATAAAATAGAAACCTATCACGATTGTTGTCTAATACAACCATAGATAATGCTATTACATATTATTTGAACATAATGTCGAATTTAGCAGTTGTGTTTACCTTGAACAGTAATTGACAGTCTGTGCCAGAACCGAAAGCTTCTCTTGCCGTGTAGTACTCAAAGAAAGCAGGGGTACTTAAGCCAAGTCAGAGATGCAGAGGTAACTTTCACAATGCATTATAACCCTAGACAGACACCAATATACCACTAAATCAGACAAATATCACTACAAAAAAGATAGGAAAATATTATATTAATGTCCTAGGCATTTGAAATTATGCAAATGAGTAAAATCCATTATGATATAATGATAATGGGATTGATTACACTTACACTTAGTTACACTTAGTTACACTTAGTTGTATTCCGTCCGTTAGTGACACAGTTGAGCTGGGGCTCCACTGCGACCAGGCAGCTCCCTTTCTTCCACTCTCCATTCCAGAAGTCGGTTGGAGTTGGTGCTGGGGTATCCTGGTGTTGCTGGCCGGTCCGGTATTTTGGCCAGCCACATGTCCAAGTGTTTCTTGAAGGTGTCTGGAGACACCCCGGTCATGTTCCTGAGAGGGGCTGGTATACAGTTGAACAGTCTGGTTCCATTGTATGTAAAGCTGTGATGGATCAGGGATTTGATTTTTTGTGTTGATCCCGGCGTAGTCCTCACATAGCACAGCCTCCCTCGCCTTTGGTGCTGAGTCTCTTGGATGTTTGGATTTGGTACCTTTTTTTCCAAAATCTTCCAGACGTAGATGATGATGTATCTCTCCCTACGTCTTTGAAGTGAGTACAGCTGCAGCTCCTTAAGTCTCTCCCAGTAGTTAAAGTGTTGAAACCCATGGATTTTACTGGTGAATGTCCTCTGGGTGGCTTCAATTTCTGTTATTTCTCCTACTTTTTGGGGAGACCAGAGCTGAGAGCAGTACTCCAGTCGTGGTAGGACCAGTGACTTCCACAGTGTTAGCATACACCTCTCATTTCTTGTGTGGAAGGTTCTCAGGATCCAGCCTGCTATTTGTTTTGCTGTTGTTGTGGCTTTGGTAATATGCTGGGAAAAAGTGGCGTCACTGCTCATATTTACTCCCAAGTCCTTCACTGTGTCCTTGGCGGTAATTTCTTGCTGTCCACTTTTGTAGTTGGTGTCTTGGTGTCGTTTTGTAGTGCTCTCTTGTTCCCGTACCTTAGAAGCTCGAACTTGTCTCCGTTTAGGGCCATGTTGTTTTCTTCTGCCCACTTCAGGATTTTGTCCAAGTCTTGTTGTAGTAGCTGAGCATCATGTTGTGAGGTAATTTTCTTCATGAGTCTGGTGTCGTCTGCAAACGATGTGGCTGTTGAGTGTTCCAGGTCCCTGTCGATGTCTCCTATCATGATGAGGAATAGGAGAGGTCCCAGTACTGATCCTTGTGGTACTCCGCTGATGACCCCACCTGCTTCTGATAGGCTTCCTTGAACCGTGAATCTTTGTTTTCTGTTGGTGATGAAGCTGTGGAGCCATCTTCCAAGGTCTCCCCCTATTCCCAGTGATTTGAGTTTATGTAAAAGGATCCCATGGTCCACCTTGTCAAAAGCTTTGGCGAAATCTAGATATATGACGTCTACATTTTCTCCGTCTTGAATATCCTGTAGGATTTTGTCGTAGTGTGATAGTAGTTGTGAGAGGCAGGAGCGGCCTTGTCTAAAGCCATGTTGCCCCTCGTTGAACGCCTCGTTATCTTCCAGGAAGCTGACCATCTTAGCTCGTATTGTTCTTTCTATGATTTTAATAAGATGTGACGTCAGCACCACTGCTCTGTAATTTTTGGCTATGCCTTTACTACCCCCTTTGTGTATTGGTGTGACATTACCTTCTTTTAGGGATTGTGGTACATATCCAGTTTGGAGGGACTTGCTCCACAGCAGTTTTAGAGGCAAGGCTAGCTGATGTTTGCAGTTTTTTAGCAGTTGGGCATGAAAGCCGTCTGGTCCTGCTGCAGAGTTTGGTCCAATCTTGTCGATGGCTGCTATTATGTCCTCTGTTGATACTGTTACCGAGGAGAGTTGATGTGGTGTCCCTGGAGCGTTGCCAAAGAAAGTCGTTGCATTCTCGACTTTCTTGTCTTCATTTGGCGGGCTGAAGACACTTTCGTACTGCTGTTTGAGTATCTTGGCCATTTCGGTTGGGTCACTCTCAAGTTCGCCCGTAGGTTTTGCAAGTGGTCCTATTTTTGAGGTGTTCCTGAGTCTCCTTTTTGCGTATGCATAGAAGAATTTGCTATTTACTCGTATGTTTGCAACTGCTTGGAGTTCTTCGCGTGTTCTTTGCTCTTGGTGTGACTAGATGAGTTTACGTTCAACTTCATCGAGCTCTTCTTGTAGTTTGGTGATATTGTGCGCATAGCTGGTCTTCCTTTGCTTGGCTCTCAAGTATGTCCTTTTCTTCATTAGTATTTTTCTATCTCTGGGAATCTGCTTGATCTGCTTCCTGCTTGATTTGGGTGGTATGGTGTTTTTACAGGTCTCCAGGCATTGTTTCTGGAGGATACTGAGAGTTTCGTCGACGTTTTTATCTTCGAATAGTGCCCTCCAATCAGTTCCTGCCAGTTCTGCTCTCAGTCTGTCCCAGTCTATATCTTTGCTGTAGAAGTTGAGATCTTTCAGAGAGGTGCAGGGTATTTGGCTTGATTCCTGTTGACATCTTCTTGGTGGTGTGGCGGCTGGTGTGGGGGTTCTAACTTTGATGAGGCTGTGGTCGGACATTATAGTTTTTACAGTTTCGTACGAGTGTACCAGGTCGAAGTTGTTGCCAAATAGTAAGTCCAGTGTGTTGTTGCCTCTTGTAGGTTCCTCGATGTATTGCTTCATGTATGCAGTGTCCATGATAGTCATTAGCTCCTTGGCTTGCTGTTTTTCATCCCTGGTTTCTCCATCTATTTTCATGGTTGCCCAATTGATGATGGGCAGGTTGAAATCTCCTGTGATGATGACATCTGTAGCGGGAGTTGGAAGATTTTGTAGGAGTGATTGTATCTTCTCTGTGACCTCCTTGAAAATTTCCCCTGTGGTGTTTGGAGGTCGGTACACAATTATGATGAGCATGTCGGTTTGTCTTATGTGTACTGCTAGTAGCTCTGTTGTGCCGTTTGAGAATGCAACTAAAGTTTCGGTATTTGCAGCCATATCCTCCCTTAGGTAGAGTGCTACTCCTCCGTGGCTTCTGTCCTCTCTGTCGGCTCTGAATAGAGTGAAATTATGGATATTGATCTCTGCATCCAAAATGTTTTCGTTCAGGTGTGTTTCTGTGAGGGCTAGAAAAATTGAGTTGTCTTCCTCTGCAATTTCTTCCAACATAGGGACTTTACATTGATTGTTTCGTGGGTAAAGTCCTCTGATGTTGCCCACAAAAAAACTAGTTAGTGGTAGTTGCACCTTCCACTGTGGTTCATGTCTGGCCCCTCGGTTTGGGCTAGGAATCTCTCCATTATCACTTGAGACCGTTTTTCCACTTCCAGAAGACGTCCCATTACTACCTCTAAAAAAGCACCTTGGTCGGGCATAGCCGTGTGTACCGCTGCTGGTCTGACCTTGTGAGTTTGCTGGATGGTTGGCCAGCTTCTGAGGGCATTGCGTTGGATTTCTAATTTTTCCTCATGAGTTGGTGTGTAGGATTAGTATTAGTAGGATTAGTATTAGATTAGGATTAGTATCTGGCAACAGTGTTGCACAACATTTTCTGAACGTAATGCGAACTTCGGAGTATTTATCCCATTAATATACACATCTATCACTATTTAAATGTAATACAACCATACACAGTGCTATTACATATTATTTGAACATAATATAGGATGCTCTTTCCTTTAAACCATTTTCTATATCGCCTCTATTCACGAAAAATATGGGCCTAGCCTAGGCAGCGCTACCGGTAGGTACGAATTTATCAGTTCGAATTTTGATTGAGTGGGATTAGGCTTAGGCCTAGCCTAGGGCTTAACATGGGATACTGTTTGGGGTTTGGGAATAGACTGAGGCTGCTTTAGGCCTAATTAGGTAAAATTAGTCAAATCGAGACAATTGCATAGCCTAGGACTATTAAGCAAATATTTTACCAATCTACAATAGGCCTAGTCTATTCGCTGTAAGTAGGCAAGAAATCATGACCTAGGCTATAACCTCTGTAACTAAAAAACAACTAGGCCTAGAGTGATCAAGCTAATATGTGACTGAATATGTCGACCATTTGGGAAGAGTCAGTCAAGGAATAGCCTAGATGTGGAAATTTGCAGCCAATTTGCTCTAGCCCTATTTGATATACAGAGGTTAGAGGTCATTGTTGAGGCCCCCCCTCATGACATATTGTCATCATCTTATATATTGCCAGCAGGGGGCAAATAACCGAAAAAATCGCCGTCAAAATAGACGCGAACTTAACCACGGCGATCGACACATGTAAACATGGCGGTGGAGCGGCGACGAAAGCTTGCCATCATGTTCCCGTCCATTTTGAATGCCGTTGGATACAATAATATGTTGAGGGGGGCAAATAGGCCTAACCAAACTGCGGCGATCGACCATGTAAACATGACGGCGGCGGCGGCGGTGGACGCTTGCGATCATGTTCCCGTCTATTTTGACTGCCATTGGATACAATAATATGTTGAGGGAAGGGCTTTGCAGCAATTTTTTTGGTTGTTTGCCCCCTACTGGCAATATATATGATGATAACATGTGATGGGGGGCTTTCAACATATTATTGTATCGAATGGCATTCAAAATAGACAGGAACATTATCCCAAGCGTCCAACGCCGACACCGCCGCGGCTGCTGAAGAACAAGGAAATTAGCAATAGGTTTCATTGTGAACTGGAGGAAATGAATAGAAATAAGGAAGCTAGGCCTAGCGATGTAAATAGTCAATGGAATTTCCTTAATAGTGACAATTATATGTATAGGTATAAAGTAAAAACAATATATTTTACATAATTTATTGCATATCTTACATATTTAAACAAATGTATATTAAAAATAGTTTAACCACACCACTGAGTTCCCCCAAAATACTCTAATAGGGCTGGCCTGAAGAATTAGATCAAGATGGACAACCAATCAACACATGATAGGTAGGTAAGGGCAGGTTAACAACGGCGATCGACAAATGTAAACATGACGACCGTACACTCGGAAACTACATCCATCCCCATTAGCCTAACCTAACAACCATACCTAACCTATTCTAGTATTATGGGTGGAGGCTGCCGCCCCCTAGACCCAGTACGTTGGATACAAAACTAACCCTCACGTAACACGTAGTATATGTCCCTAGTACCCAGTACATGGGATACCAAGCTAACCCTTACGTAACACCTAGTATATGTCCCTAGTACCTAGTATTTGGGATACAATACTAACCCTTACATAACACCTAGTATATGTCCCTAGTACCCAGTACGTGGGATACAAAACTAACCTTCACCTAGCACATGTCCCTCACGCAGTACACCTTTCACCCTCACTACCGTTCGTGAGTCTTCATACATCTTCATTATCACACGCACCAGCCACTCCTCTACGCCAAATTTTCTCCTAGCCTACTGCACAACTTCATACTTTCAGTAGAGACGTGATTTTCCGGGCCCGTCGCAAGACCACCGTCTCAACCAAGCCGTCGCAAGATCATCACAGGACAGGAAAAACAACACAGGCTTGCTCCAAGCCAGCACACATCTTACAAATATATAGGCTAGGCTATACAACTTCCATTTCATCGGAATAACATTCACCGCCAATTTAATTATCATAAGGATTATATAAATGCAATTCTAATATGAAAAAACAATCGGTAAATAGCATAGCCTAGGCCTAGTCAAAGCTGGGGTTTGTTGTTGTTTCGTGGACAAAATTTAACCAAGCGTACTGTCCCACATTAATTTATTATCAACAATTGGATATACGTTACTGTGGGCTCTTATTACTCTACTTCCTAATAATAGACAAGTAAATTATAACATAATGTTTGGATAAACAAATATACCGAAATAAATTAGAATGGAGAAACAGTAAGTTGAGTGAGATGTTTCAGCTTGCCGTCAACCCAGCTCCGTAGCTCTCTTGCCGTCGCAAGAGAATATTGGTGTCTCGCTTGCTAAAGGTGGGCTTGCGACGGGACCAGAAAAACAGTTTTTCGGGTAGATCTTGCGACGGTGGTCTTGAGACGGGACCGGAAAAACACCTCTTAGATATCTTTCCTGCAGCTGCCTCACTATGAAGTTATCATACCTTCAAAGACTCTCTCACACTCACAGACCTTCATGACTTGGCCAAGCATTTTCAGGCCTCTTATAGCAGTTGCAAGGGGAGCCTAACTCTGAAATCACTAGATAGTGCCTCCAGAACCATAAAAAAGAGGAGAGGGCTTAATTAACACACTTCCCTGTTGGACTCCGACACGAACTGAAAACTCATCACTCAGTACCCTCACGTAACACCTAGTATATGTCCCTAGTACCCAGTACTTTGGATACAAAACTAACCTCCACCTAACACCTAGTATATGTCCCTAGTAACCAGTACATAGGATATAAAGCTAACCCTTACCAAATATCTAGTACCGTACTGTGTATGTCAATCCAAGGTCCTCCTGCTAACGAAGAAGTTCCTGAGGTTGGCGGGGCGTCTCCGTCGACTGCGGGGCATGGGTGCCCTCCCCTGAAATCTACGATGTCCCCGTCCTCCCTGTGAAACCTCTCCACCCTGGGGTCCTTTCCGCCCGGATAGGGTGACATAAGCTTCACAGCTTCACTACACTATATCCTCAACAAGAAGTACTGTATATGTCCCTCACTCAGCTGTACACCTTTCACCCTCACTACCGTTCGTGAGTCCTCGTACATCTTCATTATCACATGCACCAGCCACTCCTCAACGCCAAATTTTCTCCTAGCCTACTGCACAACTTCTCTGGCCACCTTATCAAAGGCCTTCTCCCGGTCTGCAAACACAACATCAGATCCCTATCTTTTAAGTACATACAGTACATACAGTATCTTTCCCTTATCATACCTTCTAAGACTCTCTCACAGACCTTCATGACTTAGTCAAGCATTTTCAGGACCCTTATAGCAGTTCCCAGGGGAGCCCAACTCTGAAATCACCAGATAGTGCCTCCAGAACCATAAAAAAAAAGAGGAAAGGGCTTCATTAACACAGAGCCCTGGTGGACTCCGACACGAACTGAAAACTCATCACTCAGTACCGGTATATACATCTTTCACCCTCACTGCCGTTTGTGAGTCCTCATACATCTTCATTATCACACAAATACCTTCATGACTTGGATTGTGCCGTGTCCTAGCATGAAACCAAACTGCATATCGTCAATATCATACCTTCAAAGACTTTCTCACAGACCTTCATGACTTGATCAAGTATTTTCAGGCCCCTATAATTTTCCCTATCCAATGAGTCCCCTTTGCTCGTATACAGTATATAATAAACTTTTGTGCCATTCATCAGAGATTACTTCCTCTCTGATGATGAAGTTAATTAGCTCATTGAACACACCTACTCCTTTCTCACCTGAGGCCTTAATCATCTCGGCTAGAATACCAGAGCATCCTGCAGCTTTTCTGTCCTTCATTAAGTTATTGCACTGCTTACAAAAGCTGGCACAATCACAGGGAGGAGGGAGTATTGGCTTTTCGTTGCTAAGCTTCTCTATTCCATTCAAATTCAATGTTGAATAATCTTTCGTAATGTATCACAAACTTATTTTACAATGGAAAATAATGCATGAGGAGGGGTAGGTAGGCCTATTAGTATTTTGTGAAATAACTTAAATTAGGTTAGGCTATAGTATACTTCATTAGGTTATTAGGCCTATGAGAAACCAGGCCTAGGCCTAGCTTAATTTTATTTCACTGCTCAACATTTTTTTTTTTTTTTTTTGCTTTTGAGCTCTGCATAGGGTTATATTCAGGTAGGCTTGGGTTTTAGTAAAATTGCATTAGGCTATGCTACATATTTTTACTTCTATTGGAAAGCACAGGCCTACACAATAGTACACATGTTAAAGAATTTAACCTAGCCTACCACAATTTAGCCTAGACTGAAAGAACAAACAAAAATAGGCTAGGCTAATTGCAGCTAAATAATTTAGCCTAGCCTCACCAATTTAGCCTAGACTGAAAAAACAAAACAAAAATAGGCTAATTGCAGTTTTGGTAAGAGTTGTAGTTCTGGGCATACCAAAAGCTTTGTTTATATAGCCTAGTCGCACGCTCGCAGTTAGGCCTACATTCGCTTCTAATTTAACTGCTGGGGTAAACTTGGTAAAGCCACCCTCAATCCGCCGGCCGGTAACAAAACAATTTACCCAACGCCTGCCCGTGAGATACAATAATGGGTTGAAGGGGCATTATCCCCCTATGACTTATTGTCATCATCATCTATATCACCAGCAGGGGCAAATAACGATAATATTCAAGGACACTAGTGCGACGTTAGGAGAAACAATTTATTAGGGAAAATAGGCACCAATAGATTCGCCATATTTTTCTCCATATAGTCCGCATGGAGGATTTTCGTTATCAACAAATTGAAAAATACCCACTTCACAGACAAATACACCAAAAATCTAAGTCAAAGCGAGGGTGTGGGGGCGGCAGCCCCCACCTATAATACTAGGTTAGGTTAGGTAAGGTTGTTAGGTTAGGCTAATGTCCTTTCAAAGGGGTATAGGGTAGTAAACACTAGGATAGCCTATACCCGGTCAGAGGTAAGAAGAAGAAGAAGAAGTCCTGCAGTAGTCTCCTTGAATGCTACCCAAATAACCACAGTCAAATTAGACGCGAATGTAACTGCGAGCGTGCGACTACGTAAATAAAGGGGACGATAGACCCGCTAACACAACTCTTAACGCATTTTTTCCTAATGTATTAGATTTTTTTATATTTATGACCTCAACAGTTGAAAGATGACAATTTTATGGTTTATTTTAGGCTATACAAAAACATTTGCTTTGTAACTTAGATACTCATATTTATGCTTATAATTGCAGTACGAGTGGGTTTTTTCTTTTTATATGTAGGCCTAGGCTAAACAAATGTTAGTTTTTGTTTTATAGGCTAAACTAGGCTAAATTTATACAAATAAATATTAATTGGAGGGAGCAAATCTGTCAAGGAATAGCCTAGATGTGGAAATTTACAGCCAATTTGCTCTAGCCCTTTTTGAGATACAGAGGTTAGAGATCGTTGGATACAATAATATGTTGAGGGGGTCAATCGCCCCCCATGACATATTGTCATCATATATATTGCCAGCAGGGGGCAAATAGCCTAGGCCTAGCCTAACTACAACAAAAATCGCCGTCAAAATAGACGCGAACTTATATTAACTACGGCGATCGACCATTGCCCGCACCGGCCGTCCCCCTGTTATTGTTGAGGTCGTGAGGAACCGTATGACTTTGACGAGCTCTTCCCTCCGCTGTCTCCGCATCCCATGTATCGTCGTACGGTACCCCTTCCCCTCCACATCCTACATCTGGTCGTTCTACATATGCCTCCTAAGCCTCGCCTCGTCCCGTCACTGAGCATGTGGGTGGGCGTCCCTTTCTGTCTTCAAAGATGGATTCCTTCCGACAGCTCCTACTGGATTGTCTGGGGTTGGTTGATAAGGGCACCTCGCTTCAAGACATTGCTCTGGCCCTAGTATCGTGGTTTGTAGGTCTCTGGTTCACCACCTGATGATCTGCTATTGGGTTGTTGCCTTTACAATGTTACGGTTCTACGAATGACCTAGAATGAAAGTGACACGGTGGTGAATTTTAACCTTAACTATAAACTAATTTTATTGTGACATAGGATCTCCGCGACTACGGTAGGGCCGGAGTGGGCGAGTATTCGCCTAAGGTTGCCCCAAGACAAGACAAGACAAAATTCTAGTGCTGGTTTTACTCAGATTTTGTGAGTTTTAATTTAGCCTAGCCTAGGCCTAAGAGTTCAGAAAATTTGCAAAATACACCCCATACTAGCCTACCCCTAGCCTAATAGGCCTAGTGATTCTTTTTTGGCAGACCACCCACAAATTTTCATATAGCCTAGGCCTAGGCTAGCCTAAGTTCTGGAATGCATGTTGGAATAGCCTTCCTATAAACTGTAGGCTAGGCTACTTCCTTTTAATTTAAGTTTGATTCTTTGGAAAAATCTATTAGGCCTAGACCAGGGCAGGAAAGTAACATTTAAAATGACGTGTAAAAAGTCGCCCATAAACGGCGGGCCGCTATGTTATTGTAATTTGGGAGCTTATTTCGTCTGTTGATTGACTTTGTCCTTAATTGGGGATCCTATGAATTAGCACAGATGATGATGACTTACCGTACATCATAATACGTGACGGGCCAACGTGGGGGGGCAGAGCCGCAGAGACCCCCTAAACATATTTGATGTCCCACAGTAACTTTTAATGGGATGGATGTAGTTACCGGGTGTACGGTCGTCATGTTTACATAGGGCGATCGTCGCGGTTAACTTCGCGTCTATTTTGACGTCGATTTGTTTTGGCATATTTCATTTTATTCACTTCCTTTTATATTTAGGCTATAATCTAGCTTTGGCACGACAATAACCCTAACCTAGTCTTTCTTAAATATTCTTCTAATCTTCCAGTAGCCTATAGCCTAATTTAGGTCATTTTTAAAGGCACACAATTAATGGTTGGTATTTTAAACGACACTACTGCAGCATTATGAGAAACAATTTATTAGAGATAATAGGCAACAATAGATTCGCCATATTTTTCTCCATAAGCTATAGTCCGCATGGAGGATTTTCGTTATCGACAAATTGAAAAAATTCCCACTTCACAGACAAAATAGACAAATACACCAAAAATTGGGGTGTGGGGGCAGCAGCCCCCACCCATAATAGCCTACTATAATAGGTTAGGTAAGGTTGTTAGGTTAGACTAGGCTAATGTCCTTTCAAAGGGGTATAGGCCTATTAAACACTAGGATAGCCTATACCTGGTCAAGGGTAAGTCCTGCTGTAGTCAACTTGAATGCTACCTTAAATTGTAATATTAGACTAGGCATAGCCTATAGAAAAAATAGCCTAGCCTACTTATGTATTGTAGCCTATAATACAGGCCTAGCCGGGTAGAATGTAGAGTTCGGGCGTACCGCCACCATTGTTTACACTGCGCAGAGCGGCGACGGAAGCTTGCCATCATGTTCCCGTCTATTTTGACTGCCATTGGATACAATAATATGTTGAGGGGAGGGGTTTGCGGCAATTTTTTTGGTTGTTTGCCCCCTACTGGCAATATATATGATGATGACAACACGTCATGGGGGCAAAGCCCCCCCTCAACATATTATTGTATCCAATGGCATTCAAAATAGACGGGAACATTATCGAAAGTGTCCGACGCCGACACCGCCGCCGTAATGTTTACATATGTCGATCACCGTGGTTAAAGGCTGGTTCACACATAGCCGAGTCGGTGCGCGAGTCCAACACGAGTCACATCTATCGCCGTCGCTGGAGGCTGAGTCGGCCGCGAGTAGCAATTGTTCCCGAGTCAAGGAGAGTGTAACACGAGTTAACTCGATTCAATACGAGTCAACACGTGTTCATGCAAGAGTCTGTACGAGTAACTGAGAGTCAAAACGAGTGTAACACGAACCCAACACGAGTGTCAAAAATTTGAAAAATAATGGCCACATGCCAGGGCACGTAAACAAAGAGTATGGACGAGTCAACGCGATTGTTACACGGATCAACACAATTTTTATACGGATCAACACGAAAGACAACGCGTTGACTCTCGTTGGATCTCTGTTGCACACGTGTTGACTCGTGTTACATCCGTGTAAACTCTCGTTGATTCTTCCTACATTTTTGAAATAACGGTATTTCAAATGACACTTGCTTTTTCGTGTTACACTCGTGTTTTTTTCTCAGTGGATCGTGTTTACTTTTGTTTACTCGTGTTTTCACTTGTGTTTGAATCGTGTAAACTCTGGCATCATGGGGGCACCAAATTTTGGCACTCACATTCGTGCTTTCTACTCTTGTTGATACGTGTTGCATGCGTGTTACATACGTGTTGTTGCGTGTAGACACGAGTTGCTTCGTCAACGTCGAAATGATGACGAAAATCGACGAATCACCAAAGAGTGTTACACGGGTTTACACGAGTCAACACGAGTTAACACGAATAACGAAGAGTTAATCAGAGTCAAACACGAGTTAACACGTATGTACACGAGTCTACACGTATTTAGGCCACACTCATGGGTACTCGCCACGGGACCCAAAAATTTCATGCATGCATGACATTTTTTGGACGCCGTGGCGAGTACCCACGAGTGTGTCGAGTATACACGAGCGTAGCACGAGTCTATACGAGTGTTGAGGAATATCGACGAGTCATTGCTGAATAGCAAAATTTCATCACTCGTGTTGGACTCGCGCACCGACTCGGCTATGTGTGAACCAGCTTTTAGTTCGCGTCTATTTTGAAGGCGTTTTTTTTGGTTATTTGCCTCCTGCTGGCAATATATATGATGATGACAATATGTCATGGGGTGGGGTGACCCCCCTCAACCTATTATTGTATCCAAAAGCAGTCAAATAGACGGGAACATGATGGCCAGCATATGCCGCCGCTCCGCGTAGTGTAAACAAGGCTGGCGGTACACCCGAACTCTACATTCTACCCCTCTAATTTTCCAACTAGCATAACCGATGATTATCAATGATCAATCCCAGTCAGAAACGTCCATGCTTCCCTCCCATAAGTCAATGTCGGGATTACCACACTGTCATGCAAGGACTTCTTTACTTCCATGCTGATCACCCTATTTCTTCTTACTGCTTTCAGAGTTCCTACAACGCTCTTCCCCTGTTACACTTTCTCCCACACTTCTTCATCCATAGGCCTACTCACATCTTTACTCAACACACTGTCCAAATACTTAAATGAGCTGACATTCTTCATAGCCGTTCAACCTCACTTCACACTCTATGGTTGCACCCCTTTCAATGACCATAATATTGCTCTTCCTAGCATATATCTCCAGATTCCGTTTTTCACACACTGTTCCAAACATATTTACCTATTTATGTGCCCAGGGGATAGAAGGAGAGGGAGGAGGGGGTGGGTTACCGCATATTATCACGTATATCTCCTTTTTTGAGCCCTTTTAGGCTATGTAGAGTATGTATACGTGTGTAGGCCATCCATATAACAATGAATATGCCTCATAGTGACCAAAAAATGCAATATATAAGGGAATTATAAGATAATTTTTAGGCGGGAATGAAGATGTGTTGGAGGTTTGGCGGCAATTTATGAGCTGAGAGTGTGGTTTACGCCATACATATCACTTATATCTTGTACGTAGAGCACTGTCATGCTATAATACAGACTTGTACGTATGTATACGTGCCATATATCAAAATATATACCGCATATAGACCAATTCATGCGATATTTACGCACATTATCAATGAGTTTTTATGCGTGAACCAAGGTGTGAGTGAGTTGTGCTGGGAATGAAAGGGGGAGAGGGTGTGTTACGCCATAAATATCACGTAAATCTTGTATTTAGAGCACTGTCATGCTATAATAAAGACGTGTACGTATGTAGGCGTCCCATATAACAAGGAATATACCGCATATAGCCCAATTGATGCGATATTTACGCAAATTGTGAATGTGTTTCTAGCAGACGGAAGCCTGAAAGGGTGGGTGGGGGTGGCTGGGTAGGAGGGAGGCTAGCAGGGAGGGAGTGAGTGAGTGAGTGAGTGAGTCGTGGAGAGAAGGAAGGCAGGCAGATCTCTAGATAGATAGCCAGCTGTGTGACAATTGTGGAGGCGCCCGAGGCGTATTGATGTCTTGGGATTTTGAACCTTATGTCTACCAGGTGTCTGGTGTTTGTTGCCACCAAGAGTTTTACAATAACATGAGTCAGGAATGGAGAGAGAGAGAGAGAGAGAGAGAGAGAGAGAGAGAGAGAGAGAGAGAGAGAGAGAGAGAGAGAGAGATAGAAACTGAGACATACGTATGTCGTACGTATAAATGGACTTCAGAATTGCATTTTTATGCAAGCAGACATTGCATTTTAGACACATGTGAAGTACCACAGAAACATGTAGGCCATTGACTGTAAATAAAGTACTATATTATAGACCACCAGCGACGGTGGTCAGTAAACACAGGCAGATTGCCTTTTGTGATAGAGGGCTAAATATAGAATGGTGTCTCCTTACACTTGCGAAAGGGTAGATTGCCACCAGAGAAACGTATACTTATTTATTTCCAAGTAATATGCAATATATATATTCGAGACCTACTGCAATTATTTGTATGACAGTCATGACTATGTATAATCCAATATACGCGCGTAGGCGAGACATAAGAAAGCTGGTTGAGCAATTTTCGACACCCACACAGTTATTATTCATTTTTATTTACAATATTATACAATACAAATGTATTTGTGAAGAGTATTTTATCCATTATTGTATTTATACAAATTTTGTTCCCAGACAGAGCTGCTGTTGCTGGTGTAGCTGGGGCCTAAAGGAGCGGCAAGGGTCACCGCTTGACCGTGTGAAAATGAGTGGAGTCGCACTGAGAGGGACAATTTTGCTGAGTGTTTGGGCAATTTTTGACAGAATAAAGTTATATAATTACTAATTCTTGACAGAGACAAACTTTTATAAACCTTGGCATGATATAAGTGATAATCCCATCAATTTACAAACGTAAATTGGTGGGATAATTCATTTTTTTTTGTATATTGTCATTTCGATTGTAGACACGAAGTTTTGAGTGATATTTGGTATGAGCTCCTGTGGCATGGTTGGTAAGGTCGCGGACTGGAAAACTCAAAGTGTGGTAGGGTTGTGTGATCGAATCCAGGAGGGGGTTATGGGGAAGGTTTTATATTGTCTAGAACATTTTTGATAAAAAAAATTGTTTACAAGATCATGCCATTGTATTCAAACAATATGAAATATTCATAGAATATATCATATTGTAAGAATACAATGACATGACCTTGTTTTTGTTTTTTTTTATTGTTTTTTTTTATTATCTTAGTAGGTTTGACAGGATTTATTGAAACATATTTATTTTTGTACAATTCATTTGAGGTAAGAAAATAATTATATACACATTACTTTGGCAAATAACAAACATATATATTGATATACTAAAAAAATAAGGCATATTACATGTAAATCTTTGAAACTTATAAACTAAATAATGAAACATACAATTATATAATGTAAAAGCTATATCACAGGGACATCTTTGGAACTTATACATTATATAATATATATGTTACATTATGAGGTAGCGTGATCAATTAGGTCAGGTCAGGTAAGGTAGGGCGCGAGTCCAGGACAGGGCGGGGCAGGGGGCTAGTCCAGGGCAGGGCACGGGGCGAGTCCAGGGCAGGGCAGGGCAGGGCGACACTCAATAATTCTTGAAGGTGTGGTAGTCCCTGAAGCAGTCACCCAGGCAGAGTGGAACTTTGCACTCGGCGCACATTGAGGTGACTCTTTTGGTGACATGGGGTTTCCTGACACTGGTGCTGCAGACGGTGCACTGCGCCTGCCTGCGACGAGTGCCAAGCATCTCAGTGTTGATTGGGTAGTGTCTTTCGACACCCAGCTGGATGCGGTCAGGAACATGATCCCCACGCCATGCCGTACGTCTGTGAGTGGTGGTGCCATACTTCTCCAGGAGTTGGTATGAGACGTTGTAAACGAACTCCCGGAATTTCAGCTTCTGGTTTGGGGCCATATCCTTTTTCACCAACCACAAGTTGTAGGCGTTGAGCATCGTGATATCAACTAGGTGGAGGAAGAGCTTGTGATACCACTTCACAGTCTTCCTCAGACACTCAACGCCTGACAGCTGACAGTCAGACTTGTCCACCAGGCGCATGTTCTTGGTATAGTCCACTACCATGTCGGGCTTGTAGATGGTCTTCCTGGTTCGGTAGTGGATTTTGCCAGAATCCACCTGGGCACCTGTGTGGATGGTGGAAAGCAGGTGGACGTCTCGCTTATCCTTCCACTTCAGGGCTATCAGTTTCCCACACTTCTCGAGCTGCTTGAATTTCTGCCCCTTTCGTCGCCTTCTTCGCACATGCCTCTCGCGGTGTTCCTGGGCCAGGTCGTCTTCTGAAGGTGTGTCACTGGAGGAGGCATCTGTGAGAGGAATGATATCACCTGTGAACTTTGGCATAAACTTTCTTGTCTTTCTGACAGTCCCACATGACCCCGTTTGGTTGTCATGAAGAAACTGGCAGAGAGCAGGAGAAGTATACCAGTTGTCAGTGTAGATGATGTGGCCTTTGCCCAGGTAAGGTGCCAACATTTTCCTGACGATGGCACCTGACATGCCCATGGGGTCATTGGCAGCGGCTTTCGGTATGTCAATGTCAGTGCCTGTGTACACGATCATGTCAAGCACTATTCCAGTTTCGCAGTCACACAAAACGAAGAGCTTGATTCCAAACCTATGCCTTTTCAAGGGGATATACTGCTTGAAAACAAGACGTCCTTTGAAGAGCACGAGCGACTCATCAATCACCAAATTGAGGAAGGGGTAAAAGTATTTCCTATACCTCTCCAACAACATGGTGAACACATCCCGAACTTTCCATATCCTGTCAATCCTGTTAGGATTTTCGTTGTCTGCAAAGTGCATAAATCTTAGCAGCAACAAAAATCTGTCACGAGTCATGAACTTATTGAAAGTTGGGGTGGCGATGAGAGGGTCGTGCTTCCAATAGTGTTGCAACACATGCTTCTTGATCAGAGGCATGAGGAACAACAAGGCAAAGAACGTCATAAATTCTTCCACAGTCGTATCCACCCAGCCTCGTATTCTCGCTTTTGGAGAAAGGACGTCCAATCTGCCAAACACCCACCTGTAGTAGGCGTTTGTTTGGGCAACGATGTACGTCATTACCTCCATATCGAAAAAAGCGAGGAAGAAGTCGCTTTCGTTCGCTTGATCGTCACAGGGCCAGTCGTCAGTTGTTCCTGACGTCCCAGGATTGAACTGGGGCACGTCAGGTACAAAATTGACCCCATCAGACCAATCGAACGAAGGCAGCCCAGGGATCGGAATGTCGTCTGCGTCTGCTTCATCGTCTGAAATATCGCTTCCATGGTCGCGATACAGCACTGCATCATCATCACCCTCCTCTTCACTTGACAGACGATACCCTTCCTCATTCTCGTCACCGACGTCAGACTCACTCCCACTGTCCACTCCCAAATCCCCCCACCCTTGGTCCCGTGCTAGGGCTTCGTCGTCGAAACCCGGGCTGCCAATGTCCTGCGAATCACCATCAAACAGCAGGGCGGCATACTTTGATGGTGTCAGAGTTTTCCGGGTCACTTTTGCACGTGCGGGAGTCTTATGGACAGGGACAGCAGAGGCGGTGGCAGGGGCGACGGCAGGGGCGGCGACAGGGGCAGCAGTGGTGCGTGGCCTTGATGGCAAGATGATGGTGGTGCCTGTCGCCCTTCTCTCTGTTCCTTGGGCAGGGGCGGCATGGGCGGCAGGGGCAGCAGGGGCAACAGGGGCAGCAGGGGCAGCAGGGCCGGCAGGGACACCAGGGCCAGCAGTCGCTTTCCCTCTCCCTTTCCCCTTCCCCTTCCCCTTCCCTGTTCCTTGGGCAGGGGCGGCAGGGGCAGCAGGGGCGGCAGGGGCAGCAGGGGCGGCAGGGGCGGCAGGGGCAGCAGGGGCGGCAGGGGCAGCAGGGGCGGCAGGGGCAGCCGGGCCAGGGGCGGCTGGTGGTGGTAGGGGTACTGTGGCTGGCGTACGGGTTCTCTTCCCTACGCCCGTGCCTTTAATTTTTCCTGCCCCCGCTGATTCTGCAGCCCTAGGGCGGCCTCCTGCGTCGCTGGTACCGGTGGCAGGGGTGGCAGGGTGGCAGTGGTGGTGGTAGTGGTTGTTGCAGTGGCCGGGGTCGTGGTGGCAGTGTCCCGAAACACCAATGACCTCTGTACCTTTGTCGTGCTTGCACGTGTTTTTCGTGCTTTGGGTGCAGGTGTTTCGTCCTCCGAGCTGTAGGGCGTGTCGTACTGGTAGGTAGGGTCTTTAGCAGCCACCCTCTGCCTTCCACGGCGGCTAACACCACCAGAAGGAGGGCTGGTTGTGTCATCAGGGAGCGAGCGTGAGGGACGTGTGGGCTCCATGACTAGTGCGTGGTTACTGGCGCGGTGGTGCGGGGCGAGCGTTTGGCGGGGTGGTGTCGAGAGTTGACATGTAGTACTATACCCACACCAATTTTCAGCCGCCTGGCTATAAACGCGCGGTTTTGGTATGCGTTCAAAAGCTCTGCTCTTAAGAGTCTCCCCGCAGTCCGCCGGGGGAACTCTTAAGAGTCTCCCCGCAGTTCCCGGGTTAATAACAATGATATGGACCTTTAAAGTTTTGGCAATTGCCTGTGTGACTTACCCTGCCCTTCCTTCCTACCTCCCTCCTCCCTCATATCTAGCAAATGTATCAACAACCACTCTAGTGAACTTTCGGTATTTAGTTTATTCAGCTTAATACTATTTATCCACATAAAATAGAAACCTATCACGATTTTTGTCTAATACAACCATAGACAGTGCTATTACATATTATTTGAACATGATGTCGAATTTAGCAGTTGCTGTTTACCTTAAACAGTAATGACAGAACCGAAAGCTTCTCTTGCCGTGTAGTACTCAAAGAAAGCAGGGTTACTTAAGCCGGCCCATACCGAACTGTTACCAAGTAAGAGATTCAGAGGTAACTTTCACAATGCATTATAACCCTAGACAGACACCAATATACCACTAAATCATACAAATATCACTACAAAAAAGATAGGAAAATATTATATTAATGTCCTAGGTATTTGAAATTATGCAAATGAGTAAAATGCATTATGATATAATGATAATGACATTGATTAGTATCTGGCAACAGTGTTGCACTATAATTTTCTGAACGTATGCGAACTTCGGGAGTATTTATCCCATTAATATACACATCTATCACTATTTAAATTTAATACAACCATATTACATAATATTTGAACATAATATAGGATGGTCTTTCCTTTAAACCATTTTCTATATCTATTCACGAAAAATATAGGCCTAGCCTAGGCAAGCGCACTGAAGTTGGTTACTTATTTACTTTTTACTGGTTCCTTTTTGGTACTAAAACTATTTACTTATTACTTATTCGAGCTGATTTTACGTATTGGAGTATCCTGAACCGGTAAAATCTGTCTATTTTTACGTATTGGATCTGTTTCTTGAATACGTAAAATGTAACTAAAAAAAATATTATTACTTTTTCTAGCTTTTTTCCCATATTGGATTTGTATCTCGAATACGTAAAATGTAACTAAAACTTTGATTTTTTTGTTCTATCTGTTTTTACGTATTGGATTTGTATCTCTAATACGTAAAATGTAACTAAAACTATTTACTTATTACTTATTCAAGCTGATTTTACGTATTGGAGTATCCTGAACCGGTAAAATCTGGCCGTTTTTTTTAGTTACATTTTACGTATTCGAGATACAAATCCAATACGTAAAAACAGCTAGAAAAAGTAGTGAATTTTAACCTTAACTATAAACTAATTTAATTGTGACATAGGATCTCCGCGACTACGGTAGGGCCGGAGCGGGCGAGTATTCGCCTGAGGTTGCCCTTAACCCCTTAAATGCGAAAATACCCTAGGGGCAAGGGTACTTATTTGTGCATTTCTAGCCTTGGATTCTGACAGAATTTGTTATATTTACAATATAGAGCATTATTTGTTTTCAGTACCGGTATGCTTTTATTTTACATATATGATGTATATATGAACCTTCAAGAGTGCTAAAATAAGTTGGAAAAATATTTGGGTGGTGAAAAACGAAGATATTGGCCACCCAGTCATAATCTCAGGCGAGAGAGAGCCACAGGCAACCCTCCCCTCTCGCTGTCTGTGAGTCAACTGAGGCGAGTGGGCGGTGTCTGGGTGTTATATAACGATCTTTTATGCAACCCCCTTGTGCTACATTATCACGGGAGAGAAAAATAACCGATAAATGATGAAAATAAGAGGAAAAATAGGTGATAATTGAGGAGGGGGGAATAAGGTGGGGAAGGAGGGGAGGGGGGGGTGAGGAACACATGGATGAGTACTAGAGGGGAATTATCTCACCTAGAGTCAAATTCCTTTGTTTTGATAGCCCCTGGGATGTTTTGGAAGGCTTTTGTTATGGTCTTGCTTCCGTGAGGCCTAGGCCTCAGGCCTAAGAGTTCAGAAGATTTGCAAAATGCACCCCATACTAGCCTACCCATAGCCTAATAGGCCTAGTGATTCTTTTTTGGCAGCCCACCCACAAATTTTCATATAGCCTAGGCCTAGGCTAGCCTAAGTTCTGGAATGCATGTTGGAATAGCCTTCCTATAAACTGTAGGCTAGGCTACTTCCTTTTAATTTAAGTTTGATTCTTTGGAAAAATCTATTAGGCCTAGACCAGGGCAGGAAAGTAACATTTAAAATGACGTGTAAAAAGTCGCCCATAAACGGCGGGCCGCTATGTTATTGTAATTTGGGAGCTTATTTCGTCTATTGATTGACTTTGTCCTTAATTGGGGATCCTATGAATTAGCACAGATGATGATGACTTACCGTACATCATAATACGTGACGGGCCGACGTGGGGGGGCAGAGCCGCAGAGACCCCCTCAACATATTTGGTGTCCCACAGTAACTTTTAATGGGATGGATGTAGTTACCGGGTGTACGGTCGTCGTGTTTACATAGGGCGATCGCCGCGGTTAACTTCGCGTCTATTTTGACGGCGATTTTTTTCGGCATATTTCATTTTATTCACTTCCTTTTATATTTAGGCTATAATCTAGCTTTGGCACGACAATAACCCTAACCTAGTCTTTCTTAAAGATTCTTCTAATCTTCCAGTAGCCTATAGCCTAATTTAGGTAATTTTTAACACCTTACGAGCGGCCTATGCGGTTTATTTATATGTACCGCCCAGCGGGGTGTTTTTAGCCAAAATAGGGCTGTTTACGTGATCATTTTCATGCCTAAATAAGACCCAGAACGTAAAACAAGTACCTATCCCTGAAAGGGCATAAACAGAGCTTTCGAATGACACCATAACGATCCTTTTATGATGGCTAGTTTTCTTGCAATAACCGTGCAACGCGAGTGCAAAAAGCATGTAATTAGCCACTTTCCCGATACAATTCCTTATATAGCGAGTGAGAGAGGGAGGAGGGAGCTGGGATTCGTGTCAGTATGTTCGCCGCGGTGGTCTGGAGCAGTCATACGCTCGCTACTCTCCTGCCACCACTTGTCTCTCTCTCTCAGCAACATTACGTGCTGAAATTGCCACTCGACCTATGTCGAGCGCCGCCACATAGTCCAGCTTTATTTAACTCGACTTATGTGGTGAGCCGCTAATTAAGGGTTAAAGGCACACAATTAAATGGTTGGTATTTTAAACGACACCTACTGCAGCATTATGAGAAACAATTTATTAGAGATAATAGGCAACAATAGATTCGCCATATTTTTCTCCATAGGATATTGTCCGCATGGAGGATTTTCGTTATCGACAAATTGAAAAAATTCCCACTTCACAGACAAAATACACAAATACACCAAAAATCGGGGTGTGGGGGCGGCAGCCCCCACCCATAATAGCCTACTATAATAGGTTAGGTAAGGTTGTTAGGTTAGGCTAGGCTAATGTCCTTTCAAAGGGGTATAGGCCTAGTAAACACTAGGATAGCCTATACCTGATCAAGGGTAAGTCCTGCTGTAGTCAACTTGAATGCTACCTTAAATTGTAATATTAGACTAGGCCTAGCCTATAGATAAAATAGCCTAGCCTACTTATTTATTGTAGCCTATAATATAGGCCTAGCCGGGTAGAATGTAGAGTTCGGGCGTACGGCCACCATTGTTTACACTGCGCAGAGCGGCGACGGAAGCTTGCCATCATGTTCCCGTCCATTTTGAATGCCGTTGGATACGATAATATGTTGAGGGGGGCAAACACCCCCCATGACATATTGTCATCATCATATAATTTGCCAGCATGGGGCAAATAGGCCTAACCAAAACAAATCGTAGTCAAAAACTCAAAATAAACGCGAACTTACAGTAACTGCGGCGATCGACCATGTAAACATGACGGCGGCGGCGGCAGTGGACGCTTGCGATCATGTTCCCGTCTATTTTGACTGCCATTGGATACAATAATATGTTGAGGGGAGGGCTTTGCGGCATTTTTTTTGTTGTTTGCCCCCTACTGGCAATATATATGATGATGACAACACGTCATGGGGGCAAAGCCCCCCCTCAACATATTATTGTATCCAATGGCATTCAAAATAGACGGGAACATTATCGCAAGTGTCCGACGCCGACAGCGCCGCCGTCATGTTTACATATGTCGATCACCGTGGTTAAAGGCTGGTTCACACATAGCCGAGTCGGTGCGCGAGTCCAACACGAGTCACACTCATCGATTATCGCCGTCGCTGGAGGCTGAGTCGGCCGCGAGTAGCAATTGCTCCCGAGTCAAGGAGAGTGTAACACGAGTTAACTCGAGTCAATACGAGTCAACACGTGTTCATGCAAGAGTCTGTACGAGTAACTGAGAGTCAAAATGAGTGTAACATGAACCCAACACGAGTGTCAAAAATTTGAAAAATAATGGCCACATTCCAGGGCACGTAAACAAAGAGTATGGATGAGTCTAACACGAGTCAACGCGATTGTTACACGGATCAACACGATTGTTATACGGATCAACACGAAAGACAACGCGTTGACTCTCGTTGGATCTCTGTTGACTCGTGTTACATCCGTGTAAACTCGTTGATTCGTCCTACTTTTTTGAAATAACGGTATTTCAAATGACACTTGCTTTTTCGTGTTACACTCGTGTTTTTTTCTCAGTGGATCGTGTTTACTCTTGTTTACTCGTGTTTTCACTCGTGTTTGAATCGTGTAAACTCTGGCATCATGGGGGCACCAAATTTTGGCACTCACATTCGTGCTTTCTACTCTTGTTGATACGTGTTGCATGTGTGTTACATACGTGTTGTTGCGTGTAGACACGTGTTGCTTCGTCAACGTCGAAATGATGACATAAAGCGACGAATCACCAAAGAGTGTTACACGGGTTTACACGAGTCAACACGAGTTAACACGTATGTACACGAGTCTACACGTATTGAGGCCACACTCGTGGGTACTCGCCACGGGGCCCAAAAATGTCATGCATGCATGAAATTTTTGGACCCCGTGGCGAGTACCCACGAGTGTGTCGAGTAAACAAAGAGTATACACGAGCGTAGCACGAGTCTATACGAGTGTTGACGAGTATCGACGAGTCATTGCTGAATAGCAAAATTTCATCACTCGTGTTGGACTCGCGCACCGACTCGGCTATGTGTGAACCAGCCTTTAGTTCGCGTCTATTTTGAAGGCGTTTTTTTCGGTTATTTGCCTCTTGCTGGCAATATATATGATGATGACAATATGTCATGGGGGGGTGATCCCCCTCAACCTATTATTGTATCCAAAAGCAGTCAAATAGACGGGAACATGATGGCCAGCGTCCGCCGCCGCTCCGCGTAGTGTAAACAAGGCTGGCGGTAAAACCGAACTCTACATTCTACCCCACTAATTTTCCAACTAGCATAACCGATGATTATCAATGATCAATCCCAGTCAGAAACGTCCATGCTTCCCTCCCATAAGTCAATGTCGGGATTACCACACTGTCATGCAAGGACTTCTTTACTTCCATGCTGACCACCCTATTTCTTCTTACTGCTTTCAGAGTTCCTACAACGCTCTTCCCCTGTTACACTTTCTCCCACACTTCTTCATCCATAGGCCTACTCACATCTTTACTCAACACACTGCCCAAATACTTAAATGAGCTGACATTCTTCATAGCCGTTCAACCTCACTTCACACTCTATGGTTGCACCCCTTTCAAAGACCATAATATTGCTCTTCCTAGCATTTACCTCCAGACTCCGTTTTTCACACACTGTTCCAAACATATTTACCTGACCCTGCAACTCCCATTCACTATCGCTCATCAGAACTGTGTTGTCAGCAACAGTAGTACCAGTACTGTACTGTTGAGGCAACTTCCACTCGTTTCCTTCCCTTATCAGCGGTACACCAACATCCGCTGCTCTTCCTTGTATTTCTTTCATGACTCCATCCATATACTGTATCGGTATATATTGAACAACCATGGGGACATCACATACACCCTTGCTTTAACCCAACATTCAGATTAAAGAACTCGCTCTGTTAATTATCCACACATACTGACACCTTTGCACCCTCATACATGCTCTTAATTGCTTTCAGCAACTTGCCATCTACTCTGTATATTCTCGGTACCGGTACTTTCCACATACCTTATCTATCAATTCTGTCATAGGCCTTCTCCAACTCCATAAATGCAGCATACAACTTTTGTCGCTTCTCCAGATATTTCTCCACAACACATTTCCGGGCAAAAATCTGAGCTACACATCCTCTTCCCTTCCTAAGATGACTACAGTATGCTAACCGTTTCCCCAGCAATACTGACTGAAAATGCCCAAATATATTGCATGTCCTCTTCAGATTTATCTAAAATATGTAAAACTACACCAAATACCACTACAGTAGCACTGAAATCAATAAAACTCACTAACAGGATAAATAAATGGAAGAAATACTCCAAAAGATTAATATGTTAACCCTTTACCCAGCAATACTGACTGAAAATGCCTAAATAGATTGCATGTGCTCTTCAGATTTATACATACATACGTACATAAAATTTTAAGACTGAGTGCTCCACACAGATGTGCAGTTTCAGTCTCTTTTCCTAATGGCGGCATTCCAGGCAACCCTGTTAAGGGATGCTTTACTTGTCAAGTTTTTGGATTTGAGATCGGCACGTATAGTCCGATCCCAGGTCTTACTCGGTCCACCCCTTGGTGCAGCTCCCTCCACAATCGCAGACCTGCATCTTTTCACCCAATTTTGTTCATCCATTCTCTCCACATGTCCATACCATCCCAGTTTACTTGTACGCATCTCCTCGCTAATACTCTTTATACCTAAACGTCTCTTCAGCTCATCATTTGTTATTCTGTTGACATCCTTTATCTAAAATATGTAAAATTACACCAATTACCAACTACATTACCAACAAATTTAATAAAGTACACTAACAGGATAAAGAAAATGTAAGAAATAGCCCTAAAGACGAATTTATCAATCTATCTATTGACGGACGCCTTGATCCCCGAAGGATTGGCCACGAACGAAACACCCCTATGCACCTCTGTCCCCAGTCAGTCGACGCCCCTCCTCCCATCCAGCACCGCTTTCACGCATATACTTCTTAACTCCATCCTTCCACCTCTCTCTCGGTTTATTTCTCCCTCTGTCCTTCCACCTCACTCGTACACGCTCTTAGTCATTCTCTCGCTTCCCATACGTTCCACATGGCCGAACCATCTCAAGGTGTTCTTTTTCGCACTTTCCAGTACATTCACACCACACCTCTCTCGTACTTCCTCATTCGTCTGTCTATCCCTCCATGTAACTCTGCACACACTTCTCAAGTAATTCATTTCCATCCCTTTCACTCTTGGTTTGAATCTCTCCAACAACGTCCATGCTTCGCTTCCGTAAGTCAGTGTCGGGATTACCACACTGTCATGCAAGGACTTCTTCAGTTCCATGCTGACCACCCTATTTCATGTTACTGCTTTCAGCATTCCTACAACCCTCTTCCCCTGTTGCACCGTCTCCCACACTTCTTCATCCATACTCCCATCTTTACTCTGTACACTGCGAAGATACTTAAATGAGCTGACAATCTCCATAGCCTGACCGTTCAACTTCACCTCACACTCTGTGGCTTCACCCCTTTCGAAGACCATAACCTTGCTCTTCCCCGCATTTACCTTCAGATTCCATTTTTTGCACACTGTTCCAAACATATTTACCAGACCCTGCAACTCCCATTCATATCGTCAGCAAACAGCAGTACACAAACATCCACTGCTCTTCCTTGTATTTCTTTTATGACTCCATCCATATCCTGTATATATAGAGCAACCATCGGGACATCACACACCCTTGCTTTACCAAACATTCAGATCAAAGAACTCCCTCTGTTCATTCTTCACACGTACTGATACCTTTGCACTCTCATACATACTCGTCACTGCTTTCAGCAACTTGCCATCTACTCCATATATTCTCAGTACTTTCCACATACCTTCTCTATCAACTCTGTCATTCCACTCGTTGCCTTCCCTTATTAGTGGTACACCAACATCCACTGCTCATCCTTGCATTTCTTTTATGACTCCATCCATATACAGTACAGTATATATTGAACAACCACGGGGACATCACACACCCTTTCTTTAACCCAAAATTCAGATCAAAGAACTCGCTCTGTTCATTCTCAACACATACTGACACCTTTGCACCCTCATACATGTTTTTCACTGCTTTCAGCAACTTGCTATCTGCTCCGTATATTCCAAGTACTTTCTACATACCGGTACCTTCTCTATCAACTCTTTCATAGGCCTTCTCCAAGTCCATGAAGGCAGCACACAACTGTTGTCCCTTCTCAAGATATTTCTCCACAACATATTTCAGGGCAAAGATCTGAGCTACACATCCTCTTCCCTTCCTATGATGAATATTGTATGTTAACCGTTTCCCCAGCAATACTGACTAAAAATGCCCAAATATATTGCATGTGCTCTTCTGATTTATCTAAAATATGTAAAATTATACCAAATACCAACTACATTAGCACAAAACTCAATCAATCACAGAAACAGGATAAAAACATAGAATAAATACCCCAAAAGATGAATACGTTAAGGGGAGGTATTTAGTTTGTTCCCTAGACCTCCATCAACCTTAAAATTACAACCCCTCGAGTCCCTTTCAAGATAAATTTGTACATTTTTCGGTAGAAAAATTTCCCGGCCAAAGGCCGGTTCCTCTTAAATTACAGGCTCGCTATCGCTCGCCAGGATAAAATAGACACCTGAATTGCACGAAAGGTCTTAATATGGGGTGAAAGTTCTTAAAATCGCTAAACTAATGGGGTAAACGTTTTATAATATCAAAAGCAATGGGGCTAAACATGAGGGAGAAAGGGGTCAAGAAAACAATCCCTCAAGTGGAGACCTCCCCTTAACCCTTTCCCCAGCAATACTTACTGAACATGCACAAATAAATTGCATGTGCTCTTCAGATTTAGCTGAAATATGTAAAATTACACCAAATACTAACTACATTAGCACAAAAATCAATCAAGCACTTTAACAGGATAAATAAAATGGAAGAAATAGCCCAAAAATGAATTTATCTATAGCCTACCGGTATATATTGCCGGACACCTTGATCCCCGAAGGGGTGACCATGAACGAAACGCCTGCGTATTTCAAGCTCGCTTGAGTTATCACTCGATCGTCTTTTAGAGCTTTTTGGCCCGGGGTAATTACCACACCATCGCGTCATAAGGAGTTTGAGGGGGTTAAATGCTAGATACATAGAGGAATGCCAAGTAAAGATAAACAAAAATATATAAGATATTTTTAAGATGAGGTTGCTTATAATAATTTGTACCTCTGCAGTTTCTCCATGGCCAACGAAAAAGGTCACATTCCTAAGAAGCCCCAACCAAAAAGGCCAAGCTTCTGTACAGAAAAAATGCCACACCATTACCTTTATGGTGACCCTATCAAATAATCAAAACAACCACACTTCTTAACCCAATTCCCGCGGGGCCCCTCAATTGACGGAGACGATTTTCCGGCTATTTTGTAGCCTGTGAGCCAGGCCAGCTTTTGCAAGCAGCATGGATGGACGTCAGCCGGAGCCTACAGGCCCCGCCACGACACTGAGGTTTGTGTGAGAGAGAGATAACTTATGTGCAGCGTCACCCATAGCGAAAACAGAAAATAATTGGCAATTTTTAGCGATTTCGTCTATCGGATTTGGTAATTTTTAGCAATTTTGCCATTTGTTTGCAAGATCTTTACAAGAAAACCAGACGTCGTACAGGGATGATTCAGGAGTAATTTGAAAGCTATTACCGTACTTTCACGAATACATAATTGTATTACGCTCTGGCTTTTGCTTATGCATGAAAATGAGCAGGGAATGAAGGCAATTTCGGGCAATTATGCCTACTAGTACAGGAGTCCTTGGAGCGGCTTCGGTCGCGCCGGGAATTTCCACACTTCTCACACCACACACACACATCACACAGTTTTTCCTACACCGAGAAATGACTCTCCGGCTGTCATTTCTCGAAGACTTCTTCTAGCCGGAGACATTGAGAGCAACCCAAGACCCACCTACACATACATATGTCCAATTTGCTCAAAACCCATCACTTCGAGTCGCCACACTAAGGGTTCAGTTTTCTGCAATTCATGCAGGAACTTGACCCACTTCACCTGCACAACACTTGCCTCCAAGAAACACTACACGAACACCTGGACCTGTTCCTCATGCCCCTCCCTCTCCCAGTCAAATCCCTCGCCTAAAACCCGTCCACCTCTCCTTCCCAACCCACCTAACCTTCCCATATCATCCACTCCCCCCCCTAAAACCCATCCCCCTCTCCTCCCTAACCCACCTAACCTTCCCATACCATCCGCATCCTCAACTCAACACACCAAACCCCATCCTAATCCATTCCAACCACCATCTCCTGCTCCCCAATCCCCACCCCTCCCTCACCCCCACCCCCACCCCCTCCCTCACCCCCACCCCATCCTCGTGCAGCAGCACCCAACATACATCGTGCACATAACATTAACATTCTCCAATTGAACATAGATGGCATCAACACAAAGAAACACAAACTCTCACACTTCATCAAACAACACAACATACACATTGCCATCTTACAAGAAACAAAACTCCGCACAACACAAAAAACACCCACATTTCATGATTTCACCACCATCAGACAAGACTGGGCTGTCGGCGGAGGCGGTGGACTCATCACCCTGGTACACAAAGAAATATCATACATAGTTACCAGTGTACAAACCAAATCACTCCTCCCCCCAAATGATAACACAACAGAAATACAATCAATTAAAATACGCACTGGCAGCAACTCCAACATAACCATCATAAACACATACATCCCTCCCCAAACATCCCCTACAGTACCAAATGAATACAGACCACACTTACAACACATCACAAACACCCCACACATCATCCTGGGTGGTGACTTCAACGCCAAGACGTCGGCCTGGTTTGTCGACAACCCCGACACAGACAGAGGGCTGGTACTACAAAACCAAACTGATAACCTCATCATCCTTAACGACATCCATCAACATACCCATATTCCTCACCAAGCCCTATATAACCCATCATCTCCAGACATCACCTTTTGCTCCCCAGAACTCGCCCCCACAACATCCTGGAGGGTGGTCAGAACCTTAGGCTCTGACCACCTCCCGATCATTATCACCACCAAAACCAGACTCACCCCAGCTAGCCACAAACACACATACACCAATTATAAAAGAGCTAACTGGGAAGCATTCACAAATGAGACAGAACAACACTTCACAACTCTAAACAGTAGAGAACATACTGAAACACTCCCCAGCACCCCACACACAAGACATCACACAACAAATCCAAGCACTCAACACCCAAACTAACAACAAAATACAAGAACAACAAAAACTAAATTGGAATAACTTCCTACAAACAAGTCTTGATCACAAAACAAACCCCAAAACACTCTACAAAACACTAAACAGCATCACATTTTCCAACAGCAACACAACACAATCACATGCTGCAATCACAACAACAGACTCTACTCCTTCATGTAAACAACAAGCAAACACTCTCATCAATCACTTCTCACATGTCAGCCACGTAAAACCTCACAAAGACGACCGACGTGTCATCCGACGTAAGAGACAATTCCCCACAGACCCTGACTATACACCCTTCACCAATCACCAGACAAAGCATATCATCAACAATCTCAAGCACTCACCCGCTTGTGGCCTAGACAACATAAGCAACATACACCTCAGACACCTGGGACCACAAGGCATACAAGCACTCACTAACATATCAAACTACAGTTATTCACACAACACAATACCAGACATTTGGAAGCATGGTATCATGACCACATTCCCCAAACCCAACAAAGACCCCACGCTACCCTCCTCGCACCGCCCCATCACACTCCTTTGCTCCCCCTCCAAAGTCATGGAACGCCTAGTATTACAACTAATTACACCCGACCTACCCCTAGCTTCAACACAACATGGCTTTAGGCCACTGCACTCCACAAACACTCTTCTCACAGACCTTACACAAAGAGCTTTTGACGGCATCAACTCAGCTAGACCACCACACAGATCACTATTAGCCACACTCGACATTAGTAAAGCCTTCGATGCCATCCCCCGCCACAACCTAACAAACAAAATCTACAACACAAACATGCACAACAACACAAAAAGGTGGCTGGCCAACTTCCTAGCAGGTAGATGTGCACACATATCTTTTGCCGGTCAGTCATCTAAAATCAGAAACTTTCCAAACGGAGTCCCACAAGAATCCGCCCTATCGCCCGCACTCTTCAATCTGTACATGCACGATATAACTACACCCAATATGCCCTAAATAAACTTAGCCTCCTATGCAGATGACATAACACTCACATGCACACACCATGACCCAAAAAGAGCAACAGATCTCTTTCACCCCTATCTCAACACACTACATGGCTGGTGCACTACAAACAGACTTAATCTAGCCCCAGCCAAATCCACCGCAACCCTGCTCACAAGCTGGACAGGAGAACACGAATACATCCCTCAACTCACCATAAACAACACACCCCTAACACATACACACACACCCAAAATCCTAGGAGTAACATATGATACTCATATGACATTCAAACAGCACACCACAAACATTAAAAAGAACCTGACACCCAGACTTAACCCCCTCAGGTCACTTGCTCACACAAAATTTGGACACAACAAAGAAACTACCACCACAGTATATAAACAATACATAAGATCAGTGATGGAATACGCAAGCCCAGCCTGGGCTTCTAACCTAGCTGAAACACATCATAAGACCTTACAGACAATTCAAAACAAAGCCCTGAAGATCATTACAGGCTGCACAGCTACTGACCCACAGATCACCTACATCAAGAAACCAAAATCCTCAAAGTCAAAGACCATCTGGACATGAGAGGCACTCAATTCCTGGCAGCAGCCTCCAAGAACCAAGACCACCCACTAAACTACATGGCAACACACCCACAGACACCAAGAAATATTAAAACAACACCCAGCACACGGTATCACACACAATTACTGTCCTCTCTCCCTCTCTGCCCACCCCGAACCAACTTCCAGAAGCACATCCATACTCATATCTCTCGCCGATCCATCCACTCACTTACAGACAACACGCAGCTGCAAGCACGACCTCCCGAAATCCATCCTTCCGAATCCTCCCTTCCTCGCGAGGACAGAGTCCACCTGGCCAGGCTGAGATGCGGACACTATCCCGCTCTCCTGAGCTATCAGAAGAGACTGGATGACTCCGTTGTCGACGCCTGCCCGGGATGTAACACAGCACCCCATACCATTAAACACATCATAGAAGACTGCATTTCACACAACCACTTACGCCAACAACACAATCTACACTCAATGAGAGCTCTGTGGGAAAGCTCGATCGTGGCCATGGCCTTCCTCAGGGACTCGGGGCTGTTCGGCCAGGCAGCTAAGGGAACAACAACAACAACAACAACTCGTACAGGATTAATAGCTTTAACCGAAATGGTCACACTCCTTAATGGTCTAAGTGGCCATACCCAAAATGGCTACACTATATTCCTTCTGTACTTTCTCTATGCCCGATAAGATACATGATATTTTGATATATGTGGCACAGCCCTTGTATCCAACACAAAACCCTGCGTGCAATCCCGCTCGAACCCCGCACAACGTTGCTTGCAACTTTAATTATTATTATTATTATTATTATTATTATTTTTATTATTATTATTATCAATTGCATTATTTATGATGATTTACAATAGCGGAGAGAGAGAGAGAGAGAGTACATAATGTAACTGTAAGTAGGATAGAAAAATTAACTTATTATAGCATCGTATAAAAGTCAGTATACGCATTCCTTTACTATATCTAGGCTAACAGTAGACGATATTACTGGGGTAAGGAAGGATTTGTATGAAATAAAAGGTAATTTAAGATAGGCTTATAATTCATTCAATCCCTGGAGGTCCTGCCTATGCTAAATACAGTACATCGCAAAACGTAAGCAACACAATTATTAGCATCATCGTATTCTGAAGAGGCGAAGCTAAAGAAAATCATCTGGTGTTAGCCAGGATAAGAATGATAATGATATCCCCATAGCGAAAGAGGCTACACTACACTAATATACACAGTTAACGCTTTCTATTATCCCTTTCAGTGTTTGAGGTTGATTTGCTTCCTTATAGTCATTTGTGTTCAGTTTAGGAAGAGTTAATAAAAATAAAAATTTTACTCCATGGACAGATAAGAGATCCTGTCAAAACTGCATACAATCGTCTAATGATAGCCAGAAGAAACTTCTAAAACGCGTGATAATCCTAAAGGGGTAAATATCATAGCGTGTTTCTCTACTTTCATTCTCGTTAACCCTAGAAGATGTCATACAGTATTGGAAGGCCCTCAACTGTAGAGATCTAAAAGGAGTTATGTCTATCAATTGACCCTCTGGTTAAACTGTATAGGATCGTATAATAATAGCCAGCATGTTAGGAAGACGCGTGCCATCTTATTTTGAGAGCTTAAATCAGTATACAAATATCCTCAATACTCATTAACAGTTCACCCCCCCCCCTCTCTCTCTCTCTCTCTCTCTCTCTCTCTCTCTCTCTCTCTCTCTCTCTCTCTCTCTCTCTCTCTCTCTCTCTCTCTCTCTCTCTCTCTCTCTCTCTCTCTCTCTCTCTCTCTCTCTCTCTCTCTCTCTCTCTCTCTCTCTCTCCCTGGTGGTGGTGTGGACGACGTTGCAGCTGCAGTCAACAAAGTTTCGTAGTCAGCCCCCTCAAGCACAATGTACGTCATTCATGTTGGATCTAATGACGTGCAGCGGACTTGATTGGAGGACCTCATGCTCAAGTACCGGAAGCTGATTCAAGACGTATAAGGAAAAGTCACGTAGAGTCATCATATCAGGGATCGTTCCCAGGATCGGTGTGAAGAACAGATTCGTCAACATGGCCACTAGCGTAAATCGTCGGCTGGCTGAACTCTGCAGGGAGGAAAACATTGGATTCATCAATACCTGGGATGACTTCTACCATGAAGAACTTCTGTTTGTAGCGGATGGAGTTCATCTAAACCAGGTAGGAGCAGCAAGATTTGGCCGCCTGCTTCACGACGCAGTAAAGGATTTTCGAAAAAGAAGCAGAGCCACCAAGGACCACCAGGGACGAGGATCGAGGCCTGAGGACTACCAGGAACGAGGATCGAGGACCGTGGACCAGTAGCGACGATGATCTAGGACCGAGGACTACCAGGGACGACGATGGAGGACCGAGGACCACCAGAGACGATGATCAAGGACAGCGAGGACCGAGGACAACCAGGGAAGAGGACCGAGGACAGCGAGGACAGAGGACAGACAGGTACATAAATGTAGATCCGACTAGAACTAAGATTTTATTAAAGAATGTTCCCCGAATTCTAAATCCACAACAATAAAAGTTTTTTATGCAAACGGTCGTAGCATACGCAATAAATTTTCAGATTTAGAGGAACTAGTGTTTACAGAAAATTACGATGTTATTGGCATAACAGAATCTTGGCTCAATACAGAAGACAGAGACTTTTTAGCAGAGTATTCACTTCCTGGTTATGTAATGTTTGAGAAATGCAGAATAAATAAAAATGGAGGTGGTGTTTGACTTTATATCAAAGAAAGTCTTAACCCGACCCTCCTGTTAAAACCTCAAATTTTGAACGTCGACACATCCTTTGTGCTAATAAAGAATAATAAAGGTACAAAAATAATGCTTGCATTAATATACAGACCTTCAGCTCAATCAGTACAAACTGACCGAGAAATTTATGAGCAAATTGCAGACGTAAGTAACTCGCAAGATACCGTATTTTTTGGCGACTTCAATTTACCTGTGACCAAGTTGGGAGATAGTATTACTTCACACTCTGGACAAGACCTGTATGCAAACTTGCAAGAGAGTTCGCTATATCAATTTGTTAGATCTCCAACCCGTGGAAATAACGTCCTTGACCTTGTACTTTCAAGAAAAGAAGAATTGATAGAGAATTTGAATGTCGGTGATGAATTTAGTAACAGCGAATCATTGTACGATAACTTTCAGTTTAAATTTTACTAATAACGAACCAAATAGAAGCATCGAAAAAGTCCCATATGTCAATAAAGCAAACTTTCCTAAACTTAGAGCAATGTTTAAAGAAACTGACTGGAGCTTTATAATTAACAATAACGACATAAATACATCTTGGGAAGTATTCGCAAACACTTTCCTAAAAGTAGTGCAAGACTGCATACCATCGAAAATACGGCGTACAGGCCATAATGATAAGTCCAAATGGTGGAATAAAGAGATTTCAGATTGTTTGCTTTCTAAAAAGTTTGCTAATGATAGATTAAATCCTCACAAAATGATGAAGAAAGGGTGAAATTTGTAGAACTACGACGCAAAGCCAAAAAGTTAATTAAGCAAAGTAAAAAGACCCTAGAGTTACATGTTGCGAAACAAAGTAAAACAAACCCGAAAGAATTCTATAGTTATATCAGAAAGAAAATAGTAGTTACTTCAACTGTTGGACCGTTAGTCAATGAAAATGGAGAATACACCAAAGACGAAGTACAAATGAGTAATGCCCTCAATACCTTCTTTGCATCAATTTTTACAACAGAAGACCTCAGTGATATCCCTACAGCATCGCCGATTCAAATTGATAATTCTGATGTTCTAAGCTATGTCACCATTACAGAGAGAGAGGTATTGAAATGTTTAGATAAGCTCGAGGTAAATAAATCGCCCGGACCTGATACAATCTCACCTAGAGTTCTAAAGGAAGCTAAGGATGAGCTCTCCAAACCACTGACATTGCTATTCAATAAATCCTTGCAGTCTGGAACTATGCCTGATCAGTGAAAGCTTGCCAACTTAACACCGATATTAAAAAAAGGCAGCAAATCCCTACCCAGTAACTATCGTCCAATTAGCTTGACCTCAGTTGTATATAAAAGGCTAGAAACACTCATAAGAGACAGACGCGTAAATCACTTAGAGGAAAATAACATACTTAACCCTTCTTTAGCGGCCTATGCGGTTTATTTATATGTACCGCCCAGCGGGGTGTTTTTAGCCAAAATAGGGCTGTTTACGTGATCATTTTCATGCCTAAATAAGACCCAGAACGTAAAACAAGTATCTATCCCTGAAAGGGCATAAACAGAGCTTTCGAATGACACCATAACGATCCTTGTATGATGGATAGTTTTCTTGCAATAACCGTGCAACGCGAGTGCAAAAAGCATGTAATTCGGTACTTTCCCCATATAATTCAGTATGTAGCGAGTGAGAGAGGGAGGAGGGAGCTGAGATTCGTGTCAGTAGGTTCGCCGCGGTGGTCTGGAGCAGTCATACGCTCGCTAGTCTCCTGCCACCACTTGTCTCTCTCTCTCAGCAACATTACATGCTGAAATTGCCACTCGACCTATGTCGAGCGCCGCCACATAGTCCAGCTTTATTAAAAACGACTTATGTGGTGAGCCGCTTTTTAAGGGTTAAAGATACTCAACACGGCTTTCGTAACAAACGTTCCTGCTTAACAAATCTCTCAGACTTCTTCCACGATATCCTCCATCTCTATGATGAGAGTAAAGCTGTATATATTTTATACCTTGATTTTCAAAAGGCCATTGACAAAGTTCCCCACAAACGTTTACTGCTAAAACTAAAAGCACATGAATACAAGATGGTGTGTTGAAATGGATAGAAATTTGGCTCAGCAACAGAAAGCAAAGAGTAGTCATAAACGGTAAGGCATCTAAATGGGCCAATGTAAGTAGCGGGGTACCCCAGGGATCGGTACTGGGACCAATTATCTTTCTAATTTACATCAACGACATAGACGAGGGCCTCACCTGTACAATCTCAAAGTTTGCTGACGATACAAATATTGCAAATAGCATACTGTCAAAAGAACAAGTTGACAATATGCAACACAATCTAGATAAGTTGTCATGTTGGGCGCAAACTTGGCAAATGAGTTTCAATGTGGATAAATGTAAAGTACTACATATCGGATACCGAAATGAGAAAGCAAACTATTCGATGAATGGTACTCAGCTTATGAGTGTAGACAGAGAAACCGATCTGGGAGTAACAATATCAAGTAACCTAAAACCGAGTCAACAATGTTCAGAAGTTGTTAACACCTTACGAGCGGCCTATGCGGTTTATTTATGTGTACCGCACAGCGGGGTGTTTTTAGCCAAAATAGGGCTGTTTACGTGATCATTTTCATGCCTAAATAAGACCCAGAACGTAAAACAAGTACCTATCCCTGAAAGGGCATAAACAGAGCTTTCGAATGACACCATAACGATCCTTGTATGATGGATAGTTTTCTTGCAATAACCGTGCAACGCGAGTGCAAAAAGCAGGTAATTCGGTACTTTCAGTACATAATTGAGTATGTAGCGAGTGAGAGAGGGAGGAGGGAGCTGAGATTTGTGTCAGTAGGTTCGCCGCGGTGGTCTGGAGCAGTCATACGCTCGCTAGTCTCCTGCCACCACTTGTCTCTCTCTCTCAGCCACATTACGTGCTGAAATTGCCACTCGAGTTATGTCGAGCGCCGCCACATAGTCCAGCTTTATTTAACTCGACTTATGTTGCTCGCCGCTAATTAAGGGTTAATAAGGCAAACAAAATAATTGGCTTTATAGGCAGGTCATTTGAGCATAAATCCAAAGAAGTTATTCTAACTCTTTACAATTCCTTAGTCCGCCCACTGCTGGAATACTGCGTTCAATCCTGGTGCCCTTATGTCCAAAAAGATATAGACAAGCTAAAACGAGTTCAACGTAGAGTTACCAAAATGATACCTAGCCTAAAGAACAAACCATACGAGGTCGAGCATCTTAAGGAATTAAATCTATTTCCTTTAACCCGGCGCAGATTAAGAGGTGACTTAATTCAAGTGGTAAATGAGTTTGGAACAGTGAGCAAAAAACGGAATTTGAAGGTAAATGCGGGGAAGAGCAAGGTTATGGTTTTCAAAAGGGGTGAAGTCACAGAATGTGAGGTGAAGTTGAACAGTCAGGCTATGGAGATCGTCAGCTCTTTTAAGTATCTGGGCAGTGTGTTGAGTAATGGATGAAGAAGTGCGGAAGAGGGTGCAACAGGGGAAGAGGATTGTAGGAATGTTGAAAGAAGTAAACAAAAATAGAGTGGTCAGTATGGAAGTGAAGAAGTCCTTGCATGACAGTGTGGTAATCCCGACACTAACTTACGGAAGCGAAGCTTGGACGTTCGGGAAGAGACTCAGACCAAGAGTGAGAGTGGTGGAAATGAGTTACTTGAGTAGTGCGTGCGGAGTTACATGGAGGGATAGACAGACGAATTGCCTACTACTACTACTGACAGACTGAAATTGCCTTGGAGGAGGTTACTAGTTTCAATTGTCCCTATTTTGATTATTCTATATACAAATTAATTTCTGCTGGTAAATTTAAATACATATGTTGCATCTACCGTTCCCCAAATACTCCTCCAGAGCAAAGTCTTTTTGATTCTCTGTCCTCACAACTCAGTGTCCTCAACTTAAATGCTTCTTCTGAAATCACTGTGTTGGGTGATTTTAATGTCCATAATGTTGAATGGCTCACTCATTCAGCCAGGACTGATGATGCTGGTCTTGAATGTGAGCTATTTGAAGACTCATTTAATCTCACTCAACTAGTCAACCAACCCACCCGTGTACCAGATAATCCTAATCATAATTCCCACCTACTGGACTTATTTTTAACAACCAATTCAGAAAATTATGATGTTACAGTGAGGTCCCCGCTTGGATCTTCTGATCACTGTCTGATACAGGCCACCTGTCTATCACCTACCACACCTTCCCACTCTGAACCTGTTTTGGTGACTAAATGGCATTACGATAGGGCAGACTGGGAGGGTCTTCAAGGTTTCTTTATTGATATTCCCTGGACCTCTTTCTTTTCTAATGATGCACACTCCACCTTGAGCCACATACAAGATTTTGTAAAAATTGGAATGGAAACTTTTATTCCTCATCAAAAGTACAGTAAAAGATCTAATTCACCTAAATGGTTTGACCATAATTGTGCTAGAGTAACTGAACAAAAAGCAATAGCCTACAATGCATACACAAGATCAAAAACACATGAAGCCTTTAATTACTTTAGAAACATCAGAAATCATGCCAAAACTGTATTAAACCTAACTAAATCAAACTTTCTCCAAAAGCAGGCAAATAAACTTCTAAATAATCCAAATGATAACAAAATATTTTGGTCTACTCTTAACTCATTCAAATCCAACTTCACTACTGCTTCATCCATTCCACCATTAAAATCTCCGACTGGCAATCTTGTAAGTGACCCACGAGGTAAAGCTAACCTTCTTGCGGATATTTTCTCCACCAACTCGACCTTAGATGAAATAAATCAAGATGTCCCTGTATTTAATTTTAATTCGCCTGAAATTCCCTCACTAAAGATCCACACCAGACATGTCAAAACTATTTTGCAGAATCTCTCAGTAGATAAGGCTCCTGGTCCAGATGAAATTCCTCCAATAGTACTTAAGAATTGCTCCTTGGTGCTCGCTCCTGTATTGGCAAAAAATTTCCGTCTGTGTACTCATACCTCATGCTTCCCAGTACCCTGGAAAGAAGCAAACATCCATCCAGTTCCTAAAAAAGGTGCCTCTTCAGATCCATCAAACTACAGACCAATAGCTATAACTTCAACTCTTGGGAAAGTCTTTGAAATTATATTAAATAATCACATAATTAAGCATCTTGAGAATAATAAATTAATCAGTGATAAGCAATATGGTTTTAGACGATGTCGATCAACTGCAGACATTCTTTGCCTTCTTACGCATCAAATCAACCAAGCTACAGACCAACATGGTGAAATGCATACAATAGCACTGGATATATCAAAGGCATTTGATAGAGTCTGGCATCAATCCTTATTGTCGAAGATGTCACACTACGGCCTTGCATCATTAGTTCCACTAATTTCTTCTTATCTTCATAACAGAAAAATATGTGTAATGGTAGATGGCCTTTATTCTCAATTTCACTCAATAAATGCTGGTGTTCCCCAGGGATCAGTTTTGGCCCCAACTCTGTTCCTCATTCATATCAATGATCTCATATCTACCACTCATAATCCAATACATTCCTACGCAGATGACTCAACACTCCACAGTTCCTTCACATTTACCAATTCTTTCACCCAACCCGATCTTATAAATTCAAAAATAAACACTGCAATTTCTCTGAACCAGGACCTTTCTAGAATTAATGAATGGGGACAAAAAAATCTAGTTTCCTTTAATGCACAGAAAACCAAGTACATTCAATTTTCTAACCGACAGAATCTCACTGACTCCCATATATCTTTTAATGATGTAAATATTCCCACTTCCCCTAGTATTGACATTCTCAGTGTAACATTAACTACTAACTTGAGCTGGACACGTTATGTTAGAAGCATTGCTAAGAATGCCTCTAAAAAACTGGGACTCCTGTACAGAGTTCGAGAATTCTTCACTGACGAGCAGTTGGCCGTAATATATAAAAGTCATGTGCGTTCTCAGATGGATTACTGTTCACCTCTGTGGGGTGGAAGTGGAGTGGTTGTATTGAGGCAGTTTGACAAAATTCAAAATAAAGCTATTAAATTAATTAATAACCCTGCAATCACACAGGACCTTCCTACATTATCCATACGAAGAAACGTTGCATCCCTTGCATTATTCTACAGATATTTTCACAGCAATTGTTCCGAGGAACTTGCTTCAATTGTGCCGCCTCTCCACATCTTTCCCCGTAGAACTAGGGCAGCTGAGAGTGCCCATGCATTTACACTTTCTCCTCCACAATGCAGAACTTCTGCTTATCAGAATTCATTTATCCCCAGAGCTACTACTCTTTGGAATTCACTTCCCTTGAATTGCTTTCCACAAACTTACAATCTACAAATGTTTAAATCCAGTTGTTAAAAACATTTTATGAATGGAGGATGCTTTAGGCACATGGACCTTTTTGTTTTATCTGTGTTTTTCCTTCCTCCATTCATTGTCTCTTTAAAAAAAAAAAAAAAAAAAAAAAAAATGGAGAAGTAAGAAGGAGGCTTGGTGTGGAGGTAGATGTGCTGGAAAGTGTGAAAAGGAACAACTTGAGATGGTTCGGCCATATGGAACGTATGGGAAGCGAGAGAATGACTAAGAGGGTGTACGAGAGCGAGGTGGAAGGACAGAGAGGAAGAGGTAGACCGAAAGAGAGGTGGAAGGATGGAGTGAGGATGTATATGAATGAAGGCGGTGCTGGTTGGGAGGAGGGGCGTCGACTGACTGGGGACAGAGGTGCATGGGGGCAGTTCGTTCGTTCGTGGCCACCCCTTCGGGGATCACGGCGTCAGGCAATAGATAGATAGATAGAGAATTCAAGTGTTCAAAATCATCAAAGGCATAGTCAATATGAAGTGTAGTAAGTACTTCACTATCGACCAATCTAATTACACGCGGGGAAACGGTTGCAAAATTATTGTTAAAACTTTTAACTCCTACGAATCTAAGAATTTCTTCTTCAATCGAGTTGTCAAATTGTGGAATGGGCTTCCCCGAGACGTTATAGACTGCAGCACCGTTGATTCTTTTAAACTTCGCCTAGACAAATATCTTGCCTCAAACCTGCGACTGACTGCGTTTGTAAATTTATAGATTTATTTTATTCCCCCCTCAGATTCATCAAGGATTATTGCGTATATACTGTATATATTACTAAGACGTTATTCTCTTTTTCTCAGATATACGAAAGATCACTTATAACTGTGTTATGTTACTAACCCATCTGTCCCCTACTAACTTCCTAATCCTGCCACGGACATTAGTTCCAGGGCAGTAGTTCCCTTCCCAATTTCCCCTTACCCACTCTAAACCACTGTTCGGACACTTGATCCTCAGTGTTTTAGAGGACAAATAGCCTAGAGCCGGGGTCACTAGAACTGTTGTTGCTTGATTTCCTTTGTGCTCCTTTGTACTCTCTCTTTCTCACGTCCCATCTGGTGGCTCTCATTCCTAATCACTTCCAATTATCGCACTAACTTTCTTTCTCTCATTGCTCTCTCTCTCTCTCTCCCTCTCTCTCTCTCATATTTGATGTTATTTCCTAATAACTTATAATTATCACAAGTCTAACATTCATACCCCTCCCGCCCCACTCCCTCTCTCCCTTTTCACTCTCATTTGGTGGCGTTCATATTCTAATTTCTCCCAATTATTTCACTAACACAATAGCTATAGCGCTCTCTCTCTCTCTCTCTCTCTCTCTCTCTCTCTCACATACACGCACACATACACACACACTCTCTCTCTGCCCTCGTCCAACACACACCTCGTAAGCCTGCTTATCCCAGAAGAGAAACAACATTACCGAAGAAACAAACAAACTCACCAGGATATTATTTGGGGGGGATTACCTGTGTGTGTGTGTGTGTGTGTGTGAGAGAGAGAGAGAGGTATTGTGTGTATGCGAGTGTCAATGTGTGTGTGTGTGTGTGTGTGTGTGTGTGTGTGAGTGAGAGAGAGAGAGTGTGTGCATGTGAGAGCAAGTGTGTACGTAAGAGTCTGTGTGTTTGTATGTAACGTAAGAGAGTGAGTGAGTGAATGTGTGTAAGGCTCCTACAACACACAGTCCACAATCCACCAACACAGACTTGAACACAAACCCGCCAAAGAAGACAATAAAGCCAAATGAACCCTTTGACCATGCCAGACCTTTCCACAACATATAACCGGTGTCACAGGAGCACTTTAGCGGTGGATGTATCGGAGCCACAGTAACCGAGGAACATAAACAGTGAAAATCGAGTGTACTATCTGAGAATTTTCGCTTTCATTATGACTGTATTTTGTATCCTAAAGCTCCTAAACGTGTACAGTACAGTTTAATGCAAGAATAAACAGCAAAATCAATCAAAATAATATGATAATTTGAACCGGATTTAAGGCTCCGGTACATGTAGCCGATAAAGTTGCTTGTGTGACGCATACATAATTCAATCGTCTCTAGTCGGTTTATTTTCACCTGGCAGAAACTTCAATCCTCTAGCAGGTAGTTTACTAATAGTTAATGGAATATATATACAGTATATGTATTTTTTTCTCTCTCTATATTCCAACTACTCCCTCTCGGGCATAGGCTGAGAGCCTGTACATTCAACCGTTCTACACTGAACGGTGAAGCCTGTGAGGTCTCGTTCCAGTCCAGGGGGTGACACATGTGAATCACTTTTAGCTGCAACCAGCCCCTGCCATCTTGCCTTACAGGATGCTCGAAGCAGCCCCGATTCTGAAGCTGTCTCGCTCAAGTGCTTCACTGTCTCAGCTCCTAGACTTGGACCCTCACTCTCAGAACGCCACCTATTGAACAATGAACTCACTAGGCATTGCCCCCCTATAGCATATTTTGAATATGGGAATATTCATACAGTGCCATTTAATCATGGAACAAAGAGGGTATTGATATGGCGTTTCGGTGGGCTTTGTGGTAATGCACTGATACTAGGTAGCCTAAAGCACAAATTCCATCCCAATAATATCTTTTCATTGACATATCAGGATTCAAACCCAGGTTCGTTGGAGTGGCAAGACCACTCCACCACATCTCCACTCTGTCTGTGTGTCATATTAATACCAAGTCTTTTTTAACAACATTTATCATTACAAAGTCTGCAGAATACCCAAGTAAAAAAGATGGTGATAGGGCAATTACCGCCACCAAGAAAGAAACAGAATATAGTGTTAGCCAAATTAGTACAAAATATGAAGGCCTTATAGAAATGAAGAATAAACTCAAGGTACTGTACTTCAACCCTAACTGATGCCAGGAGGAGATTGTTAGGCTCTCCCTGTTTCACCTTGTTAGTTTGAACATCTTAAGCCGTTTCACCTCATTAGTTGGCGATTCATTCAAGTGTTGACTTTTTCTGAGCGAGCTGTAGCGAGTCTGCAATCTTGAAGTAACCGGCCATTGGCCGGGACATTTTTCTACCGAGAAAATGTACAAATACAGTATAGCTTGAACGGGGTCTGGGAACCGCTTTTATAATGTACAAATACAGTATAGCTTGAACGGGGTCTGGGAACCGCTTTTATAATGTACAAATACAGTATAGCTTGAACGGGGTCTGGGGAACCGCTTTTATAATGTACAAATACAGTATAGCTTGAACGGGGTCTGGGAACCGCTTTTATAATGTACAAATACAGTATAGCTTGAACGGGGTCTGGGAACCGCTTTTATAATGTACAAATACAGTATAGCTTGAACGGGGTCTGGGGAACCGCTTTTATAATGTACAAATACAGTATAGCTTGAACGGGGTCTGGGGAACCGCTTTTATAATGTACAAATACAGTATAGCTTGAACGGGGTCTGGGAACCGCTTTTATAATGTACAAATACAGTATAGCTTGAACGGGGTCTGGGAACCGCTTTTATAATGTACAAATACAGTATAGCTTGAACGGGGTCTGGGAACCGCTTTTATAATGTACAAATACAGTATAGCTTGAACGGGGTCTGGGAACCGCTTTTATAATGTACAAATACAGTATAGCTTGAACGGGGTCTGGGAACCGCTTTTATAATGTACAAATACAGTATAGCTTGAACGGGGTCTGGGGAACTGCTTTTATAATGTACAAATACAGTATAGCTTGAACGGGGTCTGGGAACCGCTTTTATAATGTACAAATACAGTATAGCTTGAACGGGGTCTGGGAACCGCTTTTATAATGTACAAATACAGTATAGCTTGAACGGGGTCTGGGGAACCGCTTCTATAATGTACAAATACAGTATAGCTTGAACGGGGTCTGGGGAACCGCTTTTATAATGTACAAATACAGTATAGCTTGAACGGGGTCTGGGAACCGCTTTTATAATGTACAAATACAGTATAGCTTGAACGGGGTCTGGGAACCGCTTTTATAATGTACAAATACAGTATAGCTTGAACGGGGTCTGGGAACCGCTTTTATAATGTACAAATACAGTATAGCTTGAACGGGGTCTGGGAACCGCTTTTATAATGTACAAATACAGTATAGCTTGAACGGGGTCTGGGAACCGCTTTTATAATGTACAAATACAGTATAGCTTGAACGGGGTCTGGGAACCGCTTTTATAATGTACAAATACAGTATAGCTTGAACGGGGTCTGGGAACCGCTTTTATAATGTACAAATACAGTATAGCTTGAACGGGGTCTGGGAACCGCTTTTATAATGTACAAATACAGTATAGCTTGAACGGGGTCTGGGAACCGCTTTTATAATGTACAAATACAGTATAGCTTGAACGGGGTCTGGGAACCGCTTTTATAATGTACAAATACAGTATAGCTTGAACGGGGTCTGGGAACCGCTTTTATAATGTACAAATACAGTATAGCTTGAACGGGGTCTGGGGAACCGCTTTTATTAGTCTAGTGGGCAAACTAATAAAATACAATGATCAAACATTTTAAAAATAATAAATTTTCCCAATAATAGTTAAACCAAGTATTATAATAACCATCATAACGTCGGATGAAATAGTGTGAAAGCCTCTTAAACATGAGACACGTCTTTCCTAATTGAAATAAAACCGTCTATAGGCCTATCATTATGACGAGCCTAAATATTGTTACCCTTAAGCTCTTGCAATTCAGGGAAGACTGGGGCAAACGGGCTGTTAATGTCCACACCTATTTACTTGTTGACTCCTCACACATAGTAGAAATTGATAAACATCTCAATACAATGTTTTGTTAAACTTCTCTTTGACTAAGGAGAGGTTGGGGTGGGGATTTCTAGACTACAACATAAATGGAATATGATATCAGCCAGAATAAATTAAAAAAAACATCATCAGAACTGAGAAGGTTAAACTAGGTGCAGAAGCAACAAGAAATGGCGTCGAGGCTCTTGACAAAATACAAATATATTGACATTTTATATAAGGCACTTACGCAGGAAGCTAAATGACTAAATTGAATGCCATCACACAAAAGAATCAAGGTAAAATTAACACAACATATTTATACACCCAAAACTATGACACCAAATCAAACTATTTACCATGGAAAGCAGCAAGATGCAAAGCTAATAGACAATACATAGAGATCCAAGCCGTTAGGACAAAGACTTAGCTAATCCCAAGAATCTAATTATAAATAAATATAGATTAAAATGAAGAACACAGACGATGCAAATCAGGGCATACTGTAATGAGAAACTGGAATTATATATATATATATATAGGTTTTTGAAATTTCATAAACGAAAATGATATAAAATTGGTTCTATAATTGAAACTATGTGTGACTAACAAATAGTTATGAACGACCTAACATTAAGGGGGGTCACCTGTTTTTTTTCCCTTTCTCTCCTTTTCTCTCTTTCTCTGGCTTGTAACCATTTGGCCCCATTCAGCCAACTGTTTTAAGACGTTTATCCCCATCCAGGTGTCGATTTTTTCAGCATTGTATGGAGAAATCCGGCATCGCCGGAGAAATTTTTCTATCGAAAAATGTACAAATTTAGCTTGCTGTAAAACAAAATATATACATATGCTGGCTCGCTACCGCTCGCCAAGATAATATTGACACACGGATGAGAGTAAACGTCTTAAAACAGTAAATGGGAGTAAACGTCTTAAAACAGTAGGCTGAATGGGGCCGAATGGATACATTAAGCTAAAGAGAGAGGGAGAGAAAGAGGAAAACATAACTGACCGTGGAAGTCCAAGTGTAGGAGAAGGACCAGCCACAGGGAGATACCTGCAACTAGTGTTTTCAATAGATCTGTTACTCTCTCTCTCTCTCTTTCTATTATTATCTTCTCTCTCCTTCACTCACACAAACACACACATTCTCTCTCTGTCTGTCTCCCTCTCTCTCTCTCTCTCTCTTTCACACACAGACACACACACACTAACCGTGGAAAGTCCAAGCCTGCAGGGGATCGGAGACGGACCAGCCACAGGGGGACAGTTGGAAGTCACAGCTACCAGGACTGACTGAAAGGTATAGACAACGTATATTAGACTGAAGGTGTCCATAGTTTTATTCCATTAGCAGGGACAGTCTATGTTTAAGTGTAATCGTAAGTAATATTAAGTTTGTAGAAATAGGAATCATAATAATATGATTTAGTATAAATGGGAAGAATATTGAATTATGGTCTGTAGGCCTATTAGATATTAAATAGTAATATATCATTCTTATAAACTTAGGCATTACTTTCCAGGAAGAGAAAATTTATCCCGACCTGTTTGCGCACGCGCAAATAAGCAAGGGTCCCGCAAATTTTGTCTAGGAGCTCACTTGCACTCCGATAGCCACCGCCGACAGTCCTATTTCTCTTGTACTCTCATTCCATTCCAATAATAACCACATAATAAATGGTCCTTCGAACCTCTTAAATTTTCTTCTATTCTCGGTTGCTTGGTGTCATAGCGCGGTGGTTTATTGTTGTTGGAGCGGTGACCCGGGTTTTTGTTCATTTATTTTTATTTTTGTTTTTTTTGTGGTTGTCGGCCACGAGGGTCGCATCATGGCCCAAGTTTGTTTTAGGCATGGCGCGGCAGGAGGGGGGGGGGGGGGGGCTTATAGGAGAGGACTTTGAACCTGAGAGAGCTAGATATCCTGGGGCCATCAAGAAAGTGGCCATAATTGGACACTCGTTTGTCAGGGATTTTATACGTTGACAAACCCATATATCATCCCTATTTCGCTGTTAATCCTCTCGCAGCCCCTAGCGCCACAGTAACCTCTCTACGAGGAACAGAGGCCTGGACCCTTTTGGTCAGCTAGAGACCTCACCTCACATTTCTAGTGATTGGGGGGAACGACGTGACACGCGGGGTCGTGCCAAAGGAACTGGCTAATTTGATCCAGGAACTGAAGAGGGAGGTAGAGAGTGAGACTGGGGGCTGTTGTTGAATCATCGGCATCAAAAAGCGGCAGAACCCTAGGGGCATTGGAGCTGACGAGTTTAACAAAGTCAGGAACTCGGTCAACCAGTGGCTCAAGAGAAATTTGCCTTACACCCGGAGCCGATACTCCTCCATGAACTCGTCGGCAAACGATTTTGCGGCTGACGGGGTCCACTTAAATTACCCCGCATCAGACCGGCTGTTCAATGAGTTGGTGGAGTCGGCTCGGGTGTTTTTCGGTGCCGATGCGACAGCCCTGGCGGACAGGGCGGGATTCACTAACGATCGTAGCGTGCGATGTCGTACAGAAACGTACGATCACCACGGAAGGTGTATTCACGAACGCATCGTTGGGCTCCCTTTCGGCTCCCTTACGCTAAGGCGCCTCTTGACCAATCAGCCGCTTGGCCACTCACTGAGCTTAAGTCATTTTGTAAATAAACAATACTCACCCACATGACCGAAGTGCCAAGAAGAACCTAATATATTTTAATTTATGAGCCTTTTATTGTTTAGCTTAGCTAATTCGATCCACCACAGCCAACAGGAAGAGAAATAGAGTGTCTTGTGAATTGATGATGAGAAATTAGCCTAGCTAGGCTACAGGGAAGCCTGTTAGTGGCCCAAGTTAAAGGATTTCTGACGGATTGATCATTGATAATCATCTGTTAGGCTAGTTGGAAAATTAGTGCATTATTTATACCTTAACGGCAGTATATTCTACTTTACCATGTCTACACCTAGACAGGGCTAGCCAAACCATGCCAGACTTTACTACCCGGTATGTCTAGGCCTATGCCTACACAGGCAGTTCTAGCTAGTGACCCTTTAGATATTAATAGTTGGCCAGTCTCTTCTCACTATAGGATCTCTAGTTCTAGCCAAGCCAAAATTGCACACTTAGCCTTGGCCTAATTTTCAAAATAGGCCTAGGGTAATATTTTTGTATTTACAATACCTCAAGGCCTAGCCTACCTACACTTTCAAAATTTAGGCCTAGGCCTAGGCTATATATATTTTATTTTTTGGCTATAGCCTAGGCTAGTCTAGGGTAATTATTTGTTTATTCATAACACCTCCATTTTTTGTTGAGGGGGCAAAGCCCCCCTCAACCCATTATTGTATCCCACGGTTGGTAACAATATTTACCCTACATCTGGCCATGGGATACAATAATGGGGTGAGGGGGGCTTAGACCCCCCCCCCCTACCCCTCACAACATTGTCATTATCATATATTTTACCAGCAGGGGCAAATAACAGCAGTCAAATTAGATGCGAATGTAACAGAGTGTGCGACTATGTAAACAAAGCGGACGGCACACCCGCTAACACAACTCTTACCTTGGTAAGGGTGGTGTTAGCGGGCGTACTGTCCTCCATGTTTAGATGAAGTTGCAGGCTCGGTTATGTTCGCGTCTAATTTGATTGCATTTAATTACAAAATTATCCCACGGCCAGCTGTTATTTGCCCCCCTGCTGGAAATATATATGGTGATGACAATAAGTCATGGGGGATGAGGGGGGTAAAGCCCCCCTCAACCTATTACCCAACAGTTGGCCATGGGATATAATGATAGGTTGAGGGGGGCTTTGTCCCCCTCACCTCCCATGACTTATTGCCATCATCAAATATATTACCAGATGGGACTAATAACAGCTAGTTAACGATGAGGACGGTACGCCTGCAAACACCATCTTTACCTTCTAGGCTTCTACTTTACCATGCTTAGGCTACACCAAGCTAGGCATTGCTAGCCTAACCAAAATACCATACATAGGCCTAATTTTCTAGCTTAAATAGCCCTAACTTTTTCAAAATAAACCTAGGTTATAGCCTAGGCTAGGCTAAACAAAAATATTCACACCATATAGGCTAGCCTATTATTTTATTTTTTTTAGGCTAGGCCTAGGGTAATTATTTTCATATTTTTTTTTTCTGTGATACTTTCAATTTGTTGAGGAAATAGGCTACCCTAATCTAACCCAGCTAGGCATTGCTAGCCTAACCAAAATACCATACATAGGCCTAACTTTGGAATTATTTTATAATTGCACCTATATGAGTTAAACAAATTATTATTGTATTTAACAGGAAGGTACAACGAGGTAAGTGATGTGGTATAGGTGGCAATATGTGGAAATGGATTATAAGGGCATTCCCGCCCCCTCTGATCCCCTTACGAAAATCTACGGTTACTCACTGCACCCCAACTGGATTTCTATCGTTTTACCCAACTAGCGTGGGTGTCGGGGCGGCAGCCCCCACCCATAATACTAGGATAGGTTAGGTAAGGCTGTTCGGTTAGGCTAATGTATCTCTGAAACATTGTAAAATCTGTGTCACATCTAGATTGATAGACTTTAGTCTGAGGGGGCGTAATGCCCTTATAATCCATTTCCGCATATTGCCACCTATACCACATCACTTACTTCGTCGTACCTTCCTGTTAAATACAATAATATTTGTTTTAGCTTGTATAGGTGCAATTATAGAAATTTACCCTAACTTTTCTAGCCTAAATAGCCCTAACTTTTTCAAAATAAACCTAGGTTATAGCCTAGGGCCCTAGGCCTAGGCTAGGCTAAACAAAATTATTCACAACCATTTATTATTTATTTATTTTTTAGGCTAGGCCTAGGGTAATTCTTTTCATCATTTTGTTCCTGTGATACTTTCAAATTTGTTGAGGAATAGGCTACCCTAATCTAACTCAGAGGTGGTGGGGAGTTGGAATAAAACATTTCCGCAATAAATGAGGGTTAAAATCCACTAATGGTAGGCTACGTGTTGTCGCAGCACATGAATTTGTGCATCAATTAACCTTGACTAGGTCTAGGCTGGCATATGTAGGCTATTCATAGCTTAATTTGGCCTGTCATAAGACATTAAGGATACAAATATATTCATACTTTGTATTAAATGCCTTAACCTGACAAGCGCGATATAGACCTAGGTGCTAGGGTAGTTATTTGTGCATTTCTAGCCCTGGATTCTGACAGAATTCGTTATATTTACAATATAAAGCATTATTTGTTTTCGGTATGCTTTTATTTTACATATATGATGTATATATGAACCTTCAAGAGTGCTAAAATAAGTGGGAAAAGCATTTGGGTGGTGAAAAACGAAGATATTGGCCACCCGGTCATAATCTCAGGCGAGAGAGAGCCACAGGCAGCCCTCCCCTCTCACTGTCTGGGAGTCAACTGAGACGAGCGGGGCGGTGTGTGCCGGTGTCTGGGTGTTGCATAACGGATCTTTTATGCAACCCACTTGTGCTACATTATCGCGGGAGAGAAAAATAACCGATAAATGATGATAATAAGGGGATAAATAGGTGATAATTGAGGAGGGGGGGGAGGGGGGGATAAGGTGGGGAAGGAGGGGAGGGGGAGGGGTGAGAAACACATGGATGAGTACTAGAGGGGAATTATCTCACCTAGAGACAAAATCCTTTGTTTTGATAGGCCCTTTTTTTTTTTGGAAGGCTTTTTTTATGGTCTTGCTTCCGTGAGACCTATCGCGTTCCCTATAGGAAGCCTTCCGTGAGGTCTATCGCGCTTGCCGGGTTAATGGTGTTGTAAACACAAGTTAACAATCATATTGCGCTATTATTCCCTCAATAATGACTTAGTGTGTCATAAAGAGCTATACTGCAGACGAATTTGTTATGGTCGCGGGATGTGTTATCGATATTTGTGTACCTATAACCGGGTCAAATTCATGTAAGGGTGGTCCGGACCACCCTTTGCGAAAGGGGCTTCCTACGATCAAAGATGGCCGCTACGACGCTTCGTGAATACCAGCGTTGAGGCGTAAGGGAACGGTAAGGGAGTTTTCGGATCGTACGACCGTTAGTGAAACCACCTCCAGATCCTTTGTGGAATTAAATATGCACTAGGTTGGCCCAACACCATATCTAATTAGGTTAGCTTTACCCTTCCAAATTCTTAATATTTAGATTTCATTTTCCTTCAAAATAGCCTAATTTTCTAAATTTAGCATCTTGTTAGCCTAACCTAAAATTTAATTTTCCTTCATGTTAGCTTAAGTTAATCTTCTAAATTTAGTATCATGTTAGCCTAACCTCTTGAATGAAAATATAACCAAACCTACTAAATTTAATTCTTTGCTGCAATTTAAGGTGTTGGCCTAACCACATATGATAAACTAAATAAACTTATTTCAACATTTATGTTCCTTTGATCCTTGATATAACAATGGAATCAGTTTCCACTAATGATTACCGCCGCTCGTGTTTAAGTGTTAATTCCGAACCGAGTTTGATCGGCGGAAGAATTTTCTCTTTCGGCTGAAACATTAGTAAAAAATTTGTATTTCGCAATTTCCTTCCGTTTTTTACTAAAGGTAACTATGAACGATCTAGCCAAAGGCAAACGCCGTAGGGCAGGCATTAAAAGTTCATTAACCATCCTGTCAAAAGATTTAGAAGAGTTCTTGGAAACCGCAACTCGGGTAAAAGTCGAGGCAAAATTGCATAGCGTGCAGACACAGGTTGCCAAGTATGAAGACAACCAAGATGTTTTGTTGCCGCTATATACCTCTGACACTGAATATTATAAGGAAAACCAAGAGGATACCATCTACTTATTTGATATCTATGGGATAATCACTATGCTGAAGGAGAAACTTGGTAACTCAGAAGGGCATAATCGGTCCGAAACAAAGAAAGTCTCGGGTGTTAAATTGCCGCTCCTGACTTTGCCTACTTTCGCTGGCGACCCCACATTATGGACGGGATTTTGGGATATGTTTAGATGTGTGGTGCATGACAGGACTGATTTAAGTGCGATTCAAAAAGCTGACGTACTTAAGGGGTCAGCTACAGGGAGACGCCTATAAACTAATAGAAGGCTTTACGGTTGAGGGTGCAAGCTATGCCCCCGCCGTAGACTTTCTTCAGGAGACCTTCGGGCATCCCGACAGAGTAAAGGCGGCGCACATCATAAACTTTCATGACCTTGTCTTGCCTAAATGTCAAACAGCACAACTAAAGGCTTTTTACACCAATATGGAAAGTGCGATGCGATCTATGACTAGTCAAAAGGTAAGTTTAGAGGAATTCTGCGTGGTTACGCTATTAAATAAATTGCCATCACCAGTTAAGGAGACCGTTAGGAGGGATATGGGTGATCAGAGTCTAGATTATAAGACTTTTACACAGTGTTTTCAGGCAGAACTCTACAACATGGTGGGTCAAGATACCCCTGTGAAAGAATTTCATATGGCTACAGCTATATTCACAACGCAGAGCGATAGTAGCCGATTTGCCTGTAAATTGTGTAACAGGAATAATCTTGCTCTCTCAGAATATAGAGAGCCAGGCAACTACGGCTCTGTGTCGGGTGTCTCTCCAGTGAACACGATAGTAACAGGTGTACAAACCCTAATATTAAGAATTATAAATTCTGCCATGGCAAACATTTTCACTCCCTGTGCCAAAGGCAGAGAGAGGCGAGATCGGCAGGTGGTGGTAGTAATAATAGAGAAGAATCGACTCCAACAACCTCAACAACAATGCCCGTAAGTATGAGTAAACAGACAGTAATTTTACCCACAGTTCAGCTGCCTGTAAAGGGTAAGTACAAGAAGACCGTAAAGGTCAGATCGCTACTTGATCAATGCTCGCAGAGGACTTTCGTGAAGAGCTCCGTACTACCTTCCCTTTCTTATGAATCAAAGGGAACGGAACAATTGAGTCTTCACGGCTTCACCGGAAAACAAACCTTACGTGAGTATCCTGTTGTAGCACTAAACTATATACATCCTGGCAGATTTCATCGTCTAGACGCAATAGTTGTCAATGATCTACCCGAACACAAGGGCGAAACTATTCTAAAAATTGAAATAACTAGTTTACAACGTTGTGGCATAAAATTGGCCGACTCATACGTTACAGAGACAGCACAATTGATGCTACTAATAGGTGTCGACCAGTACTACACTATAGTGCGACCTGGCTACAAAAGAGCCGGAAATTTGGTTTTACATCCAACCAAATACGGATGTGCCCTTAGTGGTTCCTATGCGGCAACCACGTCTAGCTCCATCACTGAGATTGTTACAATACTTAAAGTGGCAGTGACTCCAGTAGATCTATTATGTCTACTGGACAATTTCCATGTCATAATGAATTAAGTGCTTTGTGGGATTTAGACCATATAGGTATCTCACCTAAAGAGCATTCACAAGCCGAACGGCAAGCGTTGACCACATTAGAAGAAACAGTCACGTATGATCCTGAGAGTCAACAATATCAGGTACGTGTGCCCTGGACTGAAGAAAAGGGACGGTTGCCCACCAACAAAGGTTTGGCTGTGGGTAGATTACGAGGACTCCAGATAAGATTTATTGCTGACTGCTGACCCTGGGTTTTGTAAACAATATTCGCAGGTAATTTCTGATCAGTTGTCGTGTGGTTTCATTGAGGAGGTTCCATTAGATGACTCTGGGTCATGTCACTATCTGGCGCATCATGGGATCATAAAGGAAAGCAGGACTACTCCGGTGTGCATTGTATTCGATTGTTCCGCTAAGGTAAACCAGTACAAGCCCAGTCTGAATGACTGTCTGTACACGGGACAGTCTTTAGTACCGGAGTTAGCTCAAGTCTTGTTGAGATTCCGTCTGCATCAGTATGCGTGGGTCAGTGACATCGAGAAGGCCTTCTTAATGTTGAAACTACATGAAGACGACAGAGATTACACCAGGTTCATGTGGCCAAAAGATCCGCTTCGTCTGGATTCGCCTCTTCGTTGTTATCTGTTCCAGGTTGTATTATTTGGCGCTACCTACTCCCAGTTTCTGCTGAACGCAACCATCCTAAAACATCTTTCCCTTGTTGAAGTAGACCCAAAGATTGTACAGGAAATTAGGGCCGGGCTACATATCGATAACCTCCAAGGTACGGGGGACAATGAAGATTCCCTCGTCCGTGCATACGGTATGGCTCGTGAAGTTATGGACAATGCCCACTTATTCCTGCGTCAATGGGCTACCAATAGTCCTGTTCTGAGAGAGGTGTTGCAAAAGGATGGTGTTGCTGCTGAACAGCAGGAACTGGTGAGAGTTCTTGGCCTAGTATGGGAGACGGCTTCTGATTATCTTTCCTTTGGAGTACAGTACACTCCGGTCGAGCATGTGACAGAGCGTGAGTGTTTGAGATTTTCTGCCAAACTCTTTGATCCTTTAGGTGTTTTGTTGCCAGTGTCTATAAGGTCTAGAATATTTCTCCAGCAATTGTGGAGACTAAAGATGGATTGGGACGAGGATCTTTCTGAAGATTTGAACACGGAATGGCTGGGGATAGTAGATGATCTGGTACTCTGTAGTCATATTAAGTTTGCTCGGAGGGTTGTATACGATCATGCTGTATCCCTACATGCATTCGCTGATGCCAGCAGTATAGCATATGGGACTGCTGTGTATCTTGTTGGGTCAGAAGGCAGCCATTTGGTCATGGCAAAGGCCAAAGTCGCGCCAATCAACTACCTTTTATTCCTAAAATGGAATTAACTGCAGTTTTGCTTGCCGCAAGAATTGTAAACTTTATTGAGGTAGCCTATAAAGATAAACTTCATATCTCTGAAACCTATGTGTGGAGTGACAGTAAGATTACCCTACACTGGATTAATAGTAAAAAGAAATTACCAGTGTATGTCACAAACCGCATCGACGAGATACATGCCCTAGTCCCGACTGCTCATTTCCGGTATGTGTTGACTAAAGAGAACCCAAGTGAAATGGTACTTCGAGGCGTGTCTGCTAAGTATTTGAGTTCTTCTGCATTGTGGTGGAATGGGTTTAGTTGGCTTCCGAACTCCGATGGATGGCCAGAAAACATAGTTCTCAAAGAGCAGCCTGCTGGTATCGTGACGCAAATTGTAGGCACGATGCCCCAAGATGACACACAGTAATGGGACTGGGACAGATATAGCAGCTATGAAAGATGACAGCGTGTCACGGCATGGGTGATACGTTTCATCAAAAATTTGAAGGCAAAATTAAATGGCCTGCCTCCCACAGGTAGTGCTCACCTCAACATAAATTAAATCAAGACTGCAGACAATATTCTACTCAAATTATGCCAAAAGGAAAGTTATTTGCAGGAGAACTCAATACTGGTGAAGGGTGAACAGTCCAGAAATAATTTAATTTGCCAGTTAGGACTACACCTGCAGGGAGAGGTAATACATTGTGGAGGCAGATTAAGATTAGCGGCTATCTCGGAAATGTGCAAATATCCTAAGCTTCTGCCCTCCAAACATCCCTTGACCCACCTAATAATAGATAGGTGCCATCGGCTCTGTTGCCATTATGGAGTCGGCCACGTGGTTACCTATATAATACAGAAATGGTGGGTCCCTAGAATCCGGCAGGTGGTGAAAAAAGTACTGCGCAATTGCCTAAAATGTCGTCGGGTACAAGGTAGACCCTACGACTACGCCGGACTACCCCATTTACCTGCCCTACGGACCACCCCTGGAGACCCCTATAAGGTCACTGGGGTGGGCTATAGTGGAGAAATTCCTATTAAAGACTCACCTGTCAAGGCTTACATGATCCTATTTACCTGTGCTGTCACTAGATCAATACACATCGAAGTAGTCACCAATCTCACATGTGATAGTTTCCTCCACGCTTTCAGGAAATTTTGCAGTCGACAAGGTTTTCCCCGTATCATCTTGAGTGACAATGCAACTACGTTTGTTGGGGCCTCTAGGTACCTATCCGATGTCTGCAATCACCCTAAGGTTCAGTCTCACCTTGGCAATGTGCAGTGTGAATAGCGGTTTATTCCTGCCAGAGCGCCATGGTTTGGTGCTATCTGGGAGAGAGACATTGGCATTGTCAAGGCGGGACTGAAGGAGGTATTGGGACGTGCTCTCATTTCCATAGAGGAGTTGACAACTCTACTCCTGGAAATTGAGGCAACTGTCAATGACCGTCCTCTCTATTATGCTTCGGGTGACCTAGAGGATCCTACCCCAATTACACCCTCAGTATTGGTGCGGGGACATCGGTTGCGGGATCTTCCTGAGGAAAGTGAGGCGGGGGAAGAGATTGAGGACCCGGACTACATCAACAAAGATGTTATCTCAGTCAGATACCGGTATATCCGCAAGTTGTCACAGGATGTCTGGAAACACTGGTCTAATGAGTATCTGGTGACGCTCAGGGAGGCACATAGGAATAAACTTCGACCAATCAACGGTCGGTGGCCGAATATTAGTAATGTCGTCATTATCCATGACAAGGGTCCTCGTGCTTTCTGGAACTTGGGCCATATCACGACCTAGACTGTCCATTAGCATGGACAGTCTAGGTTTAAGTGTAATTGTAAGTAATATTAAGTTTGTAGGAATAAGAATCATAATAATATGATTTAGTATAATTGGGAAGAATATTGAATTATGTTCTGTATTAGAAATTAAGTAGTAATATATCATTCCTATAAACTTAGGTAATACTTTCCGGGAAGGGAAAATTTCTCCCGACCTGCTTGCGCACGCGCGAATAAGCAAGGGTCCCGCAAATTTTGTCTGGGAGCTCACTCGCACTCCGATCGCCACCGCCGACAGTACTATTTCTCTTGTTTTCTCATTCCATTCCAATAATAACCACAGAAGGTATAATAGATAGAAGGTATATTAGAATACATGTACAGTTGCCCTTATGAATTTCAATCTCTCTGTGTGCTTTTTTCATGAAAATAAAAGTATTATGATTGTTTTATATGAATACTTTGTCATAAAACTGTACATTTGCATATGGCTATTATAATGCTGTGATTTTATAATTATTTAATAGGCATAATGGTGAAGGTTCGCCAACTGGAGGGACTTAACTGTAGAACAGATATACAAGTACAGTTTATATTAGTTAAATTAGTGGTGAACTCAGGCGTGGGGTCCAAGAGGTTAGGTTAAAACCCTGGAGCAACTTTGTGTAATGAGGTGGATGCCATTCCCACTGTGGAGGGTTGACATAATCTCGTTGGTTGCTTGTGGATTTAGTATTATGGGTCCTGGGTCTGTGATTATGTTATCCCCTATTCGACACGCGGACTGGAAGATTTCGTAGGGCACCCAGCTGTGATCTTACCTATTGGGAGTCTCAAGAGGATGTCCGCGTTGGTGTGCAATTTCCCAGGGCGATATACTATACTAAATTGGAATTCTTCTAGCATCTCGCATCAACGGATGATGAGGGTAATACTTATATGTTTAGGGATGCCAAAATCATTCCAAAGATTGGTGGTTGGAAATGATGACGGTATGCTTTGCACCCAGGAGGTATGACCGGAAGTGTTGGAGAGCCCAGACTAGTCATGTGCACTCTCTTTCCGTTTGCGGCATATTTATTTCTGCGCTGGGTTGAGAGTATGGCTGGCACAAGTAACAATGTGTTCTTTCCCATCGCGGACTTGTGACAGTATATACTGTACTACTCCGATGCTGCCAAGCGAGACATCTTTGTACAACCAGAAGGGTTGAGTGGAGTCAGGTAAGGCTACGATCGGGGTAGAAAGACATTGGTAGATTTTTTGAGCTGGTGAAAGGCGTCTAATTGGTCTTGGGTCCAGAGGAACGTAGGCCTTTGATTGTGAAGTCATAGCGGGGTTTTGCGATACTAGAAAACCCTTTCACGAACCTTCAATAGTAGGAGGCTAAATAGAGGAATTCGCGGATTCCTTTGTCATCTTGGGGTATTATCTTTTGAATGGAGTCTAATTTATCAGAATCGAGCGCGATTCCATCTTCTGATATGACGTGGCCTAGATCGACCATTCATAGGCCTTCGTCTTCAGTGCAGGCAAAAAGACAATATAAATTATACAGAGAGAGAGAGAGAGAGGGTAAATGAAGTTAGATACGGGCCGACTAACTAGATTCACCGTATATATTGAGTTAACGTCACCAAGTATATATATGGACCCTACTAGTTCAAGACCTATAGGGGCTTTAACCCTTATTTAGCGGGCTAGGTGGTCTATTTGACCGTAGCGCCCAGCGTTTTTTTTTTACCCTAAATAGGGTTGTTTCCGTGCTCATTTTGATGCCTAAATAAGACCCAGAGCGTAAAACAAGTATCTATTCCTGAAAGGGCGTAAACAGAGCTTTCCAATGACACCCGAACCATCCTTGTACGACCACTGGTTCTCTTGCAACGATCGTGCAACATGAGTGCAAAAACCCTGAAATAAGGTAATTTCCTTACATAATTCCCTGTGTAGCGAGTGAGAAAGGAGGGGGGAAAGTAGAATACAGTTCAGTATGTCCACGATGGTCGTAGGGAGCGGTCATAGGGTTGCTACGCTCGTCCCACCGCTCAGCTCTCTCTCTCAGCAACATTACGTGCTGAAAATGGCGCTCGACAGATGTCGCGCGCCGCCACTTAGGCCAGATTTATTTCATTCGACATATGTTGCGCGCCGTCAGTTAGGGGTTAAGGGGGGCCTTTTTTTTTTTTTTTTTTTATTAATTAATTTATTAATTTATTTCTTAGTTTCCTAGCTAGCTTAGAAAAACGCCCCTTAGACCCCCAATCAAGATAAATTTGCAAATTTTTTGATTAAAAAATGTCCCGGCCGAAGGCCAATTTCTCTTGAAATGTCAGGCTCACTATCGCTCGCCAGGAAAAAATTGACACCTAAATGGCACAAAAGGTCTTAAAATTGACAACGAAATGGGGCAAAAGGTGTTAAATTCGCCAAACTAATGGATCGAACGTCATATAATCTCAAATCAAATGGTGCTAAACACGAGGGAGAAAGGGGAGCAGAAAAACGGCCCATATCCCCTTAATGACCCGTGTGAGGTCAAAAGGTCAGCCTGTCATCCCTTACTTGCTACAACCCAACCAATAACCTGCAGTAAAGGGATGCCAGGATGACAATAATACAGTGGACAGTTTTGGTGACGCGTGATAATGACATTGTATCCGCATATAGAATCATATATAAGGCACTAGGTGAATATAATACATTGTATCCACATATAGAATCATATATAAGGCACTAGGTGAATATAATACATTGTATCCACATATAGAATCATATATAAGGCACTAGGTGAATATAATACATTGTATCCACATATAGAATCATATATAAGGCACTAGGTGAATATAATACATTGTATCCACATATAGAATCACATATAAGGCACTAGGTGAATATAATACATTGTATCCACATATAGAATCATATATAAGGCACTAGGTGAATATAATACATTGTATCCACATATAGAATCATATATAAGGCACTAGGTGAATATAATACATTGTATCCACATATAGAATCACATATAAGGCACTAGGTGAATATAATACATTGTATCCACATATAGAATCATATATAAGGCACTAGGTGAATATAATACATTGTATCCACATATAGAATCATATATAAGGCACTAGGTGAATATAATACATTGTATCCACATATAGAATCATATATAAGGCACTAGGTGAATATAATACATTGTATCCACATATAGAATCACATATAAGGCACTAGGTGAATATAATACATTGTATCCACATATAGAATCATATATAAGGCACTAGGTGAATATAATACATTGTATCCACATATAGAATCATATATAAGGCACTAGGTGAATATAATACATTGTATCCACATATAGAATCATATATAAGGCACTAGGTGAATATAATACATTGTATCCACATATAGAATCACATATAAGGCACTAGGTGAATATAATACATTGTATCCACATATAGAATCATATATAAGGCACTAGGTGAATATAATACATTGTATCCACATATAGAATCATATATAAGGCACTAGGTGAATATAATACATTGTATCCACATATAGAATCATATATAAGGCACTAGGTGAATATAATATAGAATCACATATAAGGCACTAGGTGAATATAATACATTGTATCCACATATAGAATCATATATAAGGCACTAGGTGAATATAATACATTGTATCCACATATAGAATCATATATAAGGCACTAGGTGAATATAATGCATTGTATCCGCATATAGAATCATATATAAGGCACTAGGTGAATATAATACATTTGCATTATTATCTGAGTGTAATTTGAACTTTTAAAATAATACAGAATATTATAATGCAATAGAAAACCCTTATGTTATTTATTTATCATTTAATCCTCTCAGCACAATAACTTTATTATTTAATCCTCTCAGCACAATAACTTTATCATTTAATCCTCTCAGCACAATAACTTTATCATTTAATCCTCTCAGCACAATAACTTTATCATTTAATCCTCTCAGCACAATAACTTTATCATTTAATCCTCTCAGCACAATAACTTTATCATTTAATCCTCTCAGCACAATAACTTTATCATTTAATCCTCTCAGCACAATAACTTTATCATTTAATCCTCTCAGCACAATAACTTTATCATTTAATCCTCTCAGCACAATAACTTTTTTATTATCATACTTTGATGTCATTACAAAATATTTGTTTCAGTTAATGAAGGATATTTTGGAGTTGTATGGTTAATTGAGACAGTTTTTACCATTTGTATTCTCTGATATTCATCCCAAACTCAATAATAGCAAGGACACACATGTAGCCATTTTGGCTGACGCATTGTTAATGATATATATATAAATATATATATATACTATTCGCAGTACTTGTCTTACCATGTGATGATGAATAATTTTATGATTAAATCAATCAAAATTATAATTTAATTAGGTAATAAGGTCAGTATCAATGATGATAATTGATAAGGTATTGCCATAGCATAAGAAAGCAGAAGTAGAACAGTATGTCAGATTCATTGATAATATAGCATTGGGTTTGGAAACCAAGGTAAAACTTCAAGGTATAGAATTAATTCCCTACATTTGCTTTCAGTAGACGAGAGCATGTCACTGAACTTCATATACTGTATATATATATATATATATATATTATATATATATATATATATATATATATTTATATATACATATATATATATATATATATATATATATATATATATATATATATATATATATATATATAAATACAGTATATATATATATATATATATATATATATATATATATATATATATATATATATATATAATATATAATAACAGAAATAACAAAGTTACCCACAAACAGAGGAAAGAAAACTCACGAGGGACCAGAGACAGAAGAAGCGGGAAAACAAAAGGAAAGAGGAAATACAGAAACAAAACGAAAAATGGAGACGAACAAAATGAACAGAGGAAAGACGAACTCCAGACACTACATTCCAGACCCCAGGAACAACAGCAGAAAAGCGACATGGAGAAGAAGGAAAAGAAAAAGGAAGCAGAGAGGGAGATACAGACAAAAAATAAACAACAGAGGAATGAAGGCAAGCAAGAAGAACAAGATGGCTACCACCAAAGAGGACGACTTCCAGTCGCAGTTAAAGGAGAAACTAACATAGAAACGGAAACAACAGAACAAGCAAAGACAGCTCAACAAAGGATATTCGCCCTACCACGCATTCCAAAATGACCCTGCACCAGGATAGTCGAGTCTCTAAAACATACTCGCGTTAGTCCGATGAGGTGCCCAGTGTCATGATACTACGGAACCTCATTCAAAATCTTATACCCATTACTCCATCTGTAACTAGACAACTGATTTACACGACAGGCCAACCTGGACGGCCCAACGGAGACCTAGACAACTGCAAGCTGCTACCTCGACTTTTACTCCAAGTGTTAATTCTGGAGATATAATAGAAATCGGATTTAAGTCGATACCAGTGACGAGGTAACTTAGAGTCAGAGTCCCAACGTATTGACTCTGCCTAAATTACAACAAGTGCTATAAAGTTAGAGTCCCAATCATATTGACTCTGTCAAATTCTAAATAAATGTTATAAAGTTAGAGTCCCTAAAATATCGACTCTCCCAAAGTCTCACCAGTGCGCAAGGTGCCATAGAAAGTTAGAGTCCTACATATTGACTCTGTCTAATCTTCCACTAGTGTATTAAGGAAATTAGATTTCAGTATATTAACTCAGTGTAAAACCTCGTCTATTATATGTTCATAGTTATCATATGTGAATGTAAATCTATACACGGGTATCATCCGACTCTTCAGTATTTCGAGAATATATTATTGTTGTGTAGTGTGCAAGAGGACAGTTAAAACTTATTTTGTATACCCGAGCTCCATCTAGATCCTCGATCGTGCTCGAATCTAGTATTTTCATGTTGTATAAACTTATGCCATTTATTACAAGCATATCTATCTATCATAAATGTACGTAAAGTGTAAGATAATTAAAACTGTACTTTAAACTATATTTCGGTGTTATATGTATCCTCTATTTCATTCTTTGTATGTATTGTATGAACTCTGAATTCCCCAGTATTGATAGAACTCACTATAACCAATATACAAACCTGGTAAACATCCTGGTATAACATTGGTGGTAGACAGTGGTTCTTGATTAGAGAAGGAAGAGATCATTACATGACAAAAATTAGAAACAATAGAGCATTGTATAACATTTTGTAAATATGGCAGTTAATCGCTCTCACATTCCCATCCCCAAATATGATGGGGAAACGTATGAAATAGAAGTGTACCTAGATATGGTTAAGCCAGTACTCGATCTGGCATACAACCAAGACCACGAAAAAAATCGCTGTATTATTGACGCACTTGGGAAAAGCCGTTTCCCTCGTTGCCACCCAGGTAACACCAGAACTTACCTGGGATCAATTCAGATCCATCGTGATCGATGCCATCAGGCCATCATTGGGTCCCTTCATCGCCCATGACCAAATGAAGGACCTCAAGTATGAAGGAGATATAGACCTCACTCTAGCCTCCATCAGCCAACAAGTTAAGGCTGCTTTCCCCACGCTAACAGGTGAACAACAGAAGCAACACATCTTGGTACACCTAGTCCAAGTGTTACCCCCTGCCGTACAACAACATTTTACGGTACATGACCCTGCTGGATTCCAAAAAAGACTTGCTCACTATCAGAAAAATCTTCGCCGCCTGTCCCAAAACAAACACTCTAGCGGCCATAAAGAGGTTTCCCACCCCCCCAACAATGAACAGAATAAAACAACAGCAACCTTTCCATTCAAGACCAAATCCAACACAAAAACCCCCCCTACAACTCTGGCCATCCACAACCTATCCGGCCACAAGCCTCATTTAACCAACCGAGGAGAGTGTACCCCACAAATAAAACAGCTGGACGTTTTTCTCCACGTCCAAATAGTAATTACCAAAACCATGATCACCCCCTAGTAGTCATAAATCCTTTTGATTTCCAGACGTGCAACCCTGCTTACCCCCTTCACGATATCCGGGACAAAGCCAAATCAAGAAACATGACTCCTCGCATTTCCGCAGCCTAGGAGGAGTCCCAACACCTAGAAGAAGAGGAGACTGAAGAAAACTATGAAACCGAGGAAATCGCCCAAGTTATGGAAGACGAGGAAGAAATCCTGGAGGAACCCGAAGAGAATCACCAGGGTTTTTAAAGCCTCCCCCGCCCATCATGGCTTCGGCAGGGGTTGTCTACCATTGAGAGACCACCCCCCATATACCATCTCGCCAAGATACAAAACTTTCCGGTGAGATTGTTGATAGATACGGGCGCAGCTCGCTCATGTTTATTTAATTCCTTCTATACCCAACAAAAAACAAAATAGGGAAAATTGCATGCGACCACCACCAACTTGATCAGCGCCGGAGACACCCCACTACAAATTAGAGGAGAGACCAAACCTCTACACGTCACCACCCCACAACCCTACGCAAATTGTTGCCACCCATTCGTAGTGTTCCATTCTGAATGCCAACACTACGACGGCTATATGGGCTTAGATCTACTCCAACATCTGCAAGCTCAGCTAGACTGTGGCCAACGGTTACTGACATTAAAAAAAAAAAAAATAATACAACGTTTAACCCATTGAGGACCAGCGACGCATGTTATCGTCAATGTATGTAACCCTAAACCCCAGCGCCGCATATAGTGCGTCGCGGTTAATTACTCCGGTCCTATGGGGCACCTAGAGGGCTCAGATTTGTATGGGAACTGCGTAAGTATCCCATGCAACAATGCCGATGGTTGAAAACCCTCAAAGTCCAACCGCATGCGCGTGAGCGAGCAAAAACTTGTTTTTGCATGTTTTTTCCTTTCAGGCACCCCGTAGGACCCCTTACTGACCTAGGGGATCGGTTTATTTTTAGGTTTTTCCTTTATTTCTAACCTATTCCATGTGTTTTCTGGAAAACAATTTGTTTTACAACCTGCTGGCCCTGGGGTGTACTTTTATTATTAATTAGCTGGTGCTAAGTGGGTTAAAACAAGACGATGTGCACACCAAGCATCCCTACCCTCCTCCAACAACAATAGGAAGACCTCAACTAGTAAAAATCTGTCAGACCCGAAGAAGTGCAACCAAGAATCGAACAACAACCATGATGTCCCCAGTAAAAAAAAAAAAAAAAATCACAAAAAACAACCAAGCCAAGACATCGCTTGCTCATAACCTACCCCCGGTGACTTCAACGCCCCTCGAAGAAGTAATCCAAAACTTCACCCACCACGACCAAGAAGAATTGTCATTTACAAACTCATATCAGAACACTCCCACTACTCTTCTCGTAAATTCGGAGCGAACTCCAACAAACTCAGAAAAATCCCCTCCATATTCCCCCACCATCATCAGCACTGCCATAACTAAGAACACAATATCAATTCCCCCTCAGCACCATCAATGGGTGCCTCTTCACCCAATTCCTTAAGAACACATGATTTTAACCCCAACCGAGATCACCACTGGAAGAGATCGCTGTAGTATTCAACCCCAGTAATTTCCTCCCATCATAACGTTATCCTCATCGCAAACATTTCAGACGAGGTACTAACCCTTCCAAAAGGCCTCATAATAGATTTGAAAACGTTCGATGAAGTTCACCCTACCCCTAAAGACATGCTCAACCAAAACAATTTACCTCAAATTCCAAAAACATTAACATCACTCCAGAAGCATCAGATGCAACAGTTACTACAGGTACTACAGGGTGGGTGGGTGCCCAACCCCGAAAGGGGTTGAAATAGGGGAGCTATCCACCCGCCAAAGGCGGCTTTCTAGGGCCTTTCCTAGCTGATGCTGAGAGGATTGAGTTCTAGTCATGTGGTGATGGGCTGGTCAATCAGAGTGAGAACTGAGTGATCTCTGCCATACCCATAGCTTACTCTGGCTGTTCCTTTTACTTACATATTTTCTAGATCTCAAGTGACGGCGTCTCTTCCGTGGATTGACCTCCCAATCTGCCAGCCCAGAGGTTGGCAGATTGGAAGCCAAAGCGTCGCATTTTTCCTTTGCCCCTCAACTTTCTCTCCTAATTGCTGAGGGGCACAGGGCCCTGGGTGGGGCTTTGGTATCCCGGGCATTTCCGCGCCCTCCTCAGCTCCCCGCCATGGAGTGGCTTCGGTCACCCAGGCTTTATTGTGGTAGGCAGGGAGGGTTCTGTGGGGGCGCTCAGTTATGGCCTTGGCCTTGTTCAGGGCCTTGGGATGTTCGGCCAGGCAGCTTGGGGAACAGCAACAACAACAACAACAGTTACTACAAGAATTCACAGACGTATTCGCTCAGACCCCCACCGAAATTGGAAAAACGTATCTAGAAGAACATCTAATACACACTACAGTGCCACCCATCCCGCAGGAAAAATCCCCTGCAACGCCAAGAAGAAGACCGACAAGTAGAAGAGATGCTCGACGCAGGGATCGCCATCCCCTCCATCAGCCCTTGGTCTTCTGCCATCGTCTTGGTAAAGAAAAAGGACGGGTCTACACGGTTTTGCGTAGACTGCCGACGCTTAAATGACACAACTGTTAAGGACGCAACTCCGTTACCTTGTATAGATGACTCGTTGGATTCATTACATGGATCCATATGGGTTACCACCCTCAACCTACAAGCAGGTTACTGGCAAGTCCCCATAAAAGCTGAAAACCAACAAAAGACAACGCTTTCCATTAGCGGGGGTCATTTGTACGAGTTCAACGTTTTACCCTTCGGACAAAGTAATGGCCCCGCCACCTTTTCCCGTCTCATGGAATCGGTACTATAAGGTCTGACCTGGAAAACTTGCCTCGCCTACTTGGATGACGTCATCGTTTATGCAAAATCCAGGCCAGAACACCTACAACGCCTCCAGCAGGTATTAGAGCGCATCCAACAAGCAGGCCTAAAACTCCAACCCTCGAAGTGCAAGATTGCAAGAAAAAAAGTGGATTTTATAGGCCATGTCATATCAGACAAATGTATCTCTCCCGACCCTCACAAATTGTCAGCAATAAACGCCCAACAACCCCTCGCCACCGTAAAAGGTGTAAAATCTTTTCTCGGCTTTGCCACATAATTATTACAGACGATTCGTAAAAAACTTTGCAACTATAGCCAGACCCCTGCATCAACTCACACACAAAGACACCGAATTTGTGTGGACACCAGAAAGAAATACAGCATTTAATACCTTAAAAGACAAACTTGTGAACGCCCCAACAGTAGCATTTCCCGACTACCGTCAATCCTTCAGGCTGTACACCGACGTGTCCCTATATGCCATAGGGGCCGTTTTGGCACAGGCACAAGATGGAAACAAGCACATCATAGCATGTGCTAGCTCCACCCTGAACAACGCTCAACAAAATTACACAACCACCAAAAGAGAAATGCCTCGGGGTCATATGGGCCCTAAACCACTTCCGTTCATTTGTGCTAGGAACAAAAGTTGATATAATAACTAACCATCAGTCACTACAATGGCTACATAAAACTGAAACCAACTCAGCCCTGCTAGTACGATAGAGAGAAACTCTCGAAAAGTACAACACTATCGACCCGGCAAACTGCATACTAACGCAGACGCCCTTTCTCGCCTCCCTGTACCCGATCCCGTTAGAGAAAAAATAGCTGCCCCAATCAATTCAACACCCGCCACTCAATCAAAATGAACAACCACTTCAAACTCAGAACCGACCCTATTACAATCATGGAAAAACAAAGTCAAGCCAAAATAGATACCCAAGGACGTTTTTTACCACTTGAACCAGGTAGGACACCAATTTTACACCGAATCTGGACACATAGTCCTCGATCCCCAAAAAGCACAAGACATCATGATCATTCTCCATGAAGGAAACGGAATCCATTTAGGACAAGCAAAAATGATTAAGACATTCCAAGACTCATATTGGACTGCAAGTCCCTCAGTCATAGCCAAACGTGTGTCAGAAGCCTGCAAGCCATGTACCTTGGGCAAGGATAGGTGTAAAACCCCCAGCCCGACAGGAAAAATCTCTGCTAAGCCACCATGGCAAACACTATCTCTCGACGTGAAGGGACCTTTTCCCGCCAGCAATGGGAAGCATTTTATCGTCACATTTGTCGATATATACTCAAAACTCCTTACAATGCACTTACCATCGCAGAGTTATTAGCCACCGAGATTATTCCAAATTTTGGATTACCCCTTGCCTTGCTCTCAGATAATGCCCCAGAGTTCACAGGACAAGTTTGGAAAGCGTTCGCCCAGAAATGCGGAATTAAAATAGCACATTCCTCACCATACTGGCCACAAGGAAATTCAGTTTGTGAGCGCAGTCACCGCACAATAAACAACCAGCTACGAACGCGCATGATCGCATTACAAACCTCAGATTGGCCATCACAGGTAAAGATGATCCAGTGGGGAATAAACTCATGCCCAACAGAAAACGGCATCTCTCCACACGAATGAGTATATGGTGTGGCCCCCCTTTTACTGCCGTTTCACCACCTCGCCCAACCGTCTACCTCCGTCATCATGACTGACCCCCTGCAACATCTTAAAAACACCCTGCACACTGCCCAAAGATGTCAAGACATACAACGCGACGCTACCACACCCAACAATCCCTTCGCAATAGGTGACACAGTAATAGTAACAAATTTACCTGTGGTTAAGAAACTAGGCCCCCGATATGCAAGACCTTATAAGGTAGTCAAAGTCCCCAATTCTAATCAAATCATCGTGGATTACCACGGAGAGACTAGGACCTATCGAAATAGGTTTGTAAGGATCTACCGTCCTTTGATTATTGATGGGGACTGCAATAACCAACCTCCTATGCCACCTGATCAACAACCTGACATCCCACCATTGATGAGAGAAACCACCACCTCTACCACCACAAAAACAAACCCTGCATTATATGAAACCATCACCAACAAACAAACGCCCCAACCTCTACAAAATTATCATACACCACCACCACCCTCTCCGTCTCCACACTCAACCCCATCTACCCAACAAATTCACCCGAAAACCACCAAACATAAACGCCCCACCCAACCTTATCTCCGCACTCACTATAAATTACTCCCCTGACCTCACTCGCACTCTAAAAAAACAAAAAAAAACATACCCACAAATCCCCACACAAAACCCACCTAACAAACCCACCACGAGTCACCTAAACCAACCCCACCACAAATGCCCATCCACCTCACCCCCCACATCCTCATCACCTTCACCCAAAAGAAAACGCCCACAATCGTCACCCACAGCGTCTCCACACCCCTCATCCCCTTCCTCACCCAATTCCACCACACCCTCTCCCACGCCACCTCTCGAAGTTCTTCCCCAACCACTACCTGTAAGAAACCGCCCTGAACCATCACCAACAACCCCAAAACATCAACCTCAAACCCCAACTCGACCAACACCCTCAACCACACTTCATTCTCCTCACTCAACATCGTCGTCACCAAACCGTCACCACGACTCATCTCCAACCCCACCAGCCCAACAACCAGCCGCACCCGTAACCCTCGCCATGCCCCACCTTTCCTCTCACCTTACCCATCCACCATTCCCCCAATCCCCAGAAGATCTCAAAGAAATTTTTCAATTTCCCAACAAATCAACCCATATCATAACCTCCCCTCTCAACCTACCACCCCCTATTCTGGCCCACCAGAGCAACAAGTACCACCGCCAGCAGATTCAAACTTCACGCACCGCAATGCCTAACTCCTCGCCATTCGTGAAGAAAGTGAAGTGGTCCCCAGATCAAAAGAAATACTTCAAAATCAGGTATACTGTATAGACGAGGCAATAACAGCAGCAGTTATCAAAGACAAACCATCCTTCCTCAACATCTCCATCGACCCGAGCAGAACCCCGGATCAACGTTCCCTGGATTGGTGGGAATACCTACATTCCCTTCCAACTTTCACCCGCCAGGGTAACTTTTTCACATTCCACCTTGAGGCACGAGGATGTGCCTACAAAGGCCAAGTGGGAAATAAAATAATGGAAATAACAAAGTTACCCACATACAGAGGAAAGAAAACTCACGAGGGACCAGAGACAGAAGAAGCGGGAAGACAAAAGGAAAGAGGAAATACAGAAACAAAATGAACAATGGAGACGAGCAAAATGAACAGAGGAAAGACGAACTCCAGACGCTACATTCCAGACCCCAGGAACAACAGCAGAAAAAGCGACATGGAGAAGAAGGAAAAGAAAAAGGAAGCAGAGAAGGAGATAAAGACAAGAAATAAACAACAGAGGAACTAAGGCAAGCAAGAAGAAAAAGATGGCTACCACCAAAGGGGACGACTTCCGGTCGCAGTTAAAGGAGGAACTAACATAGAAACGGAAACACCAGAACAAGCAAAGACAACACAACAAAGGCTATTCGCCCTACCATGCATTCCAAAATTACCCTGCACCAACAAGAAGACGGAAGAAGCAAATAAACATAAAGGCGAGAAGGCAAAGAAAGACAAGTAGACACCTACGAAGACATCTAACCACAAAGACGAGAAGGCAAAGGAAAACACAAAGACACCTGTGAAGACAGCTAACCTCGGAGGAATACATGTACAAATTCAGCCCCAGTTTTCCAACAAGAATATCCGAGCCAGCATCACTGCAAATACCGCGAAGACACCTACGAAGACAACTAATCATAAAGACGAGAATACGAAGGAAAACAAGAAGACACCTACGAAGACAAACAAGAAGACACCTACGACGACATCTAACCATGAAGGACTACCACATGTGCAAATCCAGCCCCAGTTTTCTAAAAAGAATATCCGAGTCAGCATTCATGTAAATACCACATCTCCACCCGCAGAGAAACCCGGGTGGCCACCATTACATCGGGATGTCCTACTACACCCAGAAAAGCAATTAAGATATCTTCTGCCTCCCAACAACAAGTAAAACGAAAGATAGTGTTCAGGTAGGACGAGTAGGACTCCTATCCCCACCACCAGAGAAAACACTTACGCCCATGTTCCATCCAAAAGTCAAAGTATTTGCCTCCCAGTTTCTAGAGGGTCCCCTTAATCCCCTAGATTAACCCCTGACCGCACTTGTGAAATTTTGCCTCCAACACATCAACCCCGGGACATCTCAGCCAATGTCATCACTATGCTGGAGAAAACTGAACAGGGCAGGCAATTCTAGGGCTTCAAATAACACTGGCGTACTAGTAGTTTGTAGTCCTAAAAATACCCTCCCATTCTGTTGGCGATAAAGGCATGCCCAATATCACACAAGGTCTAAGGAGTTATTTTACCTATTGAGGAATCTTTGTTGTTTGCGTGTCATGACACAGTAGCAACAACGAAGTCATTAATAGGCATGCACCTTTAATAAAGGAAGTCTAAGCTCGAATGGACATGTCCCCAATTGACTTCTTTTATTAAAAACGCATTTCTAAGACTACCAAAGGATACTTGGCATGCTAAGGTGCCCCAAGTAGTTCAGGGCTCTGCGAAACACCTTAACCTTCACTCGGCATATAGAAGTCCTTATTACTTTTGTCCACTGACATGTTAGCTGACAATAGTAATCAAAAGGTTTAAACACCGCCCCGATTTCTTTGAACCTCTTATAAAGGTCAGTGGTAGTCAAGGAAAATAGTATTGGTCATGATCAAACTATCTACTTGGGTTAGCCAATATCTTGTCACTGTGTCATGACACAGGCATTATATTAAAGACCCCAAGTCAAGAGTACCTTAACAGAACTTCATCACCGAGTAATATATCTATCAGGATAGTCAAGTCTCTAAAACATATTCGCGTTACTCCGATGAGGTTCCCAGTATCATTATACTACGGAACCTCACTTAAGATCTTATACCCATTACTCCATCTGTAACTAAACAACTGATTCACACGACAGGCCAACCTGGACGGCCCATCGGAGACCCAGACGACTGCAAGCTGCTACCTCCAACTTTTACTCCGAGTGTTTATTATATATAGAAATATAATAGAAATCTGATTTAAGTCGATACCAGTGACGAGGTATCTTAGAGTCAGAGTCCCAACGTATTGCCTCTGCCTAAATTACAAGAAATGTTCTAAAGTTAGAGTCCCAACCTATTGACTCTGCCTAATTCCCAACAAGTGTTATAAAGTTAGAGTCTCTAAAATATCGACTTTGTCAAAATCTCACCAGTGCGCAAGGTGCCTTAGAAAGTTAGAGTCCTATATATTGACTCTGACTAAAATTACAACAAGTGCTATAAAGTTAGAGTCCCAACCTATTGACTCTGTCGAATTCTAAACAAGTGTTAGAAAGTTTAAGTCCCTAAAATATCGACTCTGCCAAAGTCTCACCAGTGCGCAAGGTGCCTTAGAAAGTTACAGTCCTACATATTGGCTCTGTCTAATCTTCCACTAGTGTGTTAAGGAAATTAGATTTCAGTATATTAACTCAGTGCAAAAGAAGAAGAGTAAAACCTCGTCTATTATGTGTTAATAGTTATCATATGTGAATGTAAATCTATACACAGGTATTATCCGACTCTTCAATCTATCTATCTATCTATTGCCGGACGCCTTACTCCCCTTACGAGGGTGGCCATACACATAATGCCCCCGAGCGGACCTATTCCCTGTGAGAGGGACAACCCGAGCCAGTTTAGTGAAGGACTTACAAGATTGACCACTCAATTTAGGATCCGTCCGACTCCGAGGCCCTCTGTGTATCTTGTTAGCACTATTTTTCTACAGTGGTGTTCGACTAATCCATCCACTAACCTGCCTTACCCTTAGGTAAGCAGTACGGATTTGTATCAGGTTTACTCCCCTAGACAGGTTGCCAACCAAGGCTGACGAGTCCCATCCACCCGGATTTGTATAAGGTTGTATCCCCTAGATGAGTTGCCGACCAAGGCTAACGAGTCCCATCCACCCGGACTCGTCAGTAATTCGAGAATATATTATTGTTGTGTAGTGTGCAAGAGGACAGCTAAACTAATTTTGTATACCCGAGCTCCATCTAAATCCTCGATCGTGCCCGAATCCAGTATTTTCATGTTGTATAAACTTATGCCATTTATTACAAGTATATCTATCTATCATAAATGTACGTAGGGTGTATATAAATAAAGCTGTTCTTTAAACTATATTTCGGTGTTATATGTATCCTCTATTTCATTATTTGCATGTATTATATGAACTTTGAATTCCCCAGTCTTGATAGAACTCACTATAACCAATATACAAACCTGGTAAAAATTCGTGTATAACAATATATATATAGTGAGTAGAACATCAGCAGGTGACCTAGGACACCGTAATTTCCATAGGTTAAGGATAAAGATATGGATATACAGTGTATATCCATATCCTTATCCTATGGAAATATATTATATATATATATATAGAGAGAGAGAGAGAGATGTATATTAAAGTCAGAAGGGGGTCTACGCGTGGAGCCAAATATTATTCCGGGGTATGTATGTTCAGTTAGCTAACTCGAATTTAGGTTACTTAACATACAATGTTAATCTTGGATGTATTAAATCACTCATAAGCGGGCCACTTGACATTAATTGTACAGTAAATGTTGACTGACATAGTTATTGGGAAACGTAAAGAATATATAACAATGTCTCTAATACATAGTTATTGGGAAACGTAAAGAATATATAACAATGTTTCTAATACATAGTTATTGGGTAACGTAAAGAATATATAACAATGTCTCTAATACATAGTTATTGGGTAACGTAAAGAATATATAACAATGTTTCTAATACAACCTTTGATCAATCTTCTGCTGGTAGATACACAAGTTACCAAGCGAGAGACTATTCAACAACACTTCTAAAACACTTCTTTCCTTTTAGTCATTATTAATATTATACATACAAAGATAAACTCATGCTCTACATTTCTTAATTTGTCATATGTGTATGAAGGAGACAAAAGGCAAAGCTACCTGTAACAATTATTGCCATAAACACCCCACCACCACCTTCGAAATTAAAGAGTGAAAGAGAGCCAACTTCATGGTACGTTAGAGTCAAGATGTGTGGGCACTTGGAGCTTGAAGCAATTTAAGTCATAGGATAAGGGATAGACAGATTGAGGGAGAGAGTTCCAGTGTTTACTTGTTGAGTGGAAGAAAGGCTGGTTTAATTTGCTCACTCATGGGTTAGAGAGTTGGATAGAATAGGGATGGGACTAGGTTGAAAGGCGGGTGCCCCCCACTCTCCGTCAGTGAGGAGGTATAGCCTACACTGAGAAAGCTCTGCAGAACATTAATTATTGTAAAAGTGGCAGAAGAATAAGATAAATGCAACATTACGGCGTGTAAAGACAAATTGTAGGGAATTGTAATGGGGCCTAGGTCTTTGGAAGCGGTAAAAAGACCAAAACAATGTCATTTTACGCAAGTGTTCCTGTAGTGCTTTACAATTATTCATTCCAATTTAAAAATAAAATTATTCTACTTTACCATCCTTTACTTACACAACCGTCATCATCTGGCATGGCACCTTAAGGGGAATGTGGTATAAATTCATTGTTTGTTTTTAGTTTCCTCTCTAGACCTCCACCATACATAACAAAAAGTATCCATTAGATCCCCCTACGAGATTTATTTGTAAATTCTTCGGTATGAAAATGTCACGGCCGAAGCCCGGTTCCTCCACAATTACAGGCTTGCTGTCGCTCGCCAGGAAAACAAATCGACACCTAATGGGCACGAAAGGTCTTAATATTAACAAAGAAATGGGGCGAAAGGTATTAAAATTGAAAACCTAATGGGGCAAACGTCTTAAAATCTCAAACTAATGGGGATAAGCATGAGGAAGAAAGGGGACCAGAAAAAAGAACCATCACCCCTTAAGGGGAGGTGTGGCAGAGTGGTCTTGCCACCTGGACTGGTAATCCAATGGACCCGGGTTCGAATCCCAATATGTCAATGGGAAGATATTATTGGGATGAAATTTGTGCTGTACCTAGTTTCAGTGCATTACCACATCACACCAAAATGCCAAACAAAACAAAATACCCTCATTGTTCCCTGATTAAATAGCACTGTTTGAATATTCCCATATTCAAAATATGCTACAGGGGGGCAATGCCTAGTGAGTTAATTGCTCAATAGGTGGCGTTCTGAGAGTGAGGGTCCGAGACTGAGAAATGAGACTGTGAAGTGTAGAGGCGAAGCAGCTTCAGAGATGTGATTGCTTCGAACCGGGGTGCTTCGCATGTCTCACTCCCTAGACTGGAACAAGACCTCACGGGCCTCACCGTGTTCAGCGGTTGAGCGTGCAGGCTCTTAGCATATGCCCGAGAAGGAGTAGTTGGAATATAGAAAAAACAAAAAAAACAAAAAACTACTTCACTCAGACTAACAGCCGACATTATTTAACCAAACCGGAGTCACAGGGTCAATTATTAACATTATAGGAGGGGTACCCGGCGTTGCCCGGGTTTAAATTCTACTACCATAATCACCATCATCAATCACTACTACCACAATCATCACAATACTACTACTACCATAATCACCGGCCTCGACCTCCCTGTGCCTCATTAAACGGCGACCTCGATTTCGGCCGCTAAATGACCTCCGATTTTGGATCTGACCTCATCCGTACCCCCATTTTGGGGACCTGCGAACAACTTTCGTTCCATACACCTTTTCGATCGGAGGCCTCCTTCTGCCCCAAACGGCAATTTTATTCTCATTTTTTTCGCTCCCGTATACTACATAAGTTCTGCCGAAAATTTTATTAAACAAAGGTGTCTCTGATTTCCACTAAACTCCCCTAAAACCATCTCCAAAGCCTGGGCTTTCCAACGGTGCCCCACACTCCCACCTGGCACCTGGGAGGAGTTTAGTAACAAAGGCCGGGTAACTGACAAACAGACAGACAAACATTGACCTTTATTTATTAAGATATTCCGCAATTCTGGTCTGGCATCTTCTGAATATATAAAGTTATGTAAGTATTCATTAACCGATATTAAACCTATGCCACTCACAGGACCTTTCTATGTTTCACACGATCAATATATTTTAGTATGACTATAAGTATACCACTTTATTAAACTTCAAGGACCTATGGGAGTGAAAAGGTTCATGGAGATCGTTTTTTATGATTACCAGAGGTTCTCCACAAGCTGAAAAGAGCGTAATGTTTCCCCGAACATGTAAATAATTAGCATCATATATCTGAAGGGGTTAACTTCCATATATAAGCTCACGATTTATGTGATACCTAGAGAGAGACATTAACTCGAAATGTCAAAGAAAAGTGATAGTAACTTAAAATCATGCTATGTTATATGACCAAAAAATTTCATTTTCTCTGAACAATTGTGAGTCACAATATAATTAAACTCAATTGAATCTTTGAACATTTAAAATTACAGCTGAATTCTGAAGCATCTGGGATAAAACAAAGCATTGCATTATTTCGTTCGGATTCAGTCCAGATTATAGCTCACGACTGCACATGAATATCAGAAAACATAAAATAATAACAAAGTGGAAAAAGTTCGATGGGTTTGATAATTAATTTTGGCGATACCGGTGAACCAACTTTTCGGATACATTTGTTAACAAAGGAGAGCCTGGGTTGCATGAACGGAGTGCAGGCATTTACACACGTTCAACCACCCAATACATAATGACATGATGCTACCTAAAAATGTTGCAGTGAACAAATATAATATATTATAATACACAGTATATATATATATATATATATATATATATATATATATATATATATATATATATATATATATATACTATATATACAGTATATATACAGTATATATATATTATATATATTTAAAATATATATATATATACCGGGTATATATATATATATATATATGTATTTAGGGTATTCAGTAAATACATGGCACAAATCAGGGGGTGTACTTCGGACACATATTGTAATGCAAATTAATTAATATACATAATAGTTAGGGAGTTACAACACTTCACAGGTCTGGTGAGATACGATCTGAATCTGAGATAGCTTCGAAAATATGCCATAAACGACAGGAGCATTGATGGGTGGTTGATCATTCCTCTATGTCCACGTCTGTGTGATCCACTAACACTGGTTGATCCACATAATCAACTCTAAACATCTGTGGAATGTCAATCAATAGCCACCTCCCCCCCCCCCATTTACTTTCCTAATACAACTAATCCCAAGTCAACCACCCACCAATGGCTCTGTCCTTTATGGCATATTTTTTAAACTATCTTGGATTCAAATTGAATCTCGCCAAACCTGTGAAGTGCTGTAACTGCCAAACTATGGAAAATTCGTAAGATGTTAATATATTAATTTGCATTAAATTAGGGCCCTGAATTACGGTACATTGGGCAGCGAATTTCCTGTCGCCTCTCCTGCCTCACCGTGAACCGGGAAATTCATAGACTCTAGAATGTTAGGTTTACAAAACTTCCATATTTCTACCAACAGTTGGCAGGACTTTTGCCGCCGACTGTACATATGTACCTAACACCTTGTATACATATAATATATATATATATATATATATATATATATATATATATATATATATATATATATATATTATATATAGATATATATATCCCAAATAGCGTACAAATAATTCAATTACGTATCGGTATATACAATACAATCTAAGTACTAAAGACCATGGATACTAACATGATGTGTACTTGATAAGGAAGTGTCCGTGGTTGTGGTGATGGTCCGAACTAAAGTACAGAGTAGCTGACGGACGTGGTGTGAGGCTCAGCAGTGTACCCTCACCACGGACCTTCACATCACGGACACCATCACGGACCTGGGAACGAGAGATATACAGTACAAACGTTATATGGTTATATACTGTCATGGAGTGCTAACATCGTAAATATGTACAGTATATGTGTGTGGGTGTGTGGGTGTATTTGTGTGTGAGTAGTTTACCCTCACCACGTACTATCGTCGACCGAAGTCCTGAGGTAGGTATGGAACACAAGAATTAGGTTTGTATTGGTAACATTGTAATACCCCTCCATCTCCTCCCTTCCCTCCCCTGCTTGCACTGCTCACTCGCCACCAGAAGCCCCACCCCCTTGTTAACCCTCTCGCTCACCGGAGGATGCAATCATGCCTTAGGTTGGTTTGGTCAAGATGCACCAAGATGCCATCACATCCTACAGCCATATAAACTAGGGTTAATGGTTAGTGCACATGTGTTCTGTGTGAGTGTTCTTAGTTTGAATCCCTGGAGTACCACATGTATTCTTTAATTTTATTGATTTCATTAATTATTTTTATTTGCAAGTTAATTAGTGGTTTGGTGATATTACAAATGTATTCAGGTTCAGGAGTAATTCTTAGACCCTAAGGAAAACCTTCCTTAGTGGTAAAGGCCCCATCAATTACCCCTTCCACTCGTGTAATCATTGGGCTATCATAGTGCAGTTGGGTAAAAGTACATGCTTAGATTAATATCCAGTATTCGAGAATGGATATTGTCGTGAGCGTGTACTTAACCTTTACCTCTTTTGGTGGTGTAATGGTTAGTGAGCTTGTGTTCTGTGTGAATTTCCTTGGTTCGAGTACCATATGTAATCATTAATTTCATTTATTTCATTAATTAGGTATATTTGTAAGTTACTTGGTGGGTTTGTGCTATTGCAAAATAAATTTGGGAAACAAAACTAAAGACGCGATCACGTCCAAACTCCGGCTGTGAGAGGCTAAGGATTTCAGGAATTACGAGATTGTTTACAACACTGTAAGCCAACAAGCAGTGTGTTTGCAAATGGTCTGTCTGAAAATAATTGATAATTAGTTTCAGGTGAGGCTGGCTGGGCCGCCCCCTTACCGCGGGCCTTTTGAATCTGAGAAATCGCTCGTTTTACCAACAAATAGTAGCTATATGTGATTGAAATGATAATAAATATCATTAGAAATGTCATTGACTTGTTTGCGTATCGTCATTATATAATGTGGTCAAGATATTGCGGTCAACGATCGAGGCTAAAGTAAGGTTAAGTACATTCAAATCTGTTCTAATCGTCACGAGTGTATACGCATAGGAAAATATTCATATAGAATTAAGTTTTAATGGTAGCGAGATGATTCTTGTTTTATAAGTATCCTTATTTTTCATAAACATTCTTATTCATTGCCCTAAGTCTGGAAATACATTTCCAGATGGAGATGGAAGAGCACATAGAACACCTAGAGCACCTCCTGTCCACCCAAGAGTGGCGAGTACCTCCCGAAGGCTATTAGAAATACATAGTTCTTCAAACAATCTCTCTCCACTCTTGTTTGCAAATATCCAAGGCCTAAAAAACATAGCCACAAACAAAGTACCATTTATTAGGGGCCTGCTAGAAGAAGGAAACGCTATATTTGCGGCTCTCACAGAAACTCACATTACCCCTTATTGGTGGCGCTCGACTTAAGTCGTGCACCAATTTGCAGCAAGTTAGGAGCATTATTAACGCTTTTAAAGGGTTAAAATCGAGTGCAAATGGCCGGGAGCGCAGCGGGCCAGACAGCCGACTCCCAGGGCTTACCGCCGCCCATTAACTCATGTTCCCTGTGTTCTCGAGAGGCCGGCAGTGTAGCCAGTAGTGAGCATAGCTGGGAAAAATATACCGCTATACGCTAAACTCCCATGTTCGTGGCACCACTGCAAGAGAACCATGAGTGCTACATAGCTCGTTCTGGTCTCATTTTGAAGCTTTTAGTGCCTAGTTTTTTGCTGAATACATTTTTTTGCATGAAGATACTTGATTGATCATTCAGGAGGGCCTGAATATGCCCAAATGAGCCCAAAACACCCCGCTAGACAAAGGTTAAAGATCAAGAGGATAGTGAAGTATGGATTCCTGGGTATAACCTATACATAGGGCAGACAGAATGCATAGAACACGTGGAGGTGTAGCCTTGTACGTACATCCACGACTCACTGATATGTACTGAATTCCTAAATAACAATAATGAAGTGGTGGAAATACTGGGAGTTAAAATAGAATCCATAAATCTAGCAGTTATTGTAACATACAGGCCTCCGGACTCATCCCTAGAAGAATTCAAAACCGAGCTCAACAATATAAAAGCAGAAGTGGAAGCACTGGGGAACCCAACACCAAATATTATGTGGCTAGGAGACTTTAACCTACCAAACATTAAATGGAGATAAGTAGAAAACCAAGTAGTGGCAAATAACACCATGGAAGCAAATACGAGAGAGCTTTTTAAACTTTGCGGCCTTTTTAGTCTTACCCAGCATATTGCCGAACCCACACAGGAAAACAATATCTTAGACCTTGTCTTCACTAACAATGACTCCCTAGTACACAGCATTAACATATCGGACACAACATACTCAGATCATAAATTAATCAAGATCAAAACAACCTTATCAAGTGTTCAGACAACCTCAGAACCGAGACCAAGAACCGGCCCTTTCAGTAAATTTAACTTCAATAACAAAAATATTAGGTGGGAAGAGGTAAATCAAGAAATGGAGGAAATAGACTGGGAAGATTTAATGAATAACCTGACACCTGCAGAATGTCTTGTCCTAGTAACAGAAACCATGACCCAAATCTGTAGCCACCACATACCTGAAAGAAAAACAAGACGAAGAAGCAAACAAGATCGGGAAAGAAGGAAGCTGTACAGAAGAAGAAAATTACTCACACAACGACGCACACATCAAAACCTACAGAATAGGCAAAAGGCCAAAATAGATAGAGAAATTGTGGAAATTGAACATAGACTAAGAATATCATATAAACTACAACATATGGAAGAGGAGAGGAAAGCTATTGCAGGTATAAAGGACAATTCCAAGTACTTCTTTTCATATGCCAAACTAAAGGCTAAATCAGCATCAAACATCGGCCCACTAAGCAAAGGGGATGGGTCATTCACAGGGGACAAAAAGGAAATGAGCGAACTCTTACGCCGGCAGTATGAAATGGCCTTCAGTGAGCCTGATGAAACAAAAGCCATCAGAGACCAAAATATATTTTTCATGGAAATCTCCCCCACGGAAGCCCCGCAGATACTGGATATTGATTTCGGTCCTAAAGACATAGAAGACGCCATTTCAAGCATGCCATACCACTCGGCACCAGGCCCGGACTCATGGAACTCGATCCTAATGAAGAAATAAATGTAAGGAAAACCTCTCAAAAAACCTGGCTATAATGTGGAGAAGGAGTCTAGACACCGGTGAAATACCAGATAGCTTGAAAAACGCAACAATTTCCCCACTGCATAAAGGAGGGAGTAAACACTACCAAAAAAATTCCGCCCAGTAGCTCTAACCTCCCACATCATTAAAGTTTTCGAACGAGTCCTGCGAAGCAAAATCACAGCATTCATGGAGGCAAATGAACTACACAACACCGGTCAACATGGGTTCAGAGCGGGAATATCATGTCTCTCACAACTATTGGAACATTATGACAGAATTCTTAACCCTTAAAGATCGGGGTCGGACTTAAGTCCGGTTCCAATTTGCAGCAAGTTAGGAGCATTATTAAGGCTTTTCAAGGGTTAAAATCGAGTGCAAATGGCCAGGAGCGCAGCGGGCCAGACAGCCGACTCCCAGGGCTTACCGCCGCCCATTAACTCATGTTCCCTGTGTTCTCGAGAGGCCGGCAGTGTAGCCAGTAGTGAGCATAGCTGGGAAAAATATGCCGCTATACGCTAACCTCCCATGTTACTGGTATCACTGTATGAGAACCACGATTGCTACGTAGCTCGTTCTGGTCTCATTTTGAAGCTTTTAGCGCCTAGTTGTTTTCTAAATAATTTTTTGTTCATGCAGATACTTGATTTATCACGCAGGAGGGCCTGAATATGCCCAAATAAGCCCAAAACCCCCCGCTAGACAAGGGTTAAAGCGCAAGAAGAAAAAGAAAACGTGGATATCATTTACACTGATTTTGCTAAGGCATTTGATAAATGTGACCATGGTATAATAGCCCACAAACTAAAAACAAACGGTATAACTGGGAAAATCGGACGGTGGATATACAACTTCCTCGTAAACCGGAAACAATCAGTAGCAGTAAACCAAGTAAGAGACATGAGGGGCATCTCGTTAGACAACTTCAAGAGAGCCCTCGATGTCGAACTGAAAAAAGTGCCAGATGAGCCCATCTTCACAGGGGAGCGTGCTGCTCCTTCGAACAGTCTGCTGCACCAAACCACCACCCATAATGAGGGGCGGCGCGCTCCTCGGTGCCACTAGCAGTGGCGAACTCAACACAAGTAACACAAATAGGTATAGCTGCATAGCTTACCAAATTATATTATATGTGTGCATGAAGTGAACCGAATTTGTCCCCGAATTAATTCCCTGTGACGGGAAAACAAAAAAAATAATATTGATGGTATACATATTTTGATGAGAACACTTGAACAAGAATGAAAAATGCTATTTAGTGCTGCTCTAAAATCCTATATTGTCATTGATTTTGTCCGTGAAATTGTCCATGAAAGCATGCACGGGCATTATTCTATTCACACGGTGATAATTCGAAGTTTTGAGTTTGTTACACTAATATTACAGAATAACCTTTACTCTTTCTTGTCATGTAAGAAAAAGTGCATATAAATCAATTCTAATGAATAATTCGGTCCGGCGGTCGTACTATACAACCAAGAAACAATCGTTTTAGATTTATTTCTATAAAATCAAATATTTATGATAAAATATTTCTGACTCCACCATTGTATAAAGCGGAAAAAAACAGTTGTGATTTCACATGAACAAACATATAGTTATTCAGTGAGTTTCGGAAATATATTTAGGTAAATTGAAAACAAAATAGCGATTTGAAGTGGAAAACATTACAAGAATTACAAGAATTCACTTTACATGATTTTCATTACAGTTTTCATGTTTTTCAGTGTTATTGTAGTATTGCTTTCCATCTTTTACCTGATATGTAGTAAAGTCCGGTTGAGACAATAATTGACCACTTGCGAGTTTCAGGCTATAAGGAAGTTGGAGCTGTAGACATCGATAGTAAATAGAAATACAATAATAATGTAGGTTTCTGATGGCTAAAGAGTATGTTAAATTGGGTTTTATGTATATATAAATGTAGTACAACCGTATTTTAACTGGTAAATCTGCTCAATATCGATATCTACAGCTCCAACTTCCTTATGGAACGAAACTCGCAAGTGGTCAATTGTGGGTGAAAACGATCGATCATAGAGATTTGTGGTGGCACACCACCGGATATATATGAACAGTCGTAGAATTGCTTAGGTAATTAAGTTTAGTGCCGTGCATGAGGGAGTAAACGGAGTAACCCCCCCCCCCCCTCTCACACACACATTTTCACTGTTAATCTCTCTCTCAGTAAAAGTTGCAGAGTAAACTCTCCTGGAAAAGGTATCATCCCGGAGCAGGAGAATTTCTGAATCATGGAAGAAAGACCTGGGGTTGATCCTCAGCTAGGCCATATATTATGCCTATACTATTCAGGCTAGTATGCAATGTGGATCTTATAGCTGGGAAAGCCAATTAAACAAAAGCGAACACAGAATATGAGTTTATTATACAAAAGAGTTATATATAATTATAGAAAAGAGTACAATAGACGATACAGTAATATGATAATCATAAACAGTAGAGGCTATACAAGGGATATGCTATACAATAATAATAGACGATACAGTAATATGATAATCATAAACAGTAGAGGCTATACAAGGGATATTCTATACAATAATAATACACAGGTACTAGGGACTGAGATGTCATACAGTAATATGATAATCATAAACAGTAGAGGCTATACAAGGGATATTCTATACAATAATAATACACAGGTACTAGGGACTGAGATGTCATGCGACTTCTTTTAGCACCCTGAATAAATCAATATGAGAGGGTAGTGTAGGCCGAGAGTAACAGGACTGAGTCGGGTAAGGGATTTGCTGGATCAGGTAGGCGGCTTCTTTGTCAGTCTCTCTCTATTGTTCCTTAGCGTTTGGGTGAGTCCACTAGCTCAGGTGTGTGAGAAGGGGGTAATGGGGTTCATATGGCTGTACCATGCAGTATTCAAGCTTTCGATGGGAGAGTCTTCGGCAATGTTTTGGGTCATCAATGGGGAGAGTTATGGAGCCGTGCGGCTTCCGGGGCACGTGGTGAATGTTGGGGCAGCTGTGGCATTCCAAGTGGTCTTAGTCGTCAGGGCGTCTATTGCGGGGTCTAGGACCTTCTCCTCTGGGTGCCGGCACACTCCTCCTACTACTGGACCTGGTTGATGCCAGGGGAGCCTTTTTGCCACTTCTTCAGGGTTTTGGGTAGCTTCTCCATCAGCTCCATCGACAACTGGTAAAATTATTCGTCATGAGGGATTGAGGGTTTAAGAGGGCCTTCATCTCAGATAGCTCATCACACAGACACTCGCTTGCTTCGCCCTTACCTTCGGGAGTCATATCGGGGACTTGTGACTTTTCTTGTTCTCAAGTGGTCCCACTTGCATGTCTAAAATTAATTGATTCTAGCCTTGCCTCTAGATCAAGGGTCAGGGGGGAGCTATATAAATGCTGCAGAAGTCGCTGATGGTGCATGAGTGAAGAAGAAGGGTTGGTCTTGTTCCTGTGATGGACAGAATTACTTTGTTGTCTTACGGCTGCTCTGGATGATTTATATGGCCCAAGCCTGGATTGTACAAAGGAGTAGTACAAAGGAAATCAAGCAACACCAGGTCTAATGACCCCTCTAGGCTGCTTGTCCTCCAAAACCCTAAGGATCAAGTGTCCAAACAGTGATTTAGAGTGGGTGAGGGAAAATTGGAAAGGGAACTACTGTCCTGGAACTAATGTCCGTGGCAGGATTAGGAAGTTAGTAGGGGACAGATGGGTTAGTAACATAACACAGTTATAAGTGATCTTTCTTATATCTGGGAAAAAGAGAGTAACGTCTCAGTAATATATATATGCAATAATCCTTGGTGAATCTGAGGGGGAAATAAAATAAAGTTATTCATTTACAAATGCAGTCAGTCGCGAGTTTGATGCAAGATATTTGTCTAGGCGAAGTTTAAAAGAATCAACGGTGCTGCAGTCTATAACGTCTCAGAGACGCCCATTCCACAATTTGACAACTCGATTGAAAAAGAAATTCTTAGATTCGTGTGAGTTAAAAGATTTACCAATAATTTTGCAACCGTTTCCCCGTGTGTAATTAGATTGGTCGATAGTGAGGTATATACTTACTAAAGTTCATATTGTTGATGCCTTTGATGATTTTGAACAGTTGAATTAAGTCGCTTCCTAATCTGCGCTGGGTTAAAGGAAATATATTTAATTCTTTAAGACGCTCCTCGTAAAGTTTGTTCTTTAGGCTAGGTATCATTATGGTAACTCTATGTTGAACTCGTTCTAGCTTGTCTATATCTTTTTGGTAATAAGGGCACCAGGATTGAACACAGTATTCAAGAAGAGGGCGGACTAAGGAATTGTAAAGAGTTAGGATAACCTCTTTGGATTTATGCTCAAATGAACTGCCTATAGAGCCAATTATTGTGTTTGCCTTCTTAACAACTTCTGAACATTGTTGACTCGGTTTTAGGTTACTCGATATTGTTACTCCCAGATCGGTTTCTCTGTCTACATTCTTAAGCTGAGCGCCATTCATCGAATAGTTTGCTTTCTCATTTCGGTATCTGATAAGTAGTACTTTACATTTATCCGCATTGAAACTCATTTGCCAAATTTGTGCCCAACATGACAACTTATCTAGAATGTGTTGCATATCGTCAACTTGTTCTTTTGAGAGTATGCCATTTGCAATTTGTGTATAGTCAGCAAACTTTGAGATTGTACAGGTGAGACCTTCATCTATGTCGTTGATGGAAATTAGAAAGAGAATTGGTCCTAGTACCGATCCCTGGGGTACCCCGCTACTTACATTGGTCCATTTAAATGCCTTACCGTTTATGACTACTCTTTGCTTGCTGTCGCTGAGTCAATTTTCTATCTATTTCAACACACCGTCTTGTATTCTATGCGCTTTTAGTTTTAGCAGTAAATGTTTGTGGGAACTTTGTCAAAGGCCTTCGAGAAGGTGATTGGGCCAACCAAAGGTGGTGGGAGATCCTGATCCTGATGCTGCAGTGATAATAGGGACATTTATCCTTTTCCAAGTTCAGGCGAGGGGCCTCCTCTTGCTGCCCCATCTGGATCCGGGATCCTGATTGGTTGGCTGACTCGGCTGGACCTGCAGGGGAATAGGGGCGTCGTTGGGGGAAGGAGCATCGTCGATGGGTTGGAAGTGGATGTGACTCACATCCATCTCCTTGGTGTAGGCGGCAGGCCTGGGGACACATATCTCACTTTTAATGGATGCCATCATTGATTCCAGAACTGCAGGTGGTGAGGGTGGTGGGGAATTGCGACACGTCTGGCTTGGTCCCACAATTAGATTCCCATTTTTCAGAGACTATAATATTTATGGAGAAAGAAAGAGAGAGAGAGAGAGAGAGAGAGAGAGAGAGAGAGAGAGAGAGAGAGAGAGAGAGAGAGAGAGAGAGAGAGAGAGAGAGAGAGAGAGAGAGAGAGAGAGAGAGAGAGAGAGAGAGAGAGAGAGAGAGAGAGAGAGAGAGAGAGAGAGAGAGAGGAATACCGATAGAATGGCTTTACTAATACGAAACCTGGTTTTCCACGCTTTAACTCATAAACACACACGCACACACACACTATTTAAATTGTACCAAGTACACAAGCACATGCACAAGATACAAAAAACTTCCAAAATACACACAAACTGCATATACTGTACATACACCCACATACAATACAATACAAACACACACACGCACACTAACACACGCATGCACACACAGCCCGTAGCCTAGTGGTAGAGCTCTCGTCTCACACACGAGGGGCCGGGGGTTCAATCCCCGGCCGGGCGGAGACAAATTGGGCTTGTCTCCTTTCATGTGTTAGCCTCAGCTCACCTAGCTGTAAATAGGTACCTGGAATAAGTGGACGACGTTGTGACGTCCCATCTGGGGTTGGCAAAAATGGTACAAGGCGAGATGGGTATCATAATATATGGTTCACCTAAGCTGATGGCTACCTAAGCCTTCGGGCGAGACGGTACCGTCTATAGTGAGAAAGGTACCATACAGATCCACCCTAAGCCTTCGTTTCCGATGTCGCCAATTGGCTAAAAATACTGATTACACACACATCCACAGCCATTCCAACGATACATATAACACCTACACATAGGAGGCGGGAATTAACGAGCATGCTCACTCCCGCAATACAACTAGAGTAAGTACAACTAGAGTAAGTACACACACATACATACAGCCAATGGCTCTCCTCTCTTACTACTGACCATCCTGGTGAACAAGCCTTCGTCTTTTCTATCCTAAATGACCTAGAGCAGCTGGTCCAGCAACCCATCCGTATCCTGGATCGCTTCGGAGATCGGCCCAACATTCTTGACATATTTCTGACTTCTAACCCTTCTTCTTATACTGTCAATTTTTCCTCTCCCTTGGGCTCCTCCGACCATAAACTTATCTCCGTTACCTGTCCTATCTCTCCAGTACGGCCACCAAATCCTCCAAGCCGGCGGCGCTTGTGGCACTTTGACGCTGCTGACTGGGAGGCTCTTCAGCCGTACTTCTTTGATTTCCCATGGAATTACTTCTGTTTCCGTGGCCGATAACCCTCGGAAAGTGCTGAACGCATTACCGAGGTAATCCTCTCGGGTATGGAAACGGAGTATATTCCATTTTCTTTCTCTCAGTCTAATGCAAAACAAATCTTGGTTTACGCACACTTGTTCTACTGCTGTCCGCAACAAGTAGGAAACATTCAAACAGTACCGAGGCCTTAAAACTCAAGAATCTCATTATTCCTACGTTTCTGCCCGGAATCAAGTCAAATCTGTTCTTCGACTTGCTAAGCACTCTATCATCAATAATAAATGCACTGAACTATCCAACTCTAGCTCTTTCCAAGCTTTCTGGCATCTAGCCAAAAACCTCTCCAAGACTTTTTCTTCCTCGTCTTTCCCTCCCCATTTCCACTCTGATGGCACAACCATCACTTCTTCCTCTGACAAAGATCTTCGCTCAAACTTTTGCTAGAAACTCCACCTTAGATGATTCCTGTGTTATTCTTCCCTCTCCACCCCCCTCTCCCCTACTTTTGCCTAATATCCTAATCTCTTCTAAAGATGTACTTTCTACCCTCTCTGGGCTTAATACTAAGAAGGCGTACGGTCCAGACGGTGTTCCTCCTGTTGTACTAAAAAACTGTGCTATCGTGCTGACGCCCTGCCTGGGCAGACTCTTTCGTCTCTGTCTCTCCTCTAACGTCTTCCCTTCAAGCTGGAAGTTTGCTCTCATTCAACCTGTCCCAAAGAAGGGTGACCGCTCTCAACCCTCCAACTACCGTCCAATTGCTCTCATCTCTTGTATCTCTAAAGTTTTTGAAACTATTTTTACTTCCAAATTTCTTAAGTATTTCTCTTCTAATAATCTAGTCTCAGATCGCCAGTATGGCTTCCTCAAGGGTCGCTCTACTGGCGAACTTCTTTCATATCTTACTAACTCTTGGTCATCCTCCATTCGGGACTTCGGTGAGACCTTTTTTATTGCGCTATACATATCGAATGCCTTCGATAGAGTCTGGCACAAATCTTTAATATCTAAACTACCCTCCTGTGGTTTCTATCTCTCCATCTGAGCCTTTGTCTCTAATTTCCTTTCCGGCCTTTCTTTAATGCTTCCAAAACAAAACTTCCCCACCTATCTACCCGTCCGGAACTCCCAGCGGACTATACTTTATTCTTCAACAATACAAAAATCAAACCTTCATCTTCTCTCAATATTCTTGGTGTCTCTTTTTCTTCTGCTCTCACTTGGAAGGACCATATTACCAGTCTTGCTAAAGCAGCCTCCAAGAAGCTGGGTGTGCTCAACCACCTCAAGGAATTCTTTACCCTTGCACAGCTTCTTGCTCTGTACAGGGGCACAATGTGTCCTTGTATTGAGTATTGTTCACATGTATGGGGAGGATCCTCTCACACTGCACTCCTAAAGAAAGTAGAAAGGAAAGCCTTTCGTATCATTAACTCCCATCCACTCACCAACTCTCTGCAAACTCTCTCTCTTTGCCGCAATGTTGCATCTCTCTAGCTATTCTATCGCAACTACAATAATCAGTGCTCCTCAGAGCTCTCCCAGTGTATACCACCTCCTCTACGTAGGGTATGTGGTACCCGTCTTGCAACACAATCCCATCCCTACTCTGTGCAACTTTCCCACCCAAGAGTGAAATGTTACTCTTAGACTTTCTTCTATTCATCAGCTGAACTCTGGAACTCTCTCCCAAAATCAGTCTTTCCCTCCTCCTATGACTTAAGTTGCTTCAAACTCTGTGTGTCCAGGCATTTTGACTCGAAAGTCCTTTGATATTGGCCCTGTCACTCTTTCAACTATGTGGGAGGCACTCGCTACAGGCAGTTCTGCCTTTTGTCTCCCTCACTCACATAGAAAAAAAACCCACCCATACACACTATAACACACTCACACTACACATACATACACCCACATACACTATAACACACTCACACTACACATACATACACCCACATACACTATAATACACACACACTACACATACATACACCCACATACACTATAATACACACACACTACACATACACCCACATACACTATAATACACACACACTACACATACATACACCAACATACACTATAACACACACACACACTACACATACATACACTCACATACACTATAACACACACACACTACACATACACCCACATACACTATAATGCACACACACTACACATACATACACCCACATACACTATAACACACACACACTACACATACATACAACCACATACACTATAATACACACACACTACACATACACCCACATACACTATAATACACACACACACTACACATACATACACCCACATACACTATAACACACACACACTACACATACATACACCCACATACACTATAATACACACACACTACACATACATACACCCACATACACTATAACACACACACACTACACATACACCCACATACTATTATTATTATTATTATTATTATTATTATTATTATATGAGATGCCGAAGTCTCCAACCAGGGTGCAGAAAAACCATCAAGATCAATCCACACAAAACACCCGGAGGCACTGGAGAGAGACTATGGCAACTTAGGAAAAAATAAAAACATACACTGTATACTGTACTGTACATATACACATATTAAACACAGATAACATATTATGCAGTGGAGGATATCAAGCTTAAATATAATACAATAAAATAGAATAAAATAAGTTTAAAAATTAGAATTAATGCTGCAAAAAAGCATTAACTCTAGACTTAAAAATGGAGATATTAGCTGAATTGACTAGGTCATTTGGCAACTTATTCCACAAGTCAACCATGGCCGGCACAAAACACCGTGAAAACTGTGTAGTAGAAAAATTAACACTCATGGCAAGATAATTAAGATTGCTTGTGAATCTAGTTGCACGAGCCCGGACATAGGGCCCAAGCAGAACCCCATGTAAGGGATGCTGAGGGTTGTTAAAAACTTTAAATAAAAGACTAAGGGCACCAACTTTACGTCGATGACACAGATCAAGAGACAAATTAGGTAGAATAAAACTGATGGAATTTAGCGACCTGTCAAGCAACTTGAGATGGCAGTCAGCTGCTGACAACCAGACAGGTGACCAGTACTCGAAATGTGGCAAAATAAAAGCATAAAAAGACTTGATAACTGTGGCGTCACAAGCAAATGTTTTATAAACCTTGCGAAGCAGACCAATTTTTTGGGAAATGGAAGAGGAGAAAGAACGAATATGCTTTTCAAAAGTAAGTTTGGAATCAAGAGTAACTCCTAACAAACGCAGAGTATCCACATTCTCAATTTGCTCGCCAGAAACTTGTAGATAAGGATGGGGAGGATCCAAGGTACGAGATCTGCTGATGATAATGGAGTGTGTTTTACTAGCATTAAGTTTCATGCCCCAAAGTTCACACCATGATGTAATTTTGGCTAAATCCCTATTCAGAGCAGTAGCAATTACGTGTTGATATATTGGTGATGCAATTGACGCATATAAAGTTGTATCATCAGCATAGGAGATTAGTTTATTTTCAAGCTCGGAACACAGGTCAGCAGTAAAAATAATAAAAAGCAAAGGCCCAAGGACACTGCCTTGTGGAACACCAGAAACAACAGTAACAGAAGGGGAATGACACCCATCAATGACCACAGACTGAGATCTTTTCGTCAACAAATCTTCAAAGATCCTTAAAAAATTGCCACCAATACCAATGAGCTGTAACTTAAACAAAAGTGCTTTATGGTTGACTAAATCAAAAGCAGAACTAAAGTCAATAGCCACGACGCGAGACTCATGTCCCTGGTCCAATGAAGATTGCAAGTCATGGGTGAGTGTCAGAAGTGCATCACATGTACCCAGTCCCTTACGAAAACCAAACTGTGAGTTTGGTATCAAATTATGACTATTACAATAAGAGGAAAGGCGTCTGGACAAAAGCCTCTCATAGAGCTTGGATAGGATAGGTGTAATGGAGATAGGGCGATAGTCATTAGGAGATGATGAGGCAGTATTTCCCTTTGGAATAGGAGTGATAATAGCCTTACGCCAGCAAAGAGGAAAACTACCTGATTTCAAAAGCAACCTAAACACCACTGCCAATTTAGGTGCCAAGACCACTGCAACCTTTTTAAAAAAGAGAGGGAAAAACCCATCCGGGTCTGTGCCACCATAGGTATCAAGATCCAGCAAGTACCTTTTCAGTTCAGCTGATTTGAATGCCATTGAATTGAGGTTGGGTCTAGGGAATCATGTCAATGGCAAAGACAATTCCTGATTACTCTGCTTATTAATACAAATATTAGATAGAATATTGGCCTTCGATAATGGATAAAAAGAGATGGAGCCATCAGAATCACAAAGAGGAGGCATGGAGGAATCTATTCCAAATAAAGAGGATTTCAAAGCGGACCACCATTTATGAGGCTGTGTAGCTCCTGCCAGAACATCCTGAAGATGGGAGTTATAATCCCTCTCAGCACCATCATAAACTCTCTGCGCAGCTGCCCTTTTAAAAACATAATTTTCCCAATGCAAGGGGGTTTGATTACGCCTCCATAGACGATATGCAGCCTGTTTGTCATCAAATGCACGCTTGCAGTCATCATTAAACCATGCTTTATCCCTGATATGAGACTTAATTGTCTTTAATGGAACTCTTTTGCGAAGGATACCAAGAAGGGAATTGTTGAGAGCTGAAACCGGGTCATGAGATCTTAGTATGTGATTCCACTCAATATTACAAACATCATTACAAACGTTGTCCCAGTTAACCCGGGATTTAAGGTAGACTTTACGTGAGAGAGTAATATCAGGAACAGAAAAATCAAGATTAATTTTACACATGATGGCATTGTGGTCGGAAGTGCCAACAGGTACAAGAACGGAGGTTTCTACAACACCCGGAATGTCTGTTAGTACTAGATCAAGACAATTTCCAGACATATGAGTAGGTCCTTGGATTAGCTGTTCACAACCAGATAAGTTTGCAAAATCCAATGCAGCATGACCATTTCTATTAGTTGGAGAGACCGAGTTCAACCACTCTTGATGATGCGCATTGACATCACCAACAAAAATAAAAGATGATTTGACATCTACAGACTGTATTGAAGCCATGGCTGTTAAAAGGCAGTCATATATGTCATTGTTAACATCAGGATTTCTGTACAGGCTAAAAATGTAATGATTATGATACTTGCTGGACACTTTAACTAACTGCATCTCATGGCATTTACAAATATGCTTAGTTAAGTGCTGAGCATTATACCCAGATCTAATATACAAGCTCATTCCACGAGCACGAGGAATAGAATCACGCCGAATAAGAACTGGTTTACCGAAGTTAGGTATAAGAAGTTCAGAATAATCTTTATAACCAGAGACAAGGGTTTCAGAACAAAAGACAATATCATAATCAACAGATGCCAATGTAAGATCCTTGATGTTCTTATAGAGACCACGAATATTGGAATAAAATACACGACAACTTGTAGCAAGTTGTCTGTGAGGACCGGGATTAACTTCTATATCACCGGACAAAAGTAGAAACAAAAACAGAAAAAGTTGAAAGCAATCCATATACAAATACATAAAGATGGATATAAACAGGTCGACCCAGACGGAGCCATCACATCTGGGTAAGGTATACACTATAATACACACACACTACACATACATACACCCACATACACTATAATACACACACACTACACATACATACACCCACATACACTATAATACACACACACTACACATACATACACCCACATACACTGTAACACACACACACTACACATACATACACCCACATACACTGTAACACACACACACTACACATACATACACCCACATACACTATAATACACACACACTACACATACATACACCCACATACACTATAATACACAAACACTACACATACATACACCTACGTACACTATAATACACACACACTACACATACATACACCCACATACACTGTAACACACACACACTACACATACATACACCCACATACACTGTAACACACACACACTACACATACATACACCCACATACACTATAATACACAAACACTACACATACATACACCCACATACACTTTAATACACACACACTACACATACATACACCCACATACACTGTAACACACACACACTACACATACATACACCCACATACACTATAATACATACACACTACACATACATACACCCACATACACTATAATACACAAACACTACACATACATACACCCACATACACTATAATACACACACACTACACATACACCCACATACACTATAACACACACACACTACACATACATACACCCACATACACTATAATACACACACACTACACATACATACACCCACATACACTGTAACACACACACACTACACATACATACACCCACATACACTATAATACACACACACTACACATACATACACCCACATACACTATAATACACAAACACTACACATACATACACCCACATACACTATAATACACACACACTACACATACATACACCCACATACACTGTAACACACACACTACACATACATACACCCACATACACTGTAACACACACACACTACACATACATACACCCACATACATTATAATACACACACACTACACATACATACACCCACATACACTATAATACACACACACTACACATACATACACCCACATACACTATAACACACACACACTACACATACATACACCCACATACACTATAATACACACACACTACACATACATACACCCACATACACTATAATACACACACACTACACATACATACACCCACATACACTATAATACATACACACTACACATACATACACCCACATACACTATAATACACACACACTACACATACATACACCCACATACACAATAACACACACACACACTACACATACATTCACCCACATACACTATAATACACACACACTACACATACATACACCCACATACACTATAACACACACACACTACACATACATACACCCACATACACTATAACACACACACTACACATACATACACCCACATACACTATAACACACACACACTACACATACATACACCCACATACACTATAACACACACACACTACACATACATTCACCCACATACACTATAACACACACACACTACACATACATACACCCACATACACTATAACACACACACACTACACATACACCCTCATACACTATAATACACACACACTACACATACATACACCCACATACACTATAACACACACACACTACATATACATACACCCACATACACTATAATACACACACACTACACATACACCCACATACACTATAACACACACACACTACACCTACATACACCCACATACACTATAACACACAAACACTACACATACATACACCCACATACACTATAATACACACACACTACACATACATACACCCACAAACACTGTAACACACACACACTACACATACATACACCCACATACACTATAATACACACACACTACACATACATACACCCACATACACTATAACACACACACTACACATACATACACCCACATACACTATAATACACACACACTACACATACATACACCCACATACACTATAATACACACTCACTACACATACATACGCCCATATACACTATAACACACACACACACTACACATACATACACTATAATACACATAGACTACACATACATACACCCACATACACTATAACACACACACACTACACATACATACACTATAATACACATAGACTACACATACATACACTCACATACACTATAACACACACACACACATACACACATACACTATATTACACACACACTACACATACATACACCCACATACACTATAACACACACACACTACACATACACCCACATACACTATAATACACACACACTACACATACACTATAACACACACACACTACACATACATACACCCACATACACTATAACACACACACACTACACATACACCCACATACACTATAATACACACACACTACACATACATACACCCACATACACTATAACACACACACACTACACATACTGTACACTCACGTGTACTAAAAGTTGCTCAGGGTTGGGTCCTTCCTTCCCATCTACTCCACCCTGGGTAGGTGGAAGGGGGGAGTCGGATCCAAGTCTACCCCCACCTCCCACCCCCAACTATCCCCAACTCTCCCACCTTCCTTCTCTAGCTGGCAGTTAGTGATTAGCGACGATTGTTCTCATGTATTGCAAATTATTGTTAAACCATCATTGCACATGCTTACAATGGCCGACATTTAACATTTATTAGGAATTTATAAATACAATATACTGTATAATTGTATTCTCAAGTGAGTTTCTATACACAACGTGGGTTACACGAATCGTGTCTGTACTGGACTTGTGCTTCTAGCTCTCTCACTGCGTGTGTCTCTCTCATTGCACTACTTTCTACGATCAAGACTTAATGTGATTTCAATATAATAATACCGCAATGAAATTCAATCTCATACAGTATTCAGGATATTATGTTCACCATTATTCGTGGCCACCCCTTCGGGGAACACGGCGTCAGGCAATAGATTGATAGATAGATTAACGTGCCCTCTACGATCTACTCCTAGGTTCTCTAATTACTTACCCAGTTGGGCTTTTAAATCATAAAAGGAAAGGACTAAAGGCAAAGATTGGCTGGAATAGTGTTATGGCTGTTATTGATTGTTTTGTTTATCTTTTCAATCAGGTATTCCTATTTATTTAATACCATGCATACTACAAATTGTATGTGGCCTATGCACTTTTTCAATCAATTAAATGTCGAACTCGATATAAATTACTATCAAAGTCGGTGTTAACTTTTAGTAAGGTTTGAGTATAGGACTACACTCCTTACAGAGTGCACAACATACTATCTACTGTCTTCTTGAACTGTTCAACTGAGGATATGTTTACAACTTTTGAGGAAAGTTTGTTCCAGGTAGAATAGATCTTAAATGGGAAACAGTTTCCACAAATACTTGTGCTGAACCTTTTCAATTCTAACTGCCCGCCATGGTTGCGTATTGTATTCATAATTAGCTTAAACATTTTGCTATTATACAAATTATCAAACCCATTACATATTTTTAAAACTTGAATGAACTGACCTCGTAGTCTGCGTGTTGAGAGAGAGAGAGAGAGAGAGAAAGAGAGAGAGAGAGAGAAGACCACTACAGCCGAGATTCTTGTAACCCACGTTGTGTATAGAGACTCATTTTGAAAATGCAATTATACAGTATATTGGATTCATAAATTCCTAATATTTGTCTACGTGTTGGCCATTGTAAGCATGTGCAATGATGGTTTAACAATAATTTGTAATACATGAGAACAATCGTCGCTAATCACTAACTGCCAGCTAGAGAAGGAAGGTAGGGGTACTCTTGGATCCGACCCCCACCCCCCCTCCCCCCCTTCCACCTGCCCAGGGTGGAGTAGGGGAAGGAAGGACCCAACCCTGAGCAACTTTTAGTACGCGTGAGTGTACAATTGTACATACTACGCAAACACACACAATAAGCAGAGAACCAGAGACACACATACACACACACACACACACACACACACACACACACACACACACAGCCCGTAGCCTAGTAGGTAGAGCTCTCGTCTCACACACGAGGGGTCGGGGGTTCAATCCCCGGCCGGGCGGAGACAAATTGGGCTTGTCTCCTTTCATGTGTTAGCCTCAGTTCACCTAGCTGTAAATAGGTACCTGGAATAAGTGGACGACGTTGTGACGTCCCATCTGGGGTTGGCAAAAATGGTACAAGGCGAGATGGGTATCATATGGTTCACCTAAGCTGATGGCTACCTAAGCCTTCGGGTGAGACGGTACCGTCTATAGTGAGAATGGTACCATACAGATCCACCCTAAGCCTTCGTTTCCGATGTCGCCAATTGGCTAAATACAGACTACACACACATCCACAGCCATTCCATCAGTACATAAAACACTTAACATGCATTTCACGCAATAAATTCCCAGTTAACCCGTACAGCCCCAGCGACGCGTCTGACGCGTCGGCGATGTATGTAACGCTCAGCCCCAGAGACGCGCCTGGCGCGTCACCCTAATTGCGCCGACCGTAACCTCAGGTGTAGCCACTCAAGAGGGCTCAGATTTGTATGGGAACTGTGTACGTATCCCACGCAACCTGCCGATGGTTGAAAACTCTCAAAGTCCACGTGCGTGCGCGTGAGCGCGCAATAACCTTGTTTTTGGGGGTAATTGCCTTCAATTTTTTACTCTTGTAAAATACGTTTTCGGGGGCTCTGTAGGAAAATTCTTTAAGCTTTTTGAGCGGTTTTTCGTGGTTTTTCCTTCATTCCTAACCCATTCGCTATTGTTTCTCGAATAAAACCATTTTTTGAAAACCGGCCGGGTTCTGGTGAACAAACATTACAAAACTAGCCGGGGCTCCACGGGTTAAGGAGGCGCGATAATAATGAGCTTAGCTCGCATTGCGTGGATTCCCCTTGACGAACAAGTAACTGAGTAACACACTTGATTTACATACACCCACACACACTATATTACAAACACACATACACACACACATCCTTCATTCACATACATCCACATACATTATAATACAACCACACACACACATCCTTCATACACATACACCCACGTACACTATAATACAAACACACACACACACACACAAACGCACACACACACACACATCCTTCATACACAACCACACACATACACACACACATCCTTCATACACATACACCCACGTACACTATAATACAAACACACACACACACACACACACACACACACACACACACACACACACACACACATTAATGTCACTGCCTTCCCCTCACACATTTATCATACACGCTGCCCCTCTAGTTAAACATATAATACACGATATCACAATTATTAGGTCAGCCAGAGAATGAAGTAGAGATATTTTTGTAATGTTCAGCATGCAAATTTACAGGTTCATGACCAGGTATATGACCATACATAACCACACACATGTACAGTAAACTCACGTGCTTCCTTACATACATAACCACACACATGTACAGTAAACTCACGTGCTTCCTTACATACATAACCACACACATGTACAGTAAACTCACGTGCTTCCTTACATACATAACCACACACATGTACAGTAAACTCACGTGCTTCCTTACATACACACATACAGGTTCATGACCAGGTATATGACCATACATAACCACACACATGTACAGTAAACTCACGTGCTTCCTTACATACATAACCACACACATGTAGAGTAAACTCACGTGCTTCCTTACATACATAACCACACACATGTACAGTAAACTCACGTGCTTCCTTACATACATAACCACACACATGTACAGTAAACTCACGTGCTTCCTTACATACACACATACAGTACACCCACACACATCCTCATATACACACACGTACAATACACCCACACACTTCCTCATATACACACACATACAGTACACCCACACACTTCCTCATATACACACACGTACAATACACCCACACACTTCCTCATATACACACACATACAGTACACCCACACAGTTCCTCATATACACACACATACAGTACACCCACACACTTCCTCATATACACACACGTACAATACACCCACACACTTCCTCATATACACACACATACAGTACACCCACACACTTCCTAATATACACACACGTACAATACACCCACACACTTCCTCATATACACACACATACAGTACACCCACACACTTCCTCATATACACACACGTACAATACACCCACACACTTCCTCATATACACACACATACAGTACACCCAAACACTTCCTCATATACACATACATACAATACACCCACACACTTCCTCATATACACACACGTACAGTACACCCACACACTTCCTCATATACACACACGTACAATACACCCACACACTTCCTCATATACACACACGTACAATACACCCACACACTTCCTCATATACAGACACGTACAGAACACCCACACACTTCCTCATATACACACACATACAATACACCCACACACTTCCTCGTATACACACACATACAGTACACCCACACACTTCCTCATATACACAGCCCGTAGCCTAGTAGGTAGAGCTCTCGTCTCACACACGAGGGGTCGGGCGTTCAATCCCCGGCCGGGCGGAGACAAATTGGGCTTGTGTCCTTTCATGTGTTAGCCTCAGTTCACCTAGCTGTAAATAGGTACCTAGAATAAGTGGACGACGTTGTGACGTCCCATCTGGGGTTGGCAAAAATGGTACAAGGCGAGATGGGTATCATATGGTTCACCTAAGCTGATGGCTACCTAAGCCTTCGGGCGAGACGGTACCGTCTATAGTGAGAATGGTACCATACAGATCCACCCTAAGCCTTCGTTTCCGATGTCGCCAATTGGCTAAATACAGACTACACACACATCCACAGCCATTCCAACAGTACATAAAACACTTAACATGCAAATCACGCAATACATTCCCAGTTAAGGAGGCGCGATAATAATGAGCTTAGCTCGCATTGCGGGGATTACCCTTGACGAACAAGTAACTGAGTAACACATACAATACACCTACACATTTCCTCATATACACAGACGTACAGTACACCCACACATTTCCTCATATACACACATATACAATACACCCACACACTTCCTCATATACACACACGTACAGTAAACCCACACACTTCCTCATATACACACACGTACAATACACCCACACACTTCCTCATATACACACACATACAGTACACCCACACACTTCCTCATATACACACACATACAATACACCCACACACTTCCTCATATACACACACATACAGTACACCCACACACTTCCTCATATACACACACGTACAATACACCCACACACTTCCTCCTATACACACACATACAGTACACCCACACACTTCCTCATATACACACACATACAGTACACCCACACACTTCCTCATATACACACACATACAGTACACCCACACACTTCCTCATATACACACACATACAGTACACCCACACACTTCCTCATATACACACACATACAGTACACCCACACACTTCCTCATATACACATACGTACAATACACCCACACACTTCCTCATATACACACACATACAATACACCCACACACTTCCTCACATACACACACGTACAATACACCCACACACATCCCTATATACACACACATACAATACACCCACACACATCCTCATATACACACACGTACAATACACCCACACACTTCCTCATATACACACACGTACAATACACCCACACACTTCCTCATATACACACACGTGCAATACACCCACACACTTCCTCATATACACACACGTACAATACACCCACACACATCCTCATATACACACACATACAATACACCCACACACTTCCTCACATGCACACACGTACAATACACCCACACACATCCTCATATACACACACGTACAATACACCCACACACTTCCTCACATACACACACATACAATACACCCACACACTTCCTCATATACACACACGTACAATACACCCACACACTTCCTCACATACATACACGTACAATACACCCACACACATCCTCATATGCACACACGTACAATACACCCACACACTTCCTCATATACACACACATACAATACACCCACACACATCCTCATATACACACACGTACAATACACCCACACATATCCTCATATACACACACGTACAATACACCCACACACATCCTCATATACACACATGTACAATACACCCACACACATCCTCACATACACACATGCACAATACACCCACACACATCCTCATATACACACACACGTACAATACACCCACACACATCCTCATATACACACTTTTACAATACACCCACACACTTCCTCATATACACACACATACAATACACCCACACACATCCTCATATACACACACGTACAATACACCCACACACTTCCTCACATACACACACGTACAATACACCCACACACATCCTCATATACACACACATACAATACACCCACACACATCCTCATATACACACACGTACAATACACCCACACACATCCTCATATACACACACATACAATACACCCACACACTTCCTCATATACACACACGTACAATACACCCACACACTTCCTCATATACACACACGTACAATGCACCCACACGCATCCTCATATACACACACGTATAATACACCCACACACATCCTCATATACACACACGTACAATACACCCACACACATCCTCATATACACACACGTACAATACACCCACACACATTCTCATATACACACACATACAATACACCCACACACTTCCTCATATACACACACGTACAATACACCCACACACATCATCATATACACACACGCACAATATACCCACACACATCCTCATATACACACACGTACAATACACGCACACACTTCCTCATATACACACACGTACAATACACCCACACACATCATCATATACACACACGCACAATATACCCACACACATCCTCATATACACACACGTACAATACACCCATACACTTCCTCATATACACACACGTACAATACACCCACACACATCCTCATATACACGCACGTACAATACACCCACACACTTCCTCATATGCACACACGTACAATACTCCCACACACATCATCATATACACACATCATCATATACACACACGTACTATACACCCACACACATCCTCATATACACACACATACAATACACCCACACACATCATCATATACACACACGCACAATACACCCACACACTTCCTCACATACACACATGCACAATACACCCACACACATCCTCATATACACACACGTACAATACACCCTCACACATCCTCATATACACACATGTACAATACACCCACACACTTCCTCATATACACACACGTACAATACACCCACACACATCCTCATATACACACACGTACAATACACCCACACACTTCCTCATATACACACACGTACAATACACCTACACACATCCTCATATACACACACGTACAATACACCTACACACATCCTCATATACACACACGTACAGTACACCCACACACATCCTCATATACACACACGTACAATAGACCCACACACATCCTCATATATACACACGTACAATACACCCACACACTTCCTCATATACACACGTACTTTCCTCACACACACACCAACAATACACCCACGCACTTCCTCACATACAGTACAGCCACACACTTCCTCACACACATAACCACACACACCAACAATACACCCACACACTTCCTCACATACAGCACACCCACACACTTCCTCACACACATAACCACACACACCAACAATACACCCACACACTTCCTCACGTAGAGTACACCCACACACATAACCACACACACCAACAATACACCCACACACTTCCTAACATACAGTACACCCACACACTTCCTCACACACACCAACAATACACCCACACACTTCCTCACATACAGTACACCCACACACTTCCTCACACACATAACCACACACACCAACAATACACCCACACACTTCCTCACATACACTCACATACAGTACACCCACACACTTCCTCATACACATAACCACACACACCAACAATACACCCACACACTTCCTCACATACAGTACACCCACACACTTCCTCACACACATAACCACACACACCAACAATACACCCACACACTTCCTCACATACACTCACATACAGTACACCCACACACTTCCTCACACACCAACAATACACCCACACACTTCCTCACATACACTCACATACAGTACACCCACACACTTCCTCACACACATAACCACACACACCACCAATACACCCACACACTTCCTCACATACAGTACACCCACAAACTTCCTCACACACATAACCACACACACCAACAGTACAACCATACACTTCCTCACATACACATACACCAACACAAACGGGTACACACACACACACGGGTACACACACTACTTGTTGCATTATTTCCTGTCTCCTTTTTTCTGCAGTTAACTTAATACCCTTAAAGAGCGGTGCTCGACTTAAGTCTTGCACCAATTTGCAGCAAGTTAGGAGCATTATTAAGGCTTTTAAAGGGTTAAAATTGAGTGCAAATGGCCGGGAGCGCAGCAGGCCACACGTCCGACACCCAGGGCTTACCGCCACCCACTGACTCACGCTCCCTCTGTTCTCGAGAGGACGGCATTGTTACCATTAGTGGGCGTAGTGGGAAAAAATATGCCGCTATACGCTAAACTCCCATGTTGGTGGCACCACTGCATGAGAACCACGAGTGCTACGTAGCTCGTTCTGGTCTCATTTTGAAGCTTTTAGCGCCTATTTTTATGCTGAATACATTTCTTTTCATGCAGATACTTGATTGATCATTCAGGAGGGCCTGAATATGCCCAAAATAGCCCAAAACACCCCACTAGACAAGGGTTAAACAATTGACTTTATTTCCGTTAATGTTTCCCGCTTGATTTTTGTCCTCAAAACCACGTTATAAGCCATCTGGGTAGATGGAAAACATTTTATAGAGGTAGGCAGTGTATAATTGTATAGCTTTTGGTTTGCACATAAATTAGATATATGGCGAAACACACACACACACACACACACACACGAGAGACGAGTGGGAGCGGACGTCGTTGGCTGGCGCTCCTCAAACTACCATCTGACTTGCCTAAAGTGGGGTATACAGGAAATTATTGTGTATTGTCCCGCTAATAATATTATTACAGGAAAGTGTTCAGTCAAAGCTATTTAAAAATATGAATGTTTAAACGAAACTTAGAGAGTTTGTTTTGAGAAATCAGCTGGTAAGGCTGGTGACGTCACATGACAACAACAATGGCTGACATCGAAGCCACGGATATGAGTGGGGAATGTTTTTATGACGAGGAAGGGGATTATTCAGGCTTTCCTGAAGGTAAGGAGGACCAGATCATCTTCCTGAACAGGAATCTGATGGGGCTGATAAAGTGGAGAAAGGAAATGGAGGGGTGGAGGAAGACCATTGGGACTGTAGTGGAAGAGAGCTGTGTCCCGGGGGAGGGTTTAAATGATCTAACTGCTAGGGTCAACGAATTGGTATCTGAGAATGTGGCTTTAAAAGAACAGATTAAGGAATACAAAGAACATTTAAATGAGAGAGTGAAAGAGATAGATGATGGGTATAGGGAGAGGGCTGAGAGAGAGATTCGTGAATTGAGGGAGGAGAATGCTAGGCTAAAACAAGGAGTGGAAACAAATCAGGACAGGACACAAAAAATGGAGGAAGAGGTATCTCAAATGAAAAATGTCTGGGGTGATCGAGTGGGTGAAGCAGAGGTACAACTAAAAGCAATTATTGAGGAGCAAAAGGGACAGCAGGAGGAGAACCTGAACAAGAGGGTAGTTAATGCCATCAGACAAAATGAGAAACAGGTTAGTGATATTATTGATAAGAAGAGATGTGTAATTATGTTTGGAGATGTAGAAGGGGAAATATTAGATAGAAATACGAGAAAGGGTGTGGAGATGAAGAAAGTTGAGAAGATGATTGATGTAATAGATAGACAAGATAAGGAGGGATGGAAGAGAGAGGTAGAGGATTGTTGGAGACTAGGGAAATACAAGAAAGGAGAAATGAGGCCAATGAAGATTAGATTTAAGTCAACCAAAGTAGCAGAGGAGGTACTCAGATCCAGCTGGAAGTTAAGTCAGGAGGGGGAATACAGAAATGTTAAACTAAGGAAAGATTTAAATGCGGAAGAGAGGGAAAAATTTAGAGAAATAAATAGAGAAGTCAAAGAAAAGAACGATAATAGATCAGAAGTGGAGAAGGGCTTTTTTTTCTACAGAAACATGGATGGGAAAGTAAGGAAGTGGCACCTGAAGAAGGGGGAGAGGATAGGGGCGGAGGGGGGGAGAAAAGAAGTGGTGGTACAGGAAGAAGGATTGGAGGGAGAGGTGCAACAGGAAGGGGAAATAGTAGGATAAAGACAGGGAATATCAATCATAATGGTAAAAGCAACAGGTGCAAGATGGTCTATAGCAATGTGGATGGGCTGCTATCAAAGAAATTAGAAATAAATGATTACATCAGACAGGAAGAGCCCTTAATATTGTGTCTATGTGAAACTAAACTAAATAAAGGGATAAGTTTGGAGGGAATGGGATGGAACAACTATAATATCTGGAGAAGGGATAGAGAAGACAAGATGGGGGGAGGGGTGCTAATTCTTACACATAATAAATTGAAAACAAGAATGATTGATCTGAATAATAGTAAAGCGGAAATATTAGCAGTAGAATTGACAGATGATGACAATCAAAAGGCGGATATTGTAGTGGCCTACATGCCGCCCTACACAGGGGCTTGGGAAGAGGAGGAATACAAATTTATCAAAGATAAGATGATTATTTGTATTGAAAAATTAACTCGTAGAAACAATGAATTAATTATAGTAGGGGACTTCAACTGTAAAGAGGTGGATTGGGAGCAGAGAGAAGCTGGTAGCAACGTGAACTCGTGGGGGTATAGGCTACTGGATATGGTAACAGAAAATGTATTAGTGCAAAATATAAAGGAAAATACAAGAAGAAGGGGAAATGATGAAGCATCCAGATTGGACCTAATGTTTACTAGAGACCCAGATGTAATTTCTGATATAAAATACTTACCACCTTTAGGCAAGAGCGATCACGTTGTAATGGATATAGAAATCCTATTGGGTTATTCCAATATGGAGGAGAGGGAGGAGCACAAGGAAACTAGGTTTGACTATGCAAAAGGAGACTACCAATCACTGAGACAATACTTTAGAGATGTTGACTGGAGTGAAATACATCAGAGAAATAGTGTAGACGAGAAGTATGGAGTATTTAAAACAATATATGAAGAAGGAGTTAATAAATATGTCCCTAAACAAGGTAATAGATCAGCGAAGGAAAAGGATTGGTTTAATGAAAAATGTAGGAAAGCCAAGGAAAAGAGAGACCAAGCATGGAAGGCAGCTAGAAAAAGGTGTAATAGAGAAACTTGGAACAGATACAAGAGATTAAGAAATGTATATGCTGCAATCAGGAGACAAGAAGCCAGAGAATATGAGAAGAACATTGTGAAAAAATGTAAGAGTGATCCTAAGCTGTTCTATAGGTTTATAAATAGTAAAATGAAGGTAAGGGATAGAATAGTCAGGTTGAAGGTTGAGGGGACCACTTATGATGACGACCAGAATATGTGTGAAATTATGAACAATACACTACACTCAGTATATACTAAAGATGATAACTTTGAAGAAGTACCGGTAGGTGAAATTGGTGATAAACTGGGAGAGATTAATTTTCTCCCAGAGGAGCTAGTAGAAATAATGAAAGGACTAGATGTGAAAAAGCAGTGGGACCTGACAATGTAGCGGGATGGATTTTGAAAGAATGTGCTGACGAACTAGTGAAACCCTTATATGAGATAATGAAATACTCTCTGGAAGTGGGAAAATTACCAATGGACTGGAAGAGAGCCAACATTGTACCGATTTATAAAGGTGGGAACAGGGAACATCCATTGAATTATCGACCTGTGTCACTTACTAGTATAGTGTGCAAAATCTGTGAGAAAATAATTAAGAAAAGATGGATGATTTACTTGGAAAAGAATAATCTACTATCTAACAGGCAATTTGGATTCAGGGAGGGTACCTCATGTGTTACAAATCTACTCAGTTTTTATGACAGAGTGGTTGACATATTACAAGAGAGAGATGGATGGGTGGATTGCGTATATATTGACATGAAGAAAGCTTTTGACAGAGTATCGCATAGCAGGCTGAAGTGGAAATTAAAAGAGTATGGAGGGATTCAGGGTAGTTTGTTAAATTGGATGGAGGACTATCTTTCAGGGAGACAGATGAGGACTACTATCAGAGATAAATTTTCTACGTGGAAAGATGTCACAAGTGGAGTTCCGCAGGGAGCGGTGCTGGCTCCCATAATGTTTCTAATATACATTAACGACATGCCAAAGGATATAAATGCATATATGAATATGTTTGCAGATGATGCCAAGATCATGAAGCGTATAGAAGATGAAAACAGTGGTAGGGAATTACAGAGGGATTTGGATAGGATAGATCAATGGAGCAAGAAGTGGAAAATGGAATTTAACACAAATAAATGTCATGTAGTGGAAATGGGAGTAAGTAAAAGAAGGCCTCATACGGAATATAAGTTAGGAGAAAACACTATTAACCCATCAGAGAAAGAAAAGGACTTAGGGATAACTGTTAGGAGTGATCTTTCACCTGAGAATCATATTAATAAGATAGTGGGAGAAACATATGGACTGCTAAACAGAATAAAAATAGCCTTTAACTATATAAACGAGGAGATGCTGGAGAAAATAATAAAAACATTGGTGAGACCAAGACTGGAGTATGCGGCAGTGGTGTGGGCACCACATCTAAAAAAGCATATAAAGAAGCTGGAGAAGGTTCAGAGAGCTGCAACTAGGATGATACCAGAACTGAGAGAATTACCATATGAGGAGAGATTAAAGAAATTAGATTTACCATCTCTAATGGATAGGAGGGAGAGAGGCGATATGATTATGATGTACAAATGTGTGAGAGGACTCGAAAAGGTGGACAAGAAGGGTTATATTGTGAAAGATAATGGTAGAACTAGGGGGCATAGATATAAACTAATGAAAGGAAGATGTAAAGGAGATGTGAGAAAGTATAGTTTCCCTTACAGAAGTATAAGTAAGTGGAATCAGTTGGAAGAGGAAGTGGTGTGTGCCAAAAACATTCATATTTTTAAGGCAAAGTTAGATAATTGTAACTCAGGAAGCGGGACAATACGAGCCTAAGAAGCTCAACTCCTGTATACTACAAATAGGTAAATACAAATAGGTAAATACACACACACAGAGAGAGAGAAAGAGAGAGAGAGTGTCCATGTGTGTCTGTATGTGTGTGTATATATATATATATATATATATATATATATGTTGGTAAAGCCAGGTAATAAATTTTCTTTAATACATACGAGGTTGAAAGAAATGGCAATTTCTGCGTTGGAAATTTTATTATTCAAAATTTCCAGGTCTCTGATGAGTTTTCGCTGGGTGGCAGGAAGTAGATGAAGGAGATGAGCAAAATTCATGGTGGTACAGGGTTACATTAAAGTACATGAAGATACAGGATATACGACGCGTTTCACTGGACAACCAGCATTATCAAGTAAGGAAGGAATGATATAAAAGGTAAACAGGAAGGGTATATATAGAGGGTGGAGGATCAGAGGAGGCGGAAAACAGGGGGCAAAAGTCTGCTATTGGTGGAAGGGTAAACTAGGAGAGAGAAAGGGGGTAACCGCTTCACGCATGCGCACTGGATGCGGGATGGTGGTCAGTAGGTGGGGTCGAAGCTGATTGGCTGCGTGTCGAGGGGCGTGGCCTAAGTTGTGTGGCGCCTGCCGAAGACGAAGCTGAAGGAGGTAGCGCGGGGGGCTGCGTCAAGGGCACCGGGGGGCGAGAAGGGGTGTTAGGTTCTGTAGGGTAGTGTCTTTTGGCAGAAGGAAGGATCTGAAGGTCCAGAGTTTGGTTGTTGATGTTGGGATGTAAGGCTTGGATATATAAAGCTTCGAGTATAGGTAATCTCCTTGGGTCACTTTCTTTATCGAGTATGGTGGTGTGTTTCTCTAACTCGTTGCGTGTGAGGTGAGGGTGGTTAGGGGTGAGATAGTGGTCTTTGATGGCTCCAGCCTGAAGGTGAAGAGTTAACCGACGTGAAAGACGAGTCTGCGTCATACCAATATAGGAATGAGGTCCACAGTCCTCATAATTACAGGTATGTTGGTAAATGACGTGATCGTCGGTCATCGGCCTCTTTATCTTGGTGGAGGCTGGTTTGTTGCGGAGAACGAGGTTGGAGGTCTTGGGGGATTTGTAATAATTTATTAATTTGATTTTGTTTTCCGGGGTGGTTGGGTGGACATGCTTGGAGATTATTTCTTTTAAGACGGCCTCGTCATTTTTGTGTTCAGAGGACATGTAATTGCGGTAGAAGATCTTAATTTCATTGGGGGGGTCAATGTTGGGAGGGCTTTGGGTGTACCATTTTTCAAGATGGTGGTTGATAGTGCTGGAGATGGCGGAGTTGGAGTATCCGTTATTTACTAAAACTTGGGATAGTCTTTCTAGTTCCTGGTGGGTGTCGGCCCAGGTAGAGCAGTGCGTGAGGGCTCTCCTAACATAGGCGGAGATGGAGGATAGAAGATAACGGCGGGGGCATTCACTATCGCCGTTGAGGCATTGTCCTGTGTTAGTTGGTTTAATGTAGACGGTGGTTTTGAACCCATGGTCGTTCAGAGCTACGAGGATGTCGAGGAAGGGGAGTTGTCCATTGTTAGATTTTTCAAAGGTGAAGTTAAGTCCGGAGGAGGTCATGAAGCGACGCTGGAGTTCCTGTAGTTCGTGGAGGTCCTTGATTTGCACGAAGATGTCTTCCACGTATCTACAGTAGACGGCGGGTCGTTGGGCAGCTAGGAGCTCTTCCTCGATGGTACCCATGAAAAAGTTCGCAAAAAGAACTCCTAGGGGGCTGCCCATCGCCACACCCTCTATCTGCTTGTACATGTTGCCCCGGGGGCAAAGGAAGGGGGCCTCCTTGGTACATAGCTCCAGTAGTGTTTTCAGGGCCTTCTCCGGGATGTCCAGTGTAGGTGTATCAGGGCAATGATAAATTCGACGTAGAATCATGTCAATGGTCCTATCCACTGGCACGTTGGTGAACAGGCTTTCTACGTCGAGAGAGGCGATTGTGTGGTTGTTGTTACGGGGGCGTCTCGTAAAATTTCCAAGAAATCGTGGGCTGAGTTAAGGTTGAATTGGCTGGGCACGTAGGGGGTGAGGAGGTTGTTCAGGGCCTTGGCGATCTGGTAGGTGGCAGTGGGGATCTGGGAGATGATGGGGCGGAGGGGGTTCCCAGGTTTGTGTGTTTTGATGGATCCGTACGCATAACCAGGGGTGTATTCTCCGACGATTTTTTAAGGTGGATCCCTCCTTGTTTGGCGTTGATGGCGGTGATGGTGGTGTTGGCAATACGTTTGATTTCGTCGGTTGGGTTGCGGGTGATCTTTTTAAATTTAGTGTTGTCACTTAAGATGACGTCCATTTTTCTAAGATATTCCTCCTTGTCATGGATCACGAGGCAGGAAGCTTTATCCGCACGACGGATGATGATGTTGGGGTTGTCTCTTAACCCTTAATTAGCGGCGAGCAACATAAGTCGAGTTAAATAAAGCTGGACTATGTGGCGGCGCTCGACATAACTCGAGTGGCAATTTCAGCACGTAATGTGGCTGAGAGAGAGAGACAAGTGGTGGCAGGAGACTAGCGAGCGTATGACTGCTCCAGACCACCGCGGCGAACCTACTGACACAAATCTCAGCTCCCTCCTCCCTCTCTCACTCGCTACATACTCAATTATGTACCGAAAGTACCGAATTACCTGCTTTTTGCACTCGCGTTGCACGGTTATTGCAAGAAAACTATCCATCATACAAGGATCGTTATGGTGTCATTCGAAAGCTCTGTTTATGCCCTTTCAGGGATAGATACTTGTTTTACGTTCTGGGTCTTATTTAGGCATGAAAATGATCACGTAAACAGCCCTATTTTGGCTAAAAACACCCCGCTGGGCGGTACACATAAATAAACCGCATAGGCCGCTCGTAAGGTGTTAATAGTTTGGCAGCTTGGAAGTGTTGTTTGTTGAGTATTTTGCTATGGTGAGTTCCTCTGGTTTTGGCGGCTTCAGCGAGGAGAGTAGGTTGTAGGGCGGGAGTAGTGGTGACCTTGCCATCCTTCTTGAGTCGTAGGATGTCGTCCAGGAGGATTTCCGTTTCTAGGCGTTTCCGGTGGGGCCCAGGTAATATTTTGTTGCCACTACAGCGCCAAACCTGGCCCCCACCGGAAACGCCTAGAAACGGAAATCCTCCTGGACGACATCCTACGACTCAAGAAGGATGGCAAGGATCGCCAAGGCCCTGAACAACCTCCTCACCCCCTACGTGCCCAGCCAATTCAACCTTAACTCAGCCCACGATTTCTTGGAAATTTTACGAGACGCCCCCCGTAACAACAACCACACAACCGCCTCTCTCGGCGTAGAAAGCCTGTTCACCAACGTGCCAGTGGATAGGACCATTGACATGATTCTACGTCGAATTTATCATTGCCCTGATACACCTACACTGGACATCCCGGAGAAGGCCCTGAAAACACTACTGGAGCTATGTACCAAGGAGGCCCCCTTCCTTTGCCCCCGGGGCAACATGTACAAGCAGATAGACGGTGCGGCGATGGGCAGCCCCCTAGGAGTTCTTTTTGCGAACTTTTTCATGGGTACCATCGAGGAAGAGCTCCTAGCTGCCCAACGACCCGCCGTCTACTGTAGATACGTGGATGACATCTTCGTGCAAATCAAGGACCTCCACGAACTACAGGAAATCCAGCGTCGCTTCATGACCTCCTCCGGACTTAACTTCACCTTTGAAAAATCTAACAATGGACAACTCCCCTTCCTCGACATCCTCGTAGCTCTGAACGACCATGGGTTCAAAACCACCGTCTACATTAAACCAACTAACACAGGACAATGCCTCAACGGCGATAGTGAATGCCCCCGCCGTTATCTTCTATCCTCCATCTCCGCCTATGTTAGGAGAGCCCTCACGCACTGCTCTACCTGGGCCGACACCCACCAGGAACTAGAAAGACTATCCCAAGTTTTAGTAAATAACGGATACTCCAACTCCGCCATCTCCAGCACCATCAACCACCATCTTGAAAAATGGTACACCCAAAGCCCTCCCAACATTGACCCCCCCAATGAAATTAAGATCTTCTACCGCAATTACATGTCCTCTGAACACAAAAATGACGAGGCCGTCTTAAAAGAAATAATCTCCAAGCATGTCCACCCAACCAACCCGGAAAACAAAATCAAATTAATAATTTATTACAAATCCCCCAAGACCTCCAACCTCGTTCTCCGCAACAAACCAGCCTCCACCAAGATAAAGAGCCCGATGACCGACGATCACGTCATTTACCAACATACCTGTAATTATGAGGACTGTGGACCTCATTCCTATATTGGTATGACGCAGACTCGTCTTTCACGTCGGTTAACTCTTCACCTTCAGGCTGGAGCCATCAAAGACCACTATCTCACCCCTAACCACCCTCACCTCACACGCAACGAGTTAGAGAAACACACCACCATACTCGATAAAGAAAGTGACCCAAGGAGATTACCTATACTCGAAGCTTTATATATCCAAGCCTTACATCCCAACATCAACAACCAAACTCTGGACCTTCAGATCCTTCCTTCTGCCAAAAGGCACTACCCTACAGAACCTAACACCCCTCCTCGCCCCCCGGTGCCCTTGACGCAGCCCCCCGCGCTACCTCCTTCAGCTTCGTCTTCGGCAGGCGCCACACAACTTAGGCCACGCCCCTCGACACGCAGCCAATCAGCTTCGACCCCACCCACTGACCACCATCCCGCATCCAGTGCGCATGCGTGAAGCGGTTACCCCCTTTCTCTCTCCTAGTTTACCCTTCCACCAATAGCAGACTTTTGCCCCTTGTTTTCCGCCTCCTCTGATCCTCCACCCTCTATATATACCCTTCCTGTTTACCTTTTATATCATTCCTTCCTTACTTGATAATGCTGGTTGTCCAGTGAAACGCGTCGTATATCCTGTATCTTCATGTACTTTAATGTAACCCTGTACCACCATGAATTTTGCTCATCTCCTTCATCTACTTCCTGCCACCCAGCGAAAACTCATCAGAGACCTGGAAACTTTGAATAATAAAATTTCCAACGCAGAAATTGCCATTTCTTTCAACCTCGTATGTATTAAAGAAAATATATATATATATATATATACAGTATAAGCATTGGTGGGTTCATGGGTACGGATTTCATAATATTTGTAGGTTTATGTGTAAAAGTAGATTGAGCAGAGAGTTTAAGTGTACACACATGTCTAGAATACTAAGAAACAGAGTGTCTTAGGTTAGGTTAGGTTAGGTTAAGTTAGAATTGATGTGGATAATTATATTTAGGCTTAAATAACGCAAAATGTACTCGTCTGCATACATAATTTGCGTCCGTAACGATTACTACACCGTCACTTGCGTGTGTGTGTGTGTGTGTGTTTGTGTGTGCGTGTGTATGTGTATGTGCGTGTACAGGTAAAGGTGTAGTGGGCAGTAATTCACCTAGACAGGAGGGTAGTCAGTATTGATCCAGTGGTCTTACATGTGCCTATAATGGCTTACTGGACAATAACTTACTCTTAACCCTTTAAACATTATTTAGCATTTTGACAGTATATCCGCTGCATGTCTGCCTGCCGAGATCGGAGCTTCTCCGGGTGGTCGGGGGCCGGGGGTGTGCTGGAGCGACCTTGGTGACCCTGGTCTCTGGGTATTCTCCCGGTTGACCTACCTGTAGATGTGTGTGAATTTTGTGTTTTGTCTGTTTTTTCGTTGTTTTCTCTTGTGTGTTGTGTTTTCCCTGTTCTTGCTCTGTCTTGAGTCGGCCACCCCCAAGAAAATTAAAACAAAAAACAAAAAAATAATAAAATAGAATAAAATAGAGAAATACACATAAAAAAAATAGGAAAAGTTGGGATTGGGCCTCAGCATATAGATAGAATAGATGGATAGACAGTATATTCAGGCTATATAGATATAATAGATAGATAGACAGTATATTCAGGCTATCATTAGACGATATTATACAATTTAGGAATGATCTATGGAAATTATATGAGTAAAGACTATCTCATAACCCTCTGACTTTCACATACCGTTCTTAATATTTTTGTCTATGTGTATGAAGGAGACAAAAGGCAGGTTCCCTGTAATGAGTGTCTCCCCCAAAGCCAAAAAAATGACAGAGAGCCAAATTCAATGGACGTTGGTGTCAAAATGCCTAGACACCCGAAGCTTAAAGCAGTCTAAGTCATGGGATCAACGGAACATTTATTGAGGGAGAGAGTTTCAGAGCTCATGTGTTGAGTAGAAGAAGGACTGAAAAAATTGCTAATTCTTGGACTGGAGAGCTGGACAGATAGGAGTGGGACTGTGTTGAAGGGTGGGTGCCTCAGACTCGTCGCAAGGGAGGGGGTATGCACTGAGAGAGCTCTGAAGAACACTGCTTGCTGTAATAGCTATAACAGAGAAAAAGAGATGCAACATTGCAGCATGTAGAAATAGATTGTAGGGAACTAGTAAGAGGAAGCGAGTTGATGAGGCGAAATGCTTTTAACAAAGGGGTAAAACGTATACGGTAGATATCAGCCAGTCATATAGGTTTAACACGGTCTGTAGCATCTTTTATTGCAGGAGATTGTACTGTAGGCCTAATGTTTGGTTTATCAATTCCATCTGTTGTCCTCAGGACCTCGCTACACTACAGTCAAATGTTACCAAAAATACTTTGACCTGGGGGTGAAACACTGGATAAAAAGATGTGTGTGTGTGGGTGTGTGTGTATGTGTGTGTGAATACGTCTACGTATTATTACCAGGATGTTGATGCCAAGGAGATGGGCTGATCCTGTCAGAGTGGGGGTTGAGTGTCACCTGCCTCCCAGAGCCTAACCACACTTTATCTCATGCTAAATATGTTTCAGTACTTTTTCACGTAGTTAATGGATTTCTTCTTTGATATCCGACAACAAAATGTGACTTCCCCAATGTAAACTAACTGAGTTTGTCTACTCTACTTCTGACTACAAAATTGACTTCCCGAATTTATCAACCCCCTGATTTTGACTATTTCATTAATACTATACTACTTTTTCTTTTAGGGTAAACACTCTACACCAGGTATTATAGAGATAGCCGGTTTGCCACAGTTATAACAGAAAACCGATTACGGCGGATGGCTGTGGCCTGATAAAGTCCATCCGCCTCTCTATTTTGCCTTGGGGTGGGTGTTTGACTGTGTGTGTGTGCAAGAGTTAGACTAAGGATGGGAAAATATGTATGAGAGAGAGAGTGTGTGTGTGGGTGTGTGTGGTGGTGGTGGTGGTGAGGGGGGGGGGGGGGGGGGCACAGAACGCCATTCAATAGTTTGACCAAAACGCAACCAGTGGTTAGATATATTACGTGTACCTCATAAGCAACCAGTGGTTAGATATATTATGTGTACCTCATAAGCAACCAGTGGTTAGATAAATTATGTGTACCTCATAAGCAACCAGTGGTTAGATATATTATGTGTACCTCATAAGCACGCAACCAGTGGTTAGATATATTATGTGTACTTCATAAGCAACCAGTAGTTAGATATATTGTGTGTACCTCATAAGCAACCAGTGGTTAGATATATTATGTGTACCTCATAAGCAACAAGTGGTTAGATATATTATGTGTACTTCATAAGCAACCAGTGGTTAGATATATTATATGTACTTCATAAGCAAACAGTGGTTAGATATATTATGTGTACCTCATAAGCAACCAGTGGTTAGATATATTATGTGTACCTCATAAGCAACCAGTGGTTAGATATATTATGTGTACTTCATAAGCAACCAGTGGTTAGATATATTATGTGTACCTCATAAGCAACCAGTGGTTAGATATATTATGTGTACTTCATAAGCAACCATTGGTTAGATATATTATGTGTACTTCATAAGCAACCAGTGGTTAGATATATTTTGTGTACTTCATAAGCAACCAGTGGTTAGATATATTATGTGTAACTCATAAGCAACCAGTGGTTAGATATATTATGTGTACCTCATAAGCAACCAGTGGTTAGATATATTATGTGTACCTCATAAGCAACCAGTGGTTAGATATATTATGTGTACTTCATAAGAAACCAGTGGTTAGATATATTATGTGTACTTCATAAGCAACCAGTGGTTAGATATATTATGTGTACCTCATAAGCAACCAGTGGTTAGATATATTATGTGTACCTCTTAACCCGTACAGCCCCAGCGACGCGTCTGACGCGTCGGCGATGTATGTAACGCACAGCCACAGAAACGCGCCTGACGCGTCACCCTAATTGCGCCGACCGTAACCTCAGGTGTAGCCACTCAAGAGGGCTCAGATTTGTATGGGAACTGTGTACATATCCCACGCAACCGTGCCGATGGTTGAAAACTCTCAAAGTCCACGTGCGTGCGCGCGAGCGCGCAATAACCTGTTTTTGGGGGATAATTGCCTTCAATTTTTTACTCTTGTAAAATCCGATTTCGGGGGCTCTGTAGGACCATTTTTTAATCTTTTTGAGCGGTTTTTCGTGGTTTTTCCTTCATTCCTAACCCATTCGCTATTGTTTCTGGAATAAAACCATTTTTGAAAACCGGCCGGGTTCTGGTGCGCAAACATTACAAAACTAGCCGGGGCTCCACGGGTTAAGTAACCAGTGGTTAGATATATTATGTGTACCTCATAAGCAACCAGTGGTTAGATATATTATGTGTACTTCATAAGCAACCAGTGGTTAGATATATTATGTGTACCTCATAAGCAACCAGTGGTTAGATATATTATGTGTACTTCATAAGCAACCAGTGGTTAGATATATTTTGTGTACCTCATAAGCAACCAGTGGTTAGATATATTATGTGTACCTCATAAGCAACCAGTGGTTAGATATATTATGTGTACCTCATAAGCAACCAGTGGTTAGATATATTATGTGTACCTCATAAGCAACCAGTGGTTAGATATAACATGTGTACTTCATAAGCAACCAGTGGTTAGATATATTATGTGTACCTCATAAGCAACCTGTGGTTAGATATATTATGTGTACTTCATAAGCAACCAGCGGTTAGATATATTATGTGTACCTCATAAGCAACCAGTGGTTAGATATACTATGTGTACCTCATAAGCAACCAGTGGTTAGATATATTATGTGTACCTCATATGCAACCAGTGGTTAGATATATTATGTGTACCTCATAAGCAACCAGTGGTTAGATACATTATGTGTACCTCATAAGCAACCAGTGGTTAGATATATTATGTGTACTTCATAAGCAACCAATGGTTAGATATATTATGTGCACCTCATAAGCAACCAGTGGTTAGATATATTATGTGTACCTCATAAGCAACCAGTGGTTAGATATATTATGTGTACTTCATAATCAACCAGAGGTTAGATATATTATGTGTACTTCATAAACAACCAGTGGTTAGATATATTATGTGTACTTCATAAGCAACCAGTGGTTAGATATATTATGTGTACCTCATAAGCAACCAGTGGTTAGATATATTATGTGTACCTCATAAGCAACCAGTGGTTAGATATAGTATGTGTACCTCAAAAGCAACCAGTGGTTAGATATATTATGTGTACCTCATAAGCAACCAGTGGTTAGATATATTATGTGTACCTCATAAGCAACCAGTGGTTAGATATATTATGTGTACCTCATAAGCACGCAACCAGTGGTTAGATATATCATGTGTACTTCATAAACAACCAGTGGTTAGATATATTATTTGTACCTCATAAGCAACCAGTGGTTAGATATATTATGTGTACCTCATAAGCAACCATTGGTTAGATATATTATGTGTACCTCATAAGCAACCAGTGGTTGGATATATTATGTGTACCTCATAAGCAACCAGTGGTTAGATATATTATGTGTACTTCATAAGCAACCAGTGGTTAGATATTATGTGTACCTCATAAGCAACCATTGGTTAGATATATTATGTGTATCTCATAAGCAACCAGTGGTTAGATATATTATGTGTACTTCATAAGCAACCAGTGGTTAGATATATTATGTGTACCTGATAAGCAACCAGTGGTTAGATATATTATGTGTACTTCATAAGCAACCAGTGGTTAGATATATTATGTGTACTTCATAAGCAACTAGTGGTTAGATATATTATGTGTACCTCATAAGCAACAAGTGGTTAGATATATTATGTGTACTTCATAAGCAACCAGTGGGTAGATATATTATGTGTACTTCATAAGCAACCAGTGGCTAGATATAGTTTGTGTACTTCATAAGCAACCAGTGGTTAGATATATTATGTGTACTTCATAAGCAACCAGTGGTTAGATATATTATGTGTACTTCATAAGCAACCAGTGGTTAGATATATAATGTGTACCTCATAAGCAACCAGTGGTTAGATATATTATGTGTACTTCATCAGCAACCAGTGGTTAGATATATTATGTGTACCTCATAAGCAACCAGTCGTTAGATATATTATATGTACTTCTTAAGCAACCAGTGGTTAGATATATTATGTGTACCTCATAAGCAACCAGTGGTTAGATATATTATGTGTACTTCATAAGCAACCAGTGGTTATATATATTATGTGTACCTCATAAGCAACCAGTGGTTAGATATATTATGTGTACCTGATAAGCAACCATTGGTTAGCTATATTCTTTGTACCTCATAAGCAACCAGTGGTTAGATATATTATGTGTATCTCATAAGCAACCATTGGTTAGATATATTATGTGTACCTCATAAGCATCCAGTGGTTAGATATATTATGTGTACCTCATAAGCAACCAGTGGTTAGATATATTATGTGTACTTCATTAGCAACCAGTGGTTAGATATATTATGTGTACTTCATAAGCAACCAGTGGTTAGATATATTATATGTACCTCATAAGCAACCAGTGGTTATATATTTTATGTGTACCTCATAAGCAACCAGTGGTTAGATATATTATGTGTACCTCATAAGTAACCATTGGTTAGATATATTATGTGTACCTCATAAGCAACCAGTGGTTAGATATATTATGTGTACTTCATAAGCAACCAGTGGTTAGATATATTATGTGTACCTCATAAGCAACCAGTGGTTAGATATATTATGTGTACCTCATAAGCAACCAGTGGTTAGATATATTATGTGTACCTCATAAGCAACCAGTGGTTAGATATATTATGTGTACTTCATAAGCAACCATTGGTTAGATATATTATGTGTACCTCATAAGCATCCAGTGGTTAGATATATTATGTGTAGCTCATAAGCAACCAGTGGTTAGATATATTATGTGTACCTCATAAGCAACCAGTGGTTAGATATATTATGTGTACCTCATAAGCAACCAGTGGTTAGATATATAATGTGTACCTCATAAGCAACCAGTGGTTAGATATATTATGTGTACTTCATAAGCAACCAGTGGTTAGATATATTATGTGTACCTCATAAGCAACCAGTGGTTAGATATATTATGTGTACCTCATAAGCAACCAGTGGTTAGATATATTATGTGTACCTCAAAAGCAACCAGTGGTTAGATATAGTATGTGTACTTCATAAGCAACCAGTGGTTAGATATATTATGTGTACCACATAAGCAACCAGTGGTTAGATATATTATGTGTACCTCATAAGCATGCAACCAGTGGTTAGATATATTATGTGTACTTCATAAGCAACCAGTGGTTAGATATATTATGTGTATCTCATAAGCAACCAGTTGTTAGATATATTATGTGTACCTCATAAGCAACCATTGGTTAGATATATTATGTGTACCTCATAAGCAACCAGTGGTTGGATATATTATGTGTACCTCATAAGCAACCAGTGGTTAGATATATTATGTGTACTTCATAAGCAACCAGTGGTTAGATATATTATGTGTACCTCATAAGCAACCATTGGTTAGATATATTATGTGTACCTCATAAGCAACCAGTGGTTAGATATATTATGTGTACTTCATAAGCAACCAGTGGTTAGATATATGTGTACCTGATAAGCAACCAGTGGTTAGATATATTATGTGTACTTCATAAGCAACCAGTGGTTAGATATGTTATGTTTACTTCATAAGCAACCAGTGGTTAGATATATTATGTGTACCTCCTAAGCAACAAGTGGTTAGATATATTATGTGTACTTCATAAGCAACCAGTGGGTAGATATATTATGTGTACTTCATAAGCAACCAGTGGCTAGATATAGTTTGTGTACTTCATAAGCAACCAGTGGTTAGATATATTATGTGTACCTCATAAGCAACCAGTGGTTAGATATATTTTGTGTACATCATAAGCAACCAGTGGTTAGATATATTATGTGTACTTCATAAGCAACCAGTGGTTAGATATATTATGTGTACCTCATAAGCAACCAGTGGTTAGATATATTATGTGTACCTCATAAGCAACCAGTGGTTAGATATATTATGTGTACCTCATAAGCAACCAGTGGTTAGATATATTATGTGTACCTCATAAGCAACCAGTGGTTAGATATATTATGTGTACCTCATAAGCAACCAGTGGTTAGATATATTATGTGTACCTCATAAGCAACCAGTGGTTAGATATATTATGTGTACCTCATAAGCAACCAGTGGTTAGATATATTATGTGTACCTCATAAGCAACCAGTGGTTAGATATATTATGTGTACCTCATAAGCAACCAGTGGTTAGATATAGTATGTGTACTTCATAAGCAACCAGTGGTTAGATATATTATGTGTACCTCATAAGCAACCAGTGGTTAGATATATTATGTGTACTTCATAAGCGACCAGTGGTTAGATATATTATGTGTACCTCATAAGCAACCAGTGGTTAGATATATTATGTGTACTTCATAAGCAACCAGTGGTTAGATATATTATGTGTACCTCATAAGCAACCAGTGGTTAGATATATTATGTGTACTTCATAAGCAACCAGTGGTTAGATATTTTATGTGTACCTCATAAGCAACCAGTGGTTAGATATATTTTGTGTACTTCATAAGCAACCAGTGGTTATATATATTATGTGTACCTCATAAGCAACCAGTGGTTAGATATATTATGTGTACCTCATGAGCAACCATTGGTTAGATATATTATTTGTACCTCATAAGCAACCAGTGGTTAGATATATTATATGTACCTCATAAGCAACCAGTGGTTAGATATATTATGTGTACCTCATAAGCAACCAGTGGTTAGATATATTATGTGTACCTCATAAGCAACCAGTGGTTATATATATTATGTGTACCTCATATGCAACCAGTGGTTAGATATATTATGTGTACCTCATAAGCAACCAGTGGTTAGATACATTATGTGTACCTCATAAGCAACCAGTGGTTAGATATATTATGTGTACTTCATAAGCAACCAATGGTTAGATATATTATGTGCACCTCATAAGCAACCAGTGGTTAGATATATTATGTGTACCTCATAAGCAACCAGTGGTTAGATATATTATGTGTACCTCATAAGCAACCAGTGGTTAGATATATTATGGGTACCTCATAAGCAACCAGTGGTTAGATATATTATGTGTACCTCATAATCAACCAGAGGTTAGATATATTATGTGTACTTCATAAACAACCAGTGGTTAGATATATTATGTGTACTTCATAAGCAACCAGTGGTTAGATATATTATGTGTACCTCATAAGCAACCAGTGGTTAGATATATTATGTGTACCTCATAAGCAACCAGTGGTTAGATATAGTATGTGTACCTCAAAAGCAACCAGTGGTTAGATATATTATGTGTACCTCATAAGCAACCAGTGGTTAGATATATTATGTGTACCTCATAAGCAACCTGTGGTTAGATATATTATGTGTACCTCATAAGCACGCAACCAGTGGTTAGATATATCATGTGTACTTCATAAACAACCAGTGGTTAGATATATTATTTGTACCTCATAAGCAACCAGTGGTTAGATATATTATGTGTACCTCATAAGCAACCATTGGTTAGATATATTATGTGTACCTCATAAGCAACCAGTGGTTGGATATATTATGTGTACCTCATAAGCAACCAGTGGTTAGATATATTATGTGTACTTCATAAGCAACCAGTGGTTAGATATATTATGTGTACCTCATAAGCAACCATTGGTTAGATATATTATGTGTATCTCATAAGCAACCAGTGGTTAGATATATTATGTGTACTTCATAAGCAACCAGTGGTTAGATATAATATGTGTACCTGATAAGCAACCAGTGGTTAGATATATTATGTGTACTTCATAAGCAACCAGTGGTTAGATATATTATGTGTACTTCATAAGCAACCAGTGGTTAGATATATTATGTGTACCTCATAAGCAACAAGTGGTTAGATATATTATGTGTATTTCATAAGCAACCAGTGGGTAGATATATTATGTGTACTTCATAAGCAACCAGTGGCTAGATATAGTTTGTGTACTTCATAAGCAACCAGTGGTTAGATATATTATGTGTACTTCATAAGCAACCAGTGGTTAGATATATTATGTGTACTTCATAAGCAACCAGTGGTTAGATATATAATGTGTACCTCATAAGCAACCAGTGGTTAGATATATTATGTGTACTTCATCAGCAACCAGTGGTTAGATATTATGTGTACCTCATAAGCAACCAGTCGTTAGATATATTATATGTACTTCATAAGCAACCAGTGGTTAGATATATTATGTGTACCTCATAAGCAACCAGTGGTTATATATATTATGTGTACCTCATAAGCAACCAGTGGTTAGATATATTATGTGTACCTGATAAGCAACCATTGGTTAGCTATATTCTTTGTACCTCATAAGCAACCAGTGGTTAGATATATTATGTGTATCTCATAAGCAACCAGTGGTTAGATATATTATGTGTACCTCATAAGCATCCAGTGGTTAGATATATTATGTGTACCTCATAAGCAACCAGTGGTTAGATATTATGTGTACTTCATTAGCAACCAGTGGTTAGATATATTATGTGTACTTCATAAGCAACCAGTGGTTAGATATATTATTGTACCTCATAAGCAACCAGTGGTTATATATTTTATGTGTACCTCATAAGCAACCAGTGGTTAGATATATTATGTGTACCTCATAAGTAACCATTGGTTAGATATATTATGTGTACCTCATAAGCAACCAGTGGTTAGATATTATGTGTACTTCATAAGCAACCAGTGGTTAGATATATTATGTGTACCTCATAAGCAACCAGTGGTTAGATATATTATGTGTACCTCATAAGCAACCAGTGGTTAGATATATTATGTGTACCTCATAAGCAACCAGTGGTTAGATATATTATGTGTACTTCATAAGCAACCATTGGTTAGATATATTATGTGTACCTCATAAGCATCCAGTGGTTAGATATATTATGTGTAGCTCATAAGCAACCAGTGGTTAGATATATTATGTGTACCTCATAAGCAACCAGTGGTTAGATATATTATGTGTACCTCATAAGCAACCAGTGGTTAGATATATTATGTGTACCTCATAAGCAACCAGTGGTTAGATATATTATGTGTACTTCATAAGCAACCAGTGGTTAGATATATTATGTGTACCTCATAAGCAACCAGTGGTTAGATATATTATGTGTACCTCATAAGCAACCAGTGGTTAGATATATTATGTGTACCTCAAAAGCAACCAGTGGTTAGATATAGTATGTGTACTTCATAAGCAACCAGTGGTTAGATATATTATGTGTACCTCATAAGCAACCAGTGGTTAGATATATTATGTGTACCTCATAAGCATGCAACCAGTGGTTAGATATATTATGTGTACTTCATAAGCAACCAGTGGTTAGATATATTATGTGTATCTCATAAGCAACCAGTGGTTAGATATATTATGTGTACCTCATAAGCAACCATTGGTTAGATATATTATGTGTACCTCATAAGCAACCAGTGGTTGGATATATTATGTGTACCTCATAAGCAACCAGTGGTTAGATATATTATGTGTACTTCATAAGCAACCAGTGGTTAGATATATTATGTGTACCTCAGAAGCAACCATTGGTTAGATATATTATGTGTACCTCATAAGCAACCAGTGGTTAGATATATTATGTGTACTTCATAAGCAACCAGTGGTTAGATATATTATGTGTACCTGATAAGCAACCAGTGGTTAGATATATTATGTGTACTTCATAAGCAACCAGTGGTTAGATATATTATGTGTACTTCATAAGCAACCAGTGGTTAGATATATTATGTTTACTTCATAAGCAACCAGTGGTTAGATATATTATGTGTACCTCATAAGCAACAAGTGGTTAGATATATTATGTGTACTTCATAAGCAACCAGTGGGTAGATATATTATGTACTTCATAAGCAACCAGTGGCTAGATATAGTTTGTGTACTTCATAAGCAACCAGTGGTTAGATATATTATGTGTACCTCATAAGCAACCAGTGGTTAGATATATTTTGTGTACATCATAAGCAACCAGTGGTTAGATATATTATGTGTACCTCATAAGCAACCAGTGGTTAGATATATTATGTGTACCTCATAAGCAACCAGTGGTTAGATATATTATGTGTACCTCATAAGCAACCAGTGGTTAGATATATTATGTGTACCTCATAAGCAACCAGTGGTTAGATATATTATGTGTACCTCATAAGCAACCAGTGGTTAGATATTATGTGTACCTCATAAGCAACCAGTGGTTAGATATATTATGTGTACTTCATAAGCAACCAGTGGTTAGATATATTATGTGTACCTCATAAGCAACCAGTGGTTAGATATATTATGTGTACTTCATAAGCAACCAGTGGTTATATATATATTATGTGTACCTCATAAGCAACCAGTGGTTAGATATATTATGTGTACCTCATAAGCAACCAGTGGTTAGATATATTATGTGTACCTCATAAGCAACCAGTGGTTAGATATATTATGTGTACCTCATAAGCAACCAGTGGTTAGATATATTATGTGTACCTCATAAGCAACCAGTGGTTAGATATATTATGTTTACTTCATAAGCAACCAGTGGTTAGATATATTATGTGTACCTCATAAGCAACCAGTGGTTAGATATATTATGTGTACCTCATAAGCAACCAGTGGTTAGATATATTATGTGTACCTCATAAGCAACCAGTGGTTAGATATATTATGTGTACCTCATAAGCAACCAGTGGTTAGATATATTATGTGTACCTCATAAGCAACCAGTGGTTAGATATATTATGTGTACCTCATAAGCAACCAGTGGTTAGATATATTATGTGTACTTCATAAGCAACCAGTGGTTAGATATATTATGTGTACCTCATAAGCAACCAGTGGTTAGATATATTATGTGTACCTCATAAGCAACCAGTGGTTAGATATATTATGTGTACCTCATAAGCAACCAGTGGTTAGATATATTATGTGTACCTCATAAGCAACCAGTGGTTAGATATATTATGTGTACCTCATAAGCAACCAGTGGTTAGATATATTATGTGTACCTCATAAGCAACCAGTGGTTAGATATATTATGTGTACCTCATAAGCAACCAGTGGTTAGATATATTATGTGTACCTCATAAGCAACCAGTGGTTAGATATATTATGTGTACCTCATAAGCAACCAGTGGTTAGATATATTATGTGTACCTCATAAGCAACCAGTGGTTAGATATATTATGTGTACCTCATAAGCAACCAGTGGTTAGATATATGTGTACCTCATAAGCAACCAGTGGTTAGATATATTATGTGTACCTCATAAGCAACCAGTGGTTAGATATATTATGTGTACCTCATAAGCAACCAGTGGTTAGATATATTATGTGTACCTCATAAGCAACCAGTGGTTAGATATATTATGTGTACCTCATAAGCAACCAGTGGTTAGATATATTATGTGTACTTCATAAGCAACCAGTGGTTAGATATATTATGTGTACCTCATAAGCAACCAGTGGTTAGATATATTATGTGTACTTCATAAGCAACCAGTGGTTAGATATATTATGTGTACCTCATAAGCAACCAGTGGTTAGATATATTATGTGTACTTCATAAGCAACCAGTGGTTAGATATATTATGTGTACCTCATAAGCAACCAGTGGTTAGATATATTATGTGTACTTCATAAGCAACCAGTGGTTAGATATATTATGTGTACCTCATAAGCAACCAGTGGTTAGATATATTATGTGTAACTCATAAGCAACCAGTGGTTAGATATATTATGTGTACCTCATAAGCAACCAGTGGTTAGATATATTATGTGTACCTCATAAGCAACCAGTGGTTAGATATATTATGTGTACCTCATAAGCAACCAGTGGTTAGATATATTATGTGTACCTCATAAGCAACCAGTGGTTAGATATATTATGTGTACCTCATAAGCAACCAGTGGTTAGATATATTATGTGTACTTCATAAGCAACCAGTGGTTAGATATATTATGTGTACCTCATAAGCAACCAGTGGTTATATATTTTATATGTACCTCATAAGCAACCAGTGGTTAGATATATTATGTGTACCTCATAAGCAACCATTGGTTAGATATATTATTTGTACCTCATAAGCAACCAGTGGTTAGATATATTATGTGTACCTCATAAGCAACCAGTGGTTAGATATATTATGTGTACCTCATAAGCAACCAGTGGTTAGATATATTATGTGTACCTCATAAGCAACCAGTGGTTAGATATATTATGTGTACCTCATAAGCAACCAGTGGTTAGATATATTATGTGTACCTCATAAGCAACCAGTGGTTAGATATATTATGTGTACCTCATAAGCAACCAGTGGTTAGATATATTATGTGTACTTCATAAGCAACCAGTGGTTAGATATATTATGTGTACCTCATAAGCAACCAGTGGTTAGATATATTATGTGTACCTCATAAGCAACCAGTGGTTAGATATATTATGTGTACCTCATAAGCAACCAGTGGTTAGATATATTATGTGTACCTCATAAGCAACCAGTGGTTAGATATATTATGTGTACTTCATAAGCAACCAGTGGTTATATATATTATGTGTACCTCATAAGCAACCAGTGGTTAGATATATTATGTGTACCTGATAAGCAACCATTGGTTAGCTATATTCTTTGTACCTCATAAGCAACCAGTGGTTAGATATATTATGTGTACCTCATAAGCAACCAGTGGTTAGATATATTATGTGTACCTCATAAGCAACCAGTGGTTAGATATATTATGTTTACTTCATAAGCACGCACTCATATATACCAGCACACAAACCAAACGAACAAAACTCACACACACGCCCTCCAAACATATGACACACTCACATGTATCTAACATACACACACGCATACGACACATACACGTGTGTATGGCATACACACACGCATATGACGCACACACACACTCAAAGGAGTATAAAGGAAATCAAGCAACAACAGTTCTAGTGACCCTTCTAGGTTGCTTGTCCTCCAAAACACTGAGGATCAAGTGTCCAAACAGTGGTTTAGAATGGGTAAGGGAACATTGGAAAGGGAATTACTGCCCTGGAACTAATGTCCGTGGCAGGATTAGGAAGTTAGTAGGGGACAGATGGGTTAGTAACTGAGGGGGGGATAAAATAAAGTTATTCATTTACAAACGCAGTCAGTCGCGGGTTTGATGCGAGATATTTGTCTACGCAGAGTTTAAATGAATCAACGGTGATGCAGTCTATAACGTTTCGGGGAAGCCCATTCCACAAGTTGACAACTCGATTGAAGAAGAAATTCTTAGATTTGTGCGAGTTAAAAGATTTACCAATAATTTTGCAACCGTTTCCCCGCGTGTAATTAGATTGGTCGATAGTGAAGTACTTACTAGAGTTCATATTGTCGATGCCTTTGATGATTTTGAACACTTGAATTAAGTCACCTCTTAATCTGTGCTGGGTTAAAGGAAATAGATTTAATTCTCTAAGACGCTCTTCGTATGGTTTGTTCTTTAGGCTAGGTATCATTTTGGTAACTCTACGTTGAACTCGTTCTAGCTTGTTTATATCTTTTTGGTAATAAGGGCACCAGGATTGAACGCAGTATTCCAGAAGAGGGCGGACTAAGGAATTGTAAAGGGGTTAGGATAACTTCTTTGGATTTATGCTCAAATGACCTGCCTATAAAGCCAATTATTTTGTTTGCCTTCTTAACAACTTCTGAACATTGTTGACTCGGTTTTAGGTTACTCGATATTGTTACTCCCAGATCGGTTTCTCTGTTTACATTCTTAAGCTGAGTGCCATTCATCGAATAGTTTGCTTTCTCATTTAGGTATCCGATATGTAGTACTTTACATTTATCCGCATTGAAACTCATTTGCCAAATTTGGGCCCAACATGACAATTTATCTAGATTGTGTTACATATCGTCAACTTGTTCTTTTGAGAGTACGCTATTTGCAATTTTTGTATTGTCAGCAAATTTTGAGATTGTACAGGTGAGACCCTCATCTATGTCGTTGATGTAAATTAGAAAGAGAATTGGTCCTAGTACCGATCCCTGGGGTACCCCGCTACTTACATTGGTCCATTTTGATGCCTTACCGTTTATGACTACTCTTTGCTTTCTGTCGCTGAGCCAATTTTCTATCCATTTCAACACACCGTCTTGTATTCCATGCGCTTTTAGTTTTAGCAGTAAACGTTTGTGGGGAACTTTGTCAAAGGCCTTTTGAAAATCAAGGTATATAATATCTACAGCTTTACTCTCATCGTAGAGGTTGAGGATATTGTGGAAGAAGTCTAAGAGGTTTGTTAAACAGGAACGTTTTTTACGAAAGCCGTGTTGAGTATCTTTAAGTATGTTATTTTCCTCTAAGTGATTTACGAGTCTGTCTCGTATGACCGTTTCTAGCATTTTACATACAACTGAGGTTAAGCTAATTGGACGATAGTTACTGGGTAGGGATTTGCTGCCTTTTTTTAATATCGGTGTTACGTTGGCTAGCTTCCACTGATCGGGCATAGTTCCAGACTGCAAGGATTTATTGAATAGTAATGTCAGTGGTTTGGAGAGCTCATCCTTATCTTCCTTTAGAACTCTAGGCGAGATTGTATCGGGTCCAGGCGTTTTATTTACCTTGAGTTTATCTAAACAATTCAATACATCTCTCTCTGTAACGGTGATATTGCTTAGAACATCTGAATTATCAATCTGAATCGGCGATGGTGTAGGGATATCACTGAGGTCTTCTGTTGTAAAAAGTGATGCAAAGAAGGTATTGAGGGCATTACTCATTTGTACTTCGTCTTTGGTGTATTCTCCATTTTCATCGACTAACGGTCCAACAGTTGAAGTAACTACTTTTTTTTTCTGATATAACTATAGAATTCTTTCGGGTTTGTTTTACTTTGATTCGCAATATGTAACTCTAAGGTCTTTTTACTTTGCTTAATTAACTTTTTGGCTTTGCGTCGTAGCTCTACAAATTTCAGCCGTTCTTCGTCATTTTGTGAGGATTTTAATCTATCATTAGCAAATTTTTTAGCAAGCAGGCAGTTTGAAATATCTTTATTCCACCATTTGGGCTTATTATTATGGCCTGGACGCCGTATTTTCGATGGTATGCAGTCTTGCACTGCTTTTAGGTAAGTGGCTTCGAATAACTTCCAAGATGTATTTATGTCGTTATTGTGAATTAAAAAGCTCCAGTCAGTTTCTTTAAACATAGCTCTAAGTTTATGGAAGTTTGCTTTCTTGAAATTAGGGACTTTTTCGATGCTACTATTTGGTTCGTTACTAGTAAACTTTAAAGTGAAAGTTATCGTACGATGGTCGCTGTTACTGAATTCATCACCAACATTCAAATTCTCTATTAATTCTTCTTTTGTTGCAAGTACAATGTCAAGAACGTTATTACCACGGGTTGGCGTTCGAACAAATTGATAAAGCGAACTCTCTTGCAAGTTCGTATACAAGTCATGTCCGGAGTGTGAAGTAAGAGTATCGCCCCACTTGGTCACAGGTAAATTAAAGTCGCCAAAAATTACGGTATCTTGTGAGTTACTTACATCTGCAATTTGTTCGTAAATTTCTCGGTCAGTTTGCACTGATTGAGCTGGAGGTCTGTATATTAATGCAAGTATTATTTGTGTACCTTTATTATTCTTTATTAGCACAAAAGATGTGTCGACGTTCACAATTTGAGGTTTTGACAAGAGGGTAGGGTTAAGACTTTCTTTGATATAAAGTAAAACGCCACCTCCATTTCGATTGATTCGGCTTTTCTCAAACATTACATAACCGGGAAGTGAATACTCTGCTAAAAAGTCTCTATCTTCTGTATTGAGCCAAGATTCTGTTATGCCAATCACATCATAATTTTCTGTAATCACTAGCTCCTCTAAATCTGAAAATTTATGGCGTATGCTACGAGCGTTTGCATAGAAAACCTTTAAATTTGTTATTTTAGAACTCATGGAACGCTCTTTAATAATATTTTTGGTTCTTGGCGGATCTACATTTATTTTCATGGCTGTCCTCGGTCCTCGCTGTCTTCGGTCCTTATCGCTGGTGGTCCTCGGTTGCCTCTGTTTTTTTCTTGGCGTTGGATGATTTATGTCACTGCTGCTTCTTCTCGGATGGCGTTTTTTGATCCATGGCTGCGGACTGCTTCGTGTAGGAGACGACCCATGCGTGCTGAACCCACAGGGTTTAGATGAGTGCCATCCTTGCGGAACAGTGTAGGCTGGTTGTAGAAGTTGTCCCAGAGGTTGATGAATTCAACTTCTTCCCTCAGACACAAATATTTTAGTCGGCTATTTGTGCTGAAGGCCTTGTCGTAGAATTTGTCAGGTGCGTCGATCTTGGGGAGAATGCCTGAGATGATGATATTCCTTGACTTGTTTTTGTAGTGCTGGATCATCTTGCGATATTTCTCCATCAATTCTTCGGATCTGGTGCGCATGACGTCATTTGAACCAGCATGGATGACAAAAAGGGTATTTTCATTTGCATCCTTTGTGGTATCTTCGAAGGCTTCCACAATGTCGTCTAGTCCAGCTCCTGGGATGCAAAATCTTTTTCGTTGATTTGGGACTCTGTCGCAGAACTCTTCGACCTGTCCTCGTAGGATGGAATCCCCAACGAGCCTGGTCTCCTCTGGTTCGTCTTCCATCTCTACCAATATCTCAAATCTGTTTGACATTGTGACTGGTAGATGAGACCTTTTCTGCGTTGGCCGTGCACCGTTCCTCACTGGTGTAAATCCGGAAACCTGTGGTGGCGGGACTCTACATACAGGTCGGGGAGAGGAGTGGTTAGAACGGGGGCGAGGGGTTGGTACTGTTCGTGCTAGCAGGCTTCTTGCACGAGGAGTGGGGGAGAGACTAAGGTGAACAGGGCGGCTGTCCTGGTTTGATGTCGGCTCAGGTTCGTCAGAAGCATCTGCTGCAGTGTCTACTGCAGGTGTTGGATTGTTGGCAGATGACGTTGGGGCGGTGGTGGATGCTGGAGTTGAAACAATTGGAGTTAGTGATACTCCAACGTTGAGTGTTACAAACTCTTGGAGTGATTCCAGCTTCCTGGTGAGGGCGTTGATCTTGTTGTGGGCTTCATCCAATTTTGCTGTCAAATCCTCTCGTTGCTGGCAGAGTCGGCAGACTTGTGGATCGACAGGAGCAAACATGGAAGCACCAAACCTACCGGCGCAGTTCGTACAGGCACGAGGCATGGTGACGATCACTTTCTTCAGATCACTTCACTCACTTAAAAACACTAAACTCACTTTAAAAACACTTCACTCCCTTCAGGTCGCTTCACTTACTTAAATAGGCCTAACCGAAAACACGCATACAACGTTCACACACGCGTACAACTCAAACATTAGCAAGCGATATACACACATGTCATAGACCCCTTTACATAAGGACTGGAAACGAGCACTCTCGGAGTTTGAAACTTGTGTCCATTGCTTAAAAGCAGTATCATGAAAGCAGTGGTCTCTCCGACTTTCTTAAACACAAAAATATGTACACAAACACAACTTTACATATAAATGCATGTAATTTAACACGCAATCGTCTATATCCCCGCCATATTGGCGACATAATGTCTCGCCAGAAAACGAACAGCCCAGGACGATGCCAGACGCCAGTCACCCACGAGACACGTTAGAGGCAACACATTTTTGTTCTGTTGTTCGTTATCTCTCAGCTTATTGTAAGTAATTTTCTTATAAATACTTACCAGTCACAAAAGGATCTGTGTTAACAACTTATTTAGCTGATAAATATTAGAATTGAGCTGATGTCAACGGGTTGCTTTGATATGTACTGATAACCATTTTACAACTATTCTTGTTTTTTTGCTTTACAGGAACAATGCCGAAAAGATGTGCTGCATTCAATTGTCGTGGAAACTACAGGGGAGAGCCATACAGTCCTATGGTGTGTTTCCCGAATGAAGAACAAGAACGACATGCATGGATTAGTACTATGCCAAATAGCCCAGAAAGTTTGAGAGACAGGTCGAAACTATGGATTTGTGCATCACACTTCGACTGCGATTGGGTCACAGTTCGGGGAGGAAAACGACCAGCTGGGCCTCCTACAGTTTTTAAAGGTGTACCCAAGTCTTGCCTCAAACAACTTACGTCATCTCCTAGGTTAACTAAAACAGTGACAAGTGAAGCAAGACTTAAAAAACAAACTGAATTTGAAAATGAACAAGACAAAATGCATAGTTATGACAAATTTGCAGGAGAGATTGGAAAACACTTCCCTGAGTTTTATATAATGCAAAATGGTAGAGAACTGACAATGTTTAAGACAGATGGTAATGGTAGAGCAGTTGATAAGTTTCTTCATTTTAAAGAGGTACAGTCTCTTTTTGGTTTTCTGCAGCTGGTAGTAGCAGAGAAAAGTGGCTTGGAGATACCAAAAAGTAAACTGAATCTTCAAAAAAATAGCTTGGTAAATAAGTGGTCTCAAATTGAAGAAATAGTGAAAATTATGAACACTCATGAAGCGACTATTACTGACCGCTTAAAAATAATAATTTCAGAACTTGACTCTATCACAGAATTTCATGAAATTGAAGGTTTTCAGTTCATTCAAGCACAGTTACAACTCCTTCTTATTCCTCCTAAAAATCGCCGATACACAAAGCATATGTTAATTCTTGCAGCAGAACTGCTTTGTATATCACCCGCAGTATATAGAATGCTTAAAAACTCCAAAGCAATTAGTCTTCCTTGTGAGAAACAGATTCGCCAATTGTTATCTCGCACTTATGCTGACAAGTGCCTCCCAATCCTTTTTGATCAGTTGAAGCCACAACAGCGGTTAGTTAACATTTTGTTTGATGAAGTCAAGCTTAAGCAGGCCCTTAGATTTACAGGAGAGCATATAGTAGGCTATGCAACAAACGGACCAGAAAATCTAGCAACATTTGCTCTTGCTATTGAAGTTGTTTGTCACTATGGAGGACCACGGTACATCATACGAATTCATCCTGTATCAAAACTGAATGCTATTCAACTGAAGGAAATATTACTTGAGGCTGTATATGTTGTTAAAGCTAGTGGTGGCCATCCAGTATCGTTCGTCTGTGACAACTGTCCACTGAATCAAGCTGTTTACAGAATGCTTGGGGGTCCTGGAAAAGTAACACTAGCACCAGATGGCATAAATGTTTTCCTTGTCTATGATTATGTTCACATCCTCAAGAATATGAGAAACAACTGGATCACAGAGAAATGTCAAGAATTACATTTTAGCAAGGACGGTACAGAATATTTGGCGTGTTGGAGTGATGTTAAGCCTCTTTACAATGAAGATCAGAAGACACCACTTCATCTGACAAAACTCACACGCTCATCAGTATTTCCTAAACCATTGCAACGTCAGAGTGTGCCCTTAGTTTGCCAAGTGTTCAATGAGAAAACGATTGCTGCATTTGAAGGTCTTAAAGGAACTGTTAAATTTCAGGATGGAACAGTGATATACATAACACTGGTAACCAATTGGTTTAAAATTATGAATGTTAAAAGCAAGTACAGCGCAGTTCATTTACGAGACCAATATCGTGAACCTTGGACATTAAACTGTACAAACTTCAAAGCTCTGCAGGAAATGTGTACAGTTGTATCCAGCTGTTGGTGGACTGGTGGGCATGGCAGAGAGAAGAAACTAACACAGTCAACAGCAGATGCCTTTGTCATCACAACAAGGTATAACATAGAAGCAGCACAATATCTTTTTGAAACCCATGATTTTGCTTACATCCTACCTGCTGTTTTTTCACAAGATCCCCTTGACAAGTTTTTTGGTCAAGCAAGACAGCGTAGTGGAGGAAATTTTTACATTGACATTGGGGATGTTCAAGCAGCATCCAAAGTACAGCAGTTGCATCAGCTGTTGAAACGTGACATCGTTCCTGACCGAGCCAAAGAAGTAAGCTGTGAATTTTGTACAGCAGCAATAGATGATGGTGATTTACAACTTCTGGAAGAGCTGACATTACAAGACACTCAACTACTTCTAGATTCAGATGATACTTTAAAACATAAAATTGTCTACATTGGGGGATTTTTAGCTCATAAACATGGACAACAGGAAGTAGATTCTGGGGAATGCTTGTCATCAGAGTTTTTGACTGCGCTCAATCGAGGTGGGCTGAGTATGCCTACACTGGCTACTGTCTTCTTTGTACATAGTGGCATCACCCTTCAAATGTCTCTTCAAGACTCGAAAAAGTGTTGTCGCAATTACTTGAAACAATGCTTGTCTTATGTAGATGCTCCTTTAGCTAGCCATTCAGGAGCATGCCAGACATTGTGTAATGTGTTGTTTAAGGCCTTTGTATTTAATACAAGCGATCGGGAGTGTACACTAGGCTGCTTAAGGTGACAAGAGAAACTTTCTAATGTTTAAGTTAATTATTGTGTTATGTGACTTTTGATATATGTAAAATTATGTGTAAAGTAATATTTTGCAAAGGTTTTACTTTAATTTCTTCTAATATTTAATTAATGTAAGTCATGGTATGATGCTTTGCTTGTATAATACATGTTCTTATAAACTATCTCATTATAACTGTATATTTTCCTATTATGTTCAATCACGAAAGAGACTTATGAGTCAATCAACCAAAAACAAATGTTTTATTTTCCTTTACTTGGTTGCTCTAGTTAATAAGATGTTGTAGAGTAAAAACACAAAGTCCCATATCCAGTAAAACTAAAATAAGACCTCAGTTTGTGGGCCTGACAATGGACCCAAGTTCCGGACCCGAGTATGGCCGACGCCAGTCCTTATGTAGAGGAGTCTATGACACATGTATACAACACACACACACACACATATGCAACACACACACACATACATACGACATACACATATGTATACGACACAGAAACGGGCATACACTTTTGAATACAAACAAACACACACACACACAGCCAGACACACACACACACACACACACACACACACTGATAGCGCGTCTGGCTCACAACCAGAAGATCCCGGGTTCGTGACCCGGGCGGGGAAGAGACATTTGGGCAAGTCTCCTAACGGTGTAGCCTCTGTTCACCTAGCAGTATAAATAGGAACCTGGTATAAGTGGACGAAGTTGTGACGTCCCATCTGGGGTTGGTGATCGGTTACAAGGTGAGATGGGTATCGTACTGGTCAACCTAAGCTACTGGTCAACCTAAGCCTTCGGGTGAGACTGGTACCGTAGTGAGAATGGTACCGTACAGATTAACCCTAAGCCTTCGTTTCCAGATGTCGCCAATTGGCTAAAATACAGACCACACACACATCCACAGCCATTCCAACGATACATAAACACTTAACATGCATTTCACGCAATACATTCCCAGTTAAGGAGGCGCGATAATAATGAGCTTAGCTCGCATTGCGTGGATTCCCCTTGACGAACAAACAAGTGAATAACACATTCAAACAGACAGGCACAGGGAGGATAACATCGTACTTTACTGGCTGAAAAAGAAGAAAGACAACACAGATAGAGCAATCCGTCCTACACACATGACCCTGTTAACAACAAACCTAGACACACTAACTTTGTCGACATTACTGTAACACAATCTATATCTATGTGAATAAAACAAAAACAAATATGAAAACCAAACCAAGGATTTTTGTGTGTATGAAGAGGTAATAAAACGAGTATCGGTGGTTTCACACGTGCAGTTGGGAACAGGAGTATCTGGACAATGTTTGGAGGCACAATTCTGATACACTGAAGAATTATTTTGATAAACTGTCATACAAATAAAATTATTGGGATTCACTGGATAAAGTTATCTCTATCTCTCTCTCTCTCTGAACAAAATTAATCATACCCTGAAACATAACGAGAGATCAAGAAGTTTCGAGCTTTTTGTGCTAAGTAAGCAGAGAATGAAAGGTCAACTTATAGAATGCTACAAAAATTTGAAAGATTATAACAAAAATGCCAACAATCTATTTATGCTTGCTGGAAAAAATGCTAAAAGGTAAAATTAATAAAAATGAACAGGCAGGAGAGTGAACCTTGATAATACAATTATCTTTCTTCACCTATAGTATCAGTACAGAATGGAACCGTCTTCCCAATGAAGTATTTGACAGCTGCACAAGTAACACCTTCAAGAAAAGGCAAACGTGTGAGGCCATTGCCTGGGGCGCCGCACAAGAACGTCGGTGAACGTTCCCGGGTTCCGGGGGTTAAAGAGATAAGTGAGGCATAGGCTTATCATTCTGAAATGAATATATGTCTTCATTCGGTGCTACTATAAATTCCTTCAGGGTTGTATATTTCCTGATAAATTATGCAAGGGCATTCATTTCCAGCCATCGTAATTGTAAGGCAAAGCCAGAGGATTGGGAGAGAGCCTTCTTCTGTGCTTTTCTCCCACTATTCTTTATCTGGGGTTCTGCTATCTCTATTAGAATGTAATTCCTGACCACCTCAATTGGCTTGTAAGGTCTATGTGATCAGTGTATATATGTAAGTATATGTAAATCTCTCTCTCTCCCTCACACACACACACACACACTCTCTCTCTCCCTCTCTCTCATTAGAGTTTCCTCTTTGTCTCTGTAATTCTCCCCCAATTTCTCTCGCTAACCTCCCATTACTCGCCACATTATCTCAATTACTTCTCATTCGCTCTCTCTCTTCTCCATTACATAGTTTTCGCTCCATTCTCTATATTGACATATTTCTTGCACTGTTCTTTATCATTTACTCCGCTCTCTCTCTCTCTCTCTCTCTCTCTCTCTCTCTCTCTCTCTCTCTCTCTCTCTCGCTCTCTCTCTCTCTCGGAAAACAAGTTAATGTTTGCATGCAATTACATTTCAATTATATCTTTCTTTAAATTCCTCGAGGATTATATAATTATATCCTGAAAAATCCTGTATGTGCATTAATCTCCAATTATCTTCACTGTACGGCTATTTGAGGGTGGAAATAGAGGGTACTGAGAGAGCTTTAGTCTTTGCCATCCTTTTCTTCGACTTTCCTTATTATAGGGTTCTGCTATATTTACTAGAATCAAATACTGACCACCTCGTTTGGATCGTAAGGTCTGTGTGGTCAGTGTATGTATAATATTTATTTTTAAATGTCTCTGAGATTATAAGAATTTTGTGGTTATTGTACAGTCACACAATAAAGCCCTTGACGGGGTCTAAGGCTACACGTAAACCATACACTCAACACATATATCCCCAAAAGAAAATTTAGATCAACACAGAACCAACCCAAATGGATGAATAATAGACTATTAGACCTTCTAGGAAAATAGAGAGGAATATATCGAAAAATTAAGAGAGGCGAAATTCACCTACTTGCTTACTATCAGAATCTATCAAGAGAGGTTAAAAAAGGTATAAGGACAGACAAAAGAAATTATGAAATCAGGATAGCCAATGACTCAAAAAATAACCCTAAGGTTTTTTACCAGCTATATAAATCTAAAGTTAGAGATAGAATAGGCCCCCTTAAAACTTCGATAGGAAAAATGACAGAAAATGATTTAGAAATGTGCAGTACATTAAATAGTCAGTTTCTATCCGTTTTCACTAATGAACATTTGGCACAGATTCCAGAAGTCCGTAAGGTATATAGCGATAGTATAGAAAATAGGTTAAGTACGGTTACTATAAGTAGAAATGATGTGCTTAAGGAAATTGACAGACTGAAACCTCAGAAATCGCATGGTCCCGATGAGGTATATGCCAGAGTATTAAAAGAATGCAGAGATGAGTTAAGTTACCCATTAATATTTATTTTTAACAATTCATTAGAAACAGGTATAGTTCCCGAAGCTTGGAAGCTTGCAAATGTAGTTCCGATTTTCAAAAAAGGTGATAAATCAATAGCATCCAATTACCGTCCCATTAGTCTCACTTCAATCATAGGAAAGCTACTAGAGTCAATTATTGCTAGGAAAATGAGAAACCACTTAGAAACATTTAACTTAATCAATTCTTCTCAGCATGGATTCACTCAGGGACGTTCTTGCCTTACTAATTTGCTTAGTTTTTTTCTCAGAGGTATATGAAGCAGTAGATAATGACAAGGCATACGATGTTATATATTTAGATTTCAGTAAAGCGTTCGACAGAGTCCCTCATGAGAGATTGATGAGAAAGGTTGAGGCACATGGAATAGGTGGGGCATTGTTGGGATGGATTAGGTCATGGCTAATTGGTAGGAAGCAAAGAGTCAGCATAAATGGTACCAAGTCAGAGTGGGGAGCAGTCAAAAGTGGTGTCCCCCAGGGATCGGTATTAGGTCCCCTGTTGTTTCTTATATACATAAATGACCTAGATTTGGGTATAACTAGTAGGATAAGTAAATTCGCAGACGATACTAAAATGGGGAGATCAATAGATTCAGATAGCGATATAGAGTGCCTCCAAAGGGATCTAGATACCTTACATGAATGGTCAGTAAATTGGCAGATGAAGTTTAACATTGACAAATGCAAGGTATTAAAGATAGGGAAGATGCAAACAAATGTTAAATATAAACTAGCTAATTTAGAATTAGAAAATTCAGACTGCGAGAAAGATCTAGGTGTGTTTGTTAGCAATGATTTGAAGCCTAGAAAACAGTGTATAGCGTTCGTAATAAGGCAAACAGGATTCTCGGGTTCATCTCTAGGAGTGTGAGTAACAGAACTGCTGATGTTATCTTAAAACTTTACTTGTCATTAGTGAGACCCAATATGGATTATGCTGTCCAATTTTGGTGTCCTTATTACAGAATGGACATAGATTCATTGGAGAGAGGACAGCGTAGAATGACAAAAATGATCCATAATATTAGAAATCTTCCGTATGAAGAAAGGTTGAAGAAATTAGGTTTACATTCAATAGAGAGACGCAGAGTTAGAGGGGATATGATAGAGGTGTTCAAGTGGGTTAGTGGGATTAACAAAGGGGACATGACAAATGTACTAAAGCTCAGTGATAGCGAAAGAACTCGTACCAATGGTTTCTAATTAGATAAATTTCGTTTCAGAAAAGATATAGGCAAATATTGGTTTGGTAACAGAGTTGTAGATGGGTGGAATGGACTACCAAGTGCTATAGTGGGATCTAAAACTGTAGGGAGCTTTAAGATAAAATTGGATAAGCATATGGACGAGAAGGGTTGGGTGTGAAGGGGGATCAGCCGGGTTGGGCCAATCAGCGCTCTGCAGACCCCCATAATCCTGCGTTAATCTCTAACCGTTTTGGTAAGATGATCCTCAGGATATTAGAGTGTTGAGCCTATAATTGGGCTTTGTAATTGATTTGGGGTTCTGTGGGACAGGGATCTGCCTTGCTTAGGCCAAGCGGCTTTCTGCAGACTCCCATTTTCTTATGTTCTTATGTTCTTATATAACACGCCATCTAACACATACGTTCAATGACACAGTACTATATATAATATATTCAGATTCATTAGACCGAAAAGGTTGGCCACAAACGTCTATAACTCAGAAAGAATAAAGTATTCAAGCTAATGTTTCTATCATTTGAGAATAGGCAGCCGGATAATATTTGTGGACATTTCCAGCCCCTTTGCTCTAGCCTTTTTTGAGCTGTAGAGGTTAGGGGTCAGGATTTCTGGCCTAAATGTAACAAATAGACTATAGTAGGCAAAGATCATACAGAATCGCAGATGATTGGAAATGTGTGTACTTCTGTAATTATGCTACTGACTTGCAAGGCATCTCCCTGGTCCAGCTGGATCCTGGTGACCTGTAGGTTGAGGAAGTGACCTGGTGGTGGTGCGAAGGTCCAGCTACAGGTAAGGTCAGAGCCATAGTGGTCAGGGTAGTACGGTGACCTGATCTCGCCTGACTTTCCCGTTACCACACCGCCACATTCTGGGGGAATAGTTGGACAATTTATAGTATACGGTAAATGGCAGACATCATGGGATTATAAAGTGTTGTAATGAAACAGTGATTGATTGTTTAGTTTATACCGTTAGATATTTTGTTTTTCTGTTCAATATGAGAGAGAGAGAGAGAGAGAGAGAGAGAGAGAGAGAGAGAGAGAGAGAGAGAGAGAGAGAGAGAGAGAGAGACTTGACCTCATCCAGTTAAACATGAACCCCATCACAATATACTACTATAAACAAAGCAACGTTGACGGCACTGTTGTCCATATTCAGGATGACAAGTTTGTAAACAAGGGTGTACTGATACCTGTGGTGCAATAATAAGGTTAGGAATGCTGAGAGTGTGTGTGGGTGTGTCTATGTAAATTTGCGTGTGTGCATGTGCGTCTGTGTGTGTTAGTTTGTGTAAGAATGGGGCGACACAATCTTTATAATTAATGAAACCAATGATGGGGGGAGATATTGCAGTTACTAACAATGTACATTTACTGTATATTGACCAACAAAACCAATGATGGGGGGAGATATTGCAGTTACTAACAATGTACATTTACTGTATATTGACCAACAAAAAACAAAACGAATAATATAAATAAATCATGCAAGAAGCTACTATTATTGAGGGGATAAAACACACTCACAAAACAAAACTACTAATATATTAGTTCATTCATAAGTTCCCTTGCCTCCTCATTCTTAATCAATTTGTTTACTCAAGCTCACTTACTCCAAATCTTTCTCTCTCCCCCCCCGAGAAAGAGAAAGAGAGAATGGGAGGAGGGGGGCTCCTCCCATTCTCTCTTTCTCGCTCTCTCTCTCTGAAAATAGAACAATACCCAAATATTTGTCGCCCGGAAGAGGAGAGGTAAAAACAAGTGGGGGTGTGGGGGGAGATGAAAGAGGGAGGGAGGGAGAACGGAGGGAAGGGGACAACGGAAGGATGGGGAATAGAGAAGGAAGGGAACTAAAAATAAGAGGAGATGGAGAAGGAAAAGGAGGACCTAGCTTTATAGGGTGAAGTGTGGAATAACATGACCAAATATACCATAATTAATAATGATAGAACTTTATGGAAGTGAACATGCCATAGCTCATCGGAAATCCTAATCTAATTTTGTGGCTAACTGAGACTCAAACCAATCAACAGTCGGTTCTATTATTGAGATGACGGGGTTGGACAACAGACACAAGGCTGGGACAGCAGACACCCTGATCATGCAGGGAAAGGAGCAGCCGTCCAGAACCAGAATAGCAGTAATTAAAGAAACTAAGAAGACCAGGAGAGGACAACACCAAGAGAAGAAGAGAGAAGATAGAACAAGGCCAGTTTCCCATGCTTCAACACCTGCCCAAATAGATCATTGGGCAGTCTGCCTATTTCTCCAGACCTACCCATGCTCTAATCCCTGAGTGTATACTGTAGGTCAGCCTGCTCTTTTTACGAGTACTACCCTTGCTCTAATCCCCGGGAGTTTAGGTCAGTCTGCCCGCAAAAGGAGTTTGAGCCCAGACCAATTACAGGGATCCCTGCTCAACCAATGGCAGGGCCCGAGACAAACGACCAAGGCGTATAACCAGTTCCAGCCAGATTTGAAATACAGTGAGGAATATTTTATGCAAGTTCCTCACCAAAACCCATTGAAATATCTACACAAATGGGAACCCCAGAACCCCCTCTACAGTACCTCACGGGAAGACTGGGAATAGTGCAAATGAAGTGATCAGTAATAAACATATGGCCTGCAGACAAAGAGAAGCCAGAAATCACGATGAACAGGAAATCATTAATTATGCAACCAAATAACCCTGTGAAACAAAGAGGGTAATATTGAGAGATCGAGAATCTCCTTGTGTTTACATATATAACTTCAGTGTATTTTTTAGATTAAGAATTACCTTCGCCATAGCAAAAACAACAATATCCACATGTCCTTATGATCTCGAAGTTGACCAAATTGAGTTCTAAAAGTAAACCGAATATAGTCTGACTAAAATTGAAGGAAGTTAGCAAATACGATTGCTATCTTCCACAGGTTAGGCCAGTTGTGGGTAGACATTGGTATTGAGACTCAACCTGAACGAGATTGTGCAGAGGAGCCCGGAACCATCTTCACCTGTACCTGTGAGAGAGGCAGTTCACCCTGACGTCCAGACCAGCAGAACCACGAGTCCTACGTCGTCCAGATTCTCATTCATGGCTACCTCTACCCCATACCCTAAGTGTCTCTGCATGTTATAAGTTGTGGCTATTGTTGTGAAGGTAAGATAAAATTTGCGGGTATTCTATTTAATTTAATTATAGATGTGTGCCTAATGTCTATCTTGACTCTCTAATACCCGTGTAAGAATTATAACTTTGATCAGTACAGTGATTCAATAGGTACGAGATATTGTTACCTTAATTTGTATTTAATCCTTCAGACCCTTAATTGTACGTACGTACATAGTCATTTTTACACATGTTACTTAGTCGAATACTCTCAGATTTTACTCCTGTCTTATTATTCTTTGTGTATCTAAGTCGAAGTGAAGTGTATAACGTGAATCGATTCCCTTCTTAAATTCATGATACCTAGAACCTACGCCCAATTCAGGATTCTCTTTTCCGTGGAACTATCGCCAGAGAATACTTATCGTACTACTCCCCCCCCCCCTCGAAAGTAAAGAACCCTTTCCGTTGAGTTAGAATTAATTTCTTGCCATGATAGCTGATTTCTATTAGTTCTTGTGAATAATCTAATGATATACGTTACCCGGGTCATGTAATTCTTTCAACACCCATTTAGGAATTCAGATTATATATTCCTTGATCGATTCCGCCTATTATTTGGCTAAAAATTATTTGATTACTTCTTATAGTAATTCATTCATTATAACCATTGTTTAAGTTATAATACAACGCTACATAGTTCTGCGTTCTTTTAGGAATTTGTTAATTTATTCAAAACTCCTTTTCATACCATCACCAATGGTATTTCCTAAGTGCAACTTCGTCGTGTACGCCCGTTCAATATAGTTCTTTGTTAAGCTATATTACCACGCTCTTTCATTGGCGTTTCTTAATTAGTTGTTTAATTGAGTTCAATCTATGTTAAATGATATTTTATCTATTCTGATTCAGTCACTATATTTACTGTGAATCTGAGTTGCTCAACCCGTGTGATTTGACCTTATCTATGATCGAATATTATTTTGTGTGTCTCGTGTGAGAGATTATTCGCATTAACTCTTAGATAGTTGAATTCAGATTTAAACTATCTTCCTTCCTAGAGTCAATTAGAATTCATATCTTTAATACATGATTTTCTATCGCATTAAAGTGAATTGTTATTTTCAAGGATCCCAGTCCATCTGACCTATAGTATCCAGGGCGGTACCTTTTGAAGTCTCACCTGAGTGCGACTTAATCTCTTTTGCCCACCGCGCAGACCCCCGCGCAATTGAGCGATAGTTCCATGCTTTTCATTACCTCTGCCAGAATACTTCGTGTTAGACACTTGGCTCGCATATGTATTATTGTCAATGATACTTATTTGTGTATATAAGTACGAAGTGGCTATGGGACACCACTGGTGGTGTCCCGTAGCCCAAGGTTAAGAGATACAACAGGTTGGAGCATGGGGTCACTCAAACTCGTACCCGCTCGCGCATGACGTCACGATGAAGGAAGGGTCGGAGGTCACTCGACTGTTTACCATTCATTCTCAAAGGAGCAGCCGAGCCAGCACCATCCTCCGTTTTCTTTTACTTCATACCGTGATGCTATAACTACTGTATAATGCCCTGTGAAAGTGCAGCTCTTCTATTTTAACTGAACAAAATGCCTTTATATTGTCAAGTTGTTGGATGCATTTGGGATGCATTATTTATATATATATATATATATATATATATATATATACAGTATATATACATATATATATATATACAGTATATATATATATATATATATATATATATATATATATATATATATATATATATATATATATATACAGTATATGTGTGTGTATGAGTGTATGTAGGCTATGAACCGTAAAACCGTGTAACTTCGGAAATTTGTCGAAGTTTTTAACAATATCTGACTGTAAACACATTATAGAGATATAACTAGGTAAAGTGATGCGTGGTGATAGTGCGCGGTAATCCAGGAAGCCTCCTAAAATTATCCCCCATAATAAGAGAGCTATCCTTATCCTAAATGGTGTCCGAAGTCATCTTGAAAAGTGGCTATTACTTATTATCGCCAATGTCCGAAGTTACGACCCAAGTCCGAAGCGACTTGGTTTTACGGAATGTAATTATTTGTATGTATGTGTGTATACCGGTATATACCAGGTTCAGATTATGCTGTTCAAATTTGATGTCCTCATTACAGAATGGACATATATAGTTTATTTGGAGTCAGTACAACGAAGAATGACCAAAATTATCCATAATATTATATATCTTCCATATATAGAAAGGTTGAATAAATTAGTCTTGCACTCGTTACAGAGACCCATCTCGTCCAAATGCCTATCTAATTTTATCTTAAAGCTCTCTATCATTCTTGATCCCACTATAGCACTTGGTAGCCTATTCCACCTATCTACAACTCTGTTACCAAACCACTGTTGGCCTATATCTTTTCTGAAACGAAATGTATCTATCTTGAAAACAATTGTTATAGTTCTTTCGCTATCACTGGGCTTTAGTACATTTTTCATGTCCCCTCTATTAATCCCACTAACCCACTTGAACACCTCTATCAAATCCCCTCTAACTCTGCGTCTCTCTAATGAATGAACATAAGAACCTAAGAAAATGGGAGTCTGCAAAAAGCCGATCGGCCCTCACAAGGCAGATCCCTGTCACACCCAACCCCAATTACATAAGAACATAAGATCACGTGAAGCTGCATATGGCCTATCTACTTTAAAAGCTTCTTACTCTCACAAATACTTCCTAGAATTAGTACTTAAGTTAATATAGTACCAATATATAATATATTTAAGAAATAATAATTATGTCTAGATTTCTAGAAAAAATGCAATATTTGACACTACTTGGCCAAACTGGTTCACGGGCCTCATGCTAGAGGGAGTGGGGCCGCATGAGGCCCGCATATTGGAGTTGGACACCCCTGGGTCTAGTGGCAGCAGGTTGGCTGGCAGGCGAGCGTTTTTCTACCTTTCTTTCTCTCGTCCAGCATTGTGACGTCAGCAGGCTGCGCGTGCGCCAACCTGTTGTATCTCTTAACCTTGCCGTAGCCCAGCCTCACTGGCTGGGCTGCGTGACACCACCAGTGGTGTCTCGCAGCCCAGCCACACTGGGTAGGCTACGGGACACCACCACAAGTGTTTTCGTATTTATCGCCATATAATTCAGCCAATTAGACTGTTGAATAGAAATTCTTTGGATTATTATTTATATTATCATTAAAAACGTTGGACTTTATTAAATTATAATCCTACATGTTGTATATACAGACCTATTCCACACTCAACTCCCTACGCCACACACACTCACACATACCTATTTATACATCTAACTAGGCTTATATATAGCCGTTATATATGTGTGTATATTCTTCGTCTTACATATCCATCTTATAAGAACATATGGGAGTCTGCAGAAAGTCGATTGGCCAAAACAAGGCAGATCCCTCTCACACCCAACCCATCTCGTTCATACGTTTATCTAATTTTATTTTGAAACTCTCTATCGTTCTTGATCCCACAATGGCGCTAGGTATCCTATTCCACATGTCTATTATCTACATATCTGTTACCATTATGATATAATGATCAAACAGAATTAAAGTCATTCATACTTGCATAACGTGCTATAAGACGGCTTGACGACGTTCACAAGCACAAGTGCGTCAATGTGTGGATAGTTACATGTGTTTGTGTAAATGAATATGTTTGTGAGTGTAATGTAAAGTAATGCAAATACAGTATATGTGCGTAAATAAATGTTTGTTTACGAATGTTATATGGATGTTCAAATGCATGTCTACATGAGTATGTATGTGCGTGTGTAATGGCATGTACGTTTGGGTCATAATTTGGAAGGAACAAAATTATATATTTGTGAAAGAAATTGCAAAGTACACTGTAAAGTGATCAGCTCAGTAGCAGTAGGCTTTCAAGAATAAACTGAATAGCTTAATGAATTAATTGGGTGTGAGCTGGATCTGCCTTGCGTAGGCCAGTTGGGGGGGGGGGGGGGGGCGCAGTGCAAGCTTGTATGCACGAGTAGGAATGTGCATGTACGAGCATAAAGCCTGTACGTTTGTGAGTGGAAATATGTATTTATATAATTGATGTACAAAATTAATAATGAATGTACAATATGTTTGTGTGTGTGTGAGTATGTGTGTGTATGTGTTTGTGTGTGTGTGTGATAGAGAGAGAATGAGAGAGTCATTCACATAACTTGTCTTTGTGAATGTGTGTTTGTGTTTGTGATTAGGAATGCGAATATGTATTTGTGCGTGTGGTTCTGAAAGAACATTAGAGTGTGGGTGCGATTGTGGGAGGGAATATCAATGTGTGTGCGTGTGTATTCTGATTGGAAATGTGAAGGCGAGTGTGTAATTGTGAATGTATGTTCGAATATATGTGCGTTGTCGAGTGGTAATCTAAAAGTGTGTGTGTGTAGATATATGAATATAAATCACCGAACTTGTTCGTCAAGGTGAATACACGCAATGCGAGTTAATGACATTGTGGGTAGGAATACGAATATGTGTTCCTGAATGATTTTGTGCGTGAAAATGTGAATGTGCATGAGTTTGTGTGTGTTTATATAGTGAATCAACATAGAAGATAATAGGTAACATTTCTCAATTGATGATGCATATATTGTCTGGTGATTATTGGCATCCAAATGTGATGTTTGGTTAATTTAGGATAGGGATGGTAATTGGTAAATCTATAGCATTATAAAACATTTATATTGCTACCATGTGAGTGCGGGCGAAGAAGGTTGCGAGAAAAAAAACGCTGACCAATCTCTGGATACCAGCGTACAGTACCTGGACCCTTTACCTTAAGATCTCAAGCTAATCCAGGTAATCCAGGAAATTAACACCTACTTGTAAATTGTACCTCTCTCTCTCTCTCTCTCTCTCTCTCTCTCTCTCTCTCTCTCTCTCTCTCTCTCTCTCTCTCTCTCTCTCTCTCTCTCTCTCTCTCTCTCTCTCTCTCTCTCTCTCTCTCGTAAAATTGAGTAAATCGATAGGAAATGCAGTATACAATTTCGATAACGTGGATATAACTAACTCAAATAATGAAAAAGACTTGAGAATCATCGTCAACTGTGATTTGAAACCACGAAATCAATGCATCAGTGTTCGAAATAAGGCAAATAGAGTTCTGGGATGTATATCTAGAAGTGTGAGTAACACAACAGCAGACGTAATAAGTAGTAATCTTGAACTTTTATCTAGCGCTAGTGAGGCTACACATGGATTATGCTGTTCAAAATTGGAGTCCCTATTAGAGAATGAACATAGATTCCTTGGAGAGAGTACAACTGAGAATGACAATAATAATCTGTAATATTAGAAATCTTCCATATGAAGACAGGACAGGTTGAAGAAGCTAGGCTTACATTCGTTAGAAAGACGCAGAGTTAGATATGATATGATACGATATGATAGATATGATAGAGGTGTTCAAGTGGGTAAGTGAGATAGGCTAAATACAGGGGATTTGAAAGATGTACTGAAGCTCAGCGATAGCGAGAAAACTCAAACAAATGGTTTCAAATGAGATACATTTCGTTTCAAAAATATAGGCAAATACTGGTTTGGTTAAGAGTTGTATATACCTGTGGAACAGGCTACCTGGCGCCATAGTGCGATCAAGAACGATAGAGAGCTTCAAAATACAATTAGATAGACATATGGACAAGATGGGTTGGGCGTAAGAGGGATCTGCCTTGTGAGGGCCAATCGGCTTTATGCGGGCTCCCATTTTCTTATTTTTTCTTCTTTTCTGCGTATGAAGGAGACAAAAGGCAGGTTACTAAACTATAATACCATATATATATACATATATCTCTTATTGATACCTTTCATCCACTTAAAACACCTCTATCACCTTTCATCCACTTAAAACACCTCTATCATTATTTCCTCTACATAATCGTCTTTCTAGCAATATGATAGCAATATTAACTAATAAGTCAGTCAGTCACAACTAATATTAATTATAATATTTATAACACACACACAAACACACACATTATATATATATATATATATATATATATATATATATATATATATATATATATATATATATATTATGTGTGTGTGTGTGTGTATGTATTAGAATATACAATGGATGAAGCATTAGAATAACAATATATTATTGGTGAGTGGGAGGAGTATAATCTGTGATTAGAGGACCAGGTGGATCCTCTAATCACATTTAATTGGTACCATTGACTGCCTTTTTCCTTTAATTACAATTTATACTCCTCCCATTCCCCACTACCTCTTTTCCATAGTTGATACAATTTCTATATTTAACTGAATATTTAATAGTGGATGCTAACGTGCTATTAAAAATATGTACAAATTATATATATATATATATATATATATATATATATATATATATATATATATATATATATATATATATATATATGGGTAGAGGAGGAGGTAATTACAGTAATTAAAAGTAGTTACTAAACTATAACTGTAATGATATTGAAGTTGGACATTATTATCTTATGTTCTTATATGTAAGTCCTAGGACCTTCCACATGATAGAAATCTTCCTTACGTACTAAAGTTCAGTGATAGCGAAAGAACTCGAACAAATGGTTTCAAATTAGATATTTTTCGTTTCAGAAAAGATATAGGCAAATATTGGTTTGGTAACAGAGTTGTAGATAGGTGGAATAAGCTACCAAGTGCTATAGTGGAATCAAGAACGATAGAAAGCATTAAGAACAAAATAGATTGGCATATGGACGAGATGGGTTGGGTGTGAGGGGGATCTGCCGGGTGTGGGCCAATCGGCGCTCAACAGACCCTCATTGTCTGTCCTCTGACCGTTTTGGTGAGGTCGGTCCTCATGGTATTAGTGAGCTGAGCTAATAATTTGGCGTCGTAATTAGGGTTGGCTGTGAGAGGGAACTGTCTTGTGTGGGCCAATCGGCTTTCTGCAGACTCCCATTTTCTTATGTTCGTATACTCCCATTCTCCACTACCTCGTTTCCTTAGTTGATGCAATTTCTATATTTAACTGAATATTTAATAGTGGATGCTAACGTGCTTTTAAGAATATGTAGGCCTACAAATTATATATATATATATATATATATATATATATATATATATATATATATATATATATATATATATTCACTTTTGGGGAGAGGAGGTAGTAATAATTAATAGTAGTTGCTAAACTATAACTGTGTAAGGATATTGGAATTGGACATTATCTCAGCACCTGCCCTGCAAGCATTTATTAAAATTAAGAGAGCAACTCAGTTTAGACTTGTACTGTCCCGAGACCATTGACAAACGATGGTCCAAGACCAATTACAGAAATGTTCACAGGGTCTTTCAGGAATTCCCAGGTTTAGGAAGAATTGGAGTAAGAGACTGCCGAAGGGAAGAAAAAGCACGGATTCTCTCACAAAAGGAGAAGTTTAAAAGAGCATCTGTGATGTCTCAAAAAATGTCATCTATGATTGCGGATTGTGGCATGAAAGATTATAAGAGTAGAATGGTAATTCTACATGACTTAGTTAGATTGTGGGAAGCTGGACGTAATGCTCTTGTTATAGAATTGTTAGAAAATGAAGACAATCAGACAATACATCAAGAAGACATTGATGATCCTGGACTAGCTAGCAACACTGAATCTTTTGGCCAAGATTTTCATAATGGATCAGATGATATGTATGCAAATCTTGATCAGGAAAGTGTGCATCAATATATTGATCAAGATGCTCAAAATGAGGATCATGATCAATCTAATGATGCCAATCTTGATCAACAGAGTGAAGTAGAATATCAGATGGGAACTCATGGCCAACATTATATTCCTGATCAAGATTCTAGGAATGATCATTATGGTCAAAATATTCCTTCTGATCAAGTTGCTCAGAAAGAAACTTGTGGTCAAGATGCTCATTCTGAACAGTATGCTCAGAATGAACATTTATACCAAAATGTTCATTCAGAGTATGATGATCGGAATAACAATCTTGGCCAAAGTTCTCATTCTGCTGATTATACTCAAATTGAAAACCATGGCCAAAATCTTCATTATGATGTCAATCACTTCATACAAGATGAAAATAGCAACTCAACTGAAGTAGTTTTGCCGAGAGGGGTAGCAGAAAACAGTAGTATACCATTAAACTTACAGTCATGCAAATTGCCACCTAAAGTTAATGTTAAAGGAAGACCAAGGGGTACAAAGAAGACAGCCATTGGATTGGAAAATAAAAGGAGATCTCACAAAAGAAGACCTACTGCTTTTCCTAAAAAGACAGCACATGAAAAACACTTGCAAATGCTGCAGTGGTTTGTAGACTCAGAAACTGCAAACAATGCTGTGAGCCATGGCTCAATAATTGGTGAAGATTCTGTTGAGATTCTTCCTGACAACCTATCTTGTGCTTGCTTACATGAAAATGTTGACATAGAAAAAGTTCAAAGGTTTTTTGATGGTGATGCCTGGCTGGTGGTGATTCAGACATTTACAGTCAAGAAAAATAACTCCAATTTGACGTGCACAACATGCCAGCTAGTCATCCATGAAAGGGAGGTAAAGGTTACATGTGACTCATGTTTGTTGCCAAAACACATGACTTGCGAAGGGCTAAGAAGGAAACCCAGTAGCAAAAATTGGTTTTGTCATAACTGTAAAGATATATAAGACAATGCTAGTGCTATGAAAAGAGATGGAAAACTAAACTACAGTTTTTAATATGTATTACTATTTTTAATTATTATTATTAATATTATTATGTTATTATTATGGCCATGATTATTACCCCCACCCCTCACATGCACACCCATCCACACACTCCCCTCTAACCGTCTGATGTGTCCTATATAACCAATTTCCCTTTCAATGAGCTGTTTATAAAGCACGCTATATGTCAAACTGTTGTTTCTCTACAATCAATTTGTTTTACATTTGTGGTTTACTTTTCCACACTCCCTAGTTACGTATGTACAGGTTAATTCTGATATTAGTTGCTAGGATTTCATATTCGAATTAGTCATTCCAATTTTTACTACTAAGGAATTTTGTATATTTTTGTTTTTTTACATAAGAACATAAGGTAACGGGAGTCTGCAGAGAGCCAATTGGCCCACACACGGCAGATCCCTTTCACAATCTACCCATCTCGTCCATATGCCTATCTAATTTGATCTTGAAACTCTATAGTTTTTTATCCCACTATAGCACTCGATAGCCTATTCCACTTATGTACAACATATGCTACCAAACCAATGTTTGTCTATATCTCCTCTGAAACAAAATTTATCTAATTTGAAACCATTTGTTCGAGTTATTTTGCTATCACTGAGCTTCACTACACCTTTCATGTCCCCTTTATTAATCCCACTAACCCAATTGAGTACCTATGATATCCCCTCTAACTCTGAGTCCGTCTAACGAAATTTATGCTTTAACGGGTTGGTTGTGAAAGGGATCTGCCGCATATGGGCCAATTGGCTCTCTACATACTTCCGTTTTCTTATGTTCTTATGCTATGTTATTTTGGAAAATGTCTAATATTATGGATAATTTTTGTCATTTTTAATTGTACTCTCTCCAACGAATCTTTGTCCATTCAGAATGGGTACACCAAAATTGAACAGCATAATCCATATGAGGCCTTACTAACGCTGGATAAAAAAAAAAAAAATAAGATTACAGCTGCTGTTCTATTACTCACACTTCTAAATATAAATCTGAGAGCTTTATTTGCCTTATTTCGGACACTGATGCATTGATTTCTTAATTTCAAATTCACAGTTGACGATAACAACCATTTTGTTTAATTATCTGAGTTTCTTATATCGATGTTATCTAATTTATATGCTGTATTTTCTATCGATTTCCCAAATTTGACTACACTGCATTTATGTACGTTAAACTTCATCTGCCAATTTACTGCTCATTTGTGTACTGTATTTACATATTTTTGGAGAGCCTGAATATCATGAGCAGAATTAATCTCTCTTCCTATTTTAGTGTCATCTGCAAATTTACTGATTCTGCTAATTCTTTGCTCATGGACAGTTTTTTGTTCTTATGTTAGTCAGTATGACAATTTTTCTCACAATTATTATGATTTTGTTTCTCTTATGATGTGAAATAAATATATATAATTCAAAAGGTTAATTTGTTTTATTATAAATTCAAAAAAGTTGTAAGGAAAAAATCCTAACATTCAATTGAGGTTTAAATAGATATAAATATCTTTCAAACATTATGTTGCGATTCGAAACCAAATGCTTTGGTAAATTGGTGCGTTATGAACATGAAATACACATTATCATGACTGTGATGTAATAAATATTACACTCCAAACTATATTAGTTAATTCATACACAAGTCGTACGATCCATATTCCAGGATACCATAGAGGGATTTTTACAAGATTAAAGCTTGGACACTCGTTCGAATGTCGGAGGTTCGATCCCGGCTGGGAGTATTTAAACATTTATTAGCTCACGTGTATTTGTGAGATATACTTGATGTTAATGACTCTCGTGTTTGGCTGGGCGAGATTTAAATGAAATCTCGATAACCCGAGTTGCGTAGGTAATCTTGTAAATATTCCTGTATGGTATCCTGTAATATGGATCGTACGACTTGTGTATGAATTGAAATAAATTCTCCTAGTAGGATTTCCTTTCTACTTAATATAATTATATAGGAAAAGGTTAAGATTACTTTATCATGCCGTGGTATAGTGGGTTAAAAGTTTGGACACTCATTCTGTATGTCGGAAGTTCGATTCCGGCTGGGGGTATTTAGAGAGAGAGAGAGAGAGAGAGAGCGAGAGAGAGAGAGAGAGAGAGAGAGGGTTACAATTTACAAGTAGGTGTTAATTTTCTGGATTACCTGGATTAGCTTGAAAGGTTGGTCAGCGGGTTTTTTTGTTGGCAACCTTCTTCGCCCGCACTCACATGGTAGCAATATAAATGTTTTATAATGCTATAGATTTACCAATTACAATCCCTATCCTAAATTAACCAAACATCACATTTGGATGCCAATAATCACCAGACAATATATGCATCATCAATTGAGAAATGTTACCTATTATCTTCTATGTTGATTCACTATATAAACACACAAACTCATGCACATTCACATGTTCACGCACAAAATCATTCAGGAACACATATTCGTATTCCTACCCACAATGTCATTAACTCGCATTGCGTGTATTCACCTTGACGAACAAGTTCGGTAATTTATATTCATATATCTACACACACACACACACACACACTCTTAGATTACCACTCGACAACGCACATATATTCGAACATACATTCACAACTACACACTCGCCTTCACATTTCCAATCAGAATACACACGCACACACATTGATATTCCCTCCCACAATCGCACCCACACTCTAATGTTCTTTCAGAACCACACGCACAAATACATATTCGCATTCCTAATCACAAACACAAACACACATTCACAAAGACAAGTCATGTGAATGACTCTCATTCTCTCTCTATCACACACACACACAAACAAATACACACACACACTCACACACACACAAACATATTGTACATTCATTATTAATTTTGTACATCAATTATACAAACACATATTTCCACTCACAAACGTACAGGCTTTATGCTCGTACATGCACATTCCTACTCGTGCATACAAGCTTGCACTGCGCCCCCCCCCCCCCCCACAACTGGCCTACGCAAGGCAGATCCAGCTCACACCCAATTAATTCATTAAGCTATGCAGTTTATTCTTGAAAGCCTACTGCTACTGAGCTGATCACTTTACAGTGTACTTTGCAATTTCTTTCACAAATATATAATTGTGTTCCTTCCAAATTATGACCCAAACGTACATGCCATTACACACGCACATACATACTCATGTACATGCATTTGAACATCCATATAACATTCGTAAACAAACATTTATTTACGCACATATATATACTGTATTTGCATTACTTTACATTACACTCACAAACATATTCATTTACACAAACACATGTAACTATCCACACATTGACGCACTTGTGCTTGTGAACGTCGTCAAGCTGTCTTATAGCACGTTATGCAAGTATGAATTACTTTAATTATGTTTGATCATTATACCATAATGGTAACAGATATGTAGATAATAGACATGTGGAATAGGCTACCTAGCGCCATTGTGGGGATCAAGAACGACAGAGAGTTTCAAAATAAAATTAGATAAACGTATAAACGAGATGGGTTGGGTGTGAGAGGGATCTGCCTTGTTTTGGCCAATCGACTGTCTGCAGACTCCCATATGTTCTTATAAGATGGATATGTAAGACGAAGAATATATACACATATATAACGGCTATATATAAGCCTAGTTAGATGTATAAATAGGTATGTGTGAGTGTGTGTGGCGTAGGGAGTTGAGTGTGGAATAGGTCTGTATATACAACATGTAGGATTATAATTTAATAAAGTCCAACGTTTTTAATGATAATATAAATAATAATCCAAAGAATTTCTATTCAACAGTCTAATTGGTTGAATTATATGGCGATAAATACGAAAACACTTGTGGTGGTGTCCCGTAGCCTACCCCGTGTGGCTGGGCTGCGAGACACCACTGGTGGTGTCACGCAGCCCAGCCAGTGAGGCTGGGCTACGGGACACCACCAGTGGTGTCCCGTAGCTCAGCCTCACTGGCTGGGCTGCGAGACACCACTGGTGGTGTCCCGTAGCCACTTCGATATAAGTATCTGCCCATCATTGCGTATTTCTCCCTTTAATTACTACGTAAGTGACAAACTGATATTCACTAGAGAGAAAAACTTATTCAACTCTCTCCAGCCACATGATACTTACTTACTATTCATTATAATAGTAGAGTGCGTAACCCTATCCTATGTATTCTATAATCAATTGAATAAATAAGAGTGTAAACTATCCTGTGTGTTTATTGTGTTATTGATTGCCTGATTGAGTTACTACTTTTCATATTCACAAAGTTCGATGTGTTCCTGTTGAGCATATTCCAAATCTAAGTATCCGAAGCCCGGATTTATAAAGAGATAATAATGAAGCGAGTTGGATTACAACCTGGCATAACAATTATACTTCGGCATGGCAAACACAGAACTTTACCTATCATCACTTAGAGCTATTTAGCTAGGTCAATAGAAAGGATTGTCGCGGGGTTTCGCTGAAAATAAAGCCTGAGAATATGAGTAAGAATAATTGTCTAGATAGGGTAAATTGCCGTACTGGTACATCAGATAGGAATAGAAAATATCAGTCACAGGATTTTAATTGTACTGCTAGTAGAAATATTAAAGGTGTAACAGAAGATGGGAATTCAGTTAGAAATAAAGGTAAATCCGATACCAGTAAAATAAATTCATTGCGATTATATTATACAAACTGTAGGAGTTTATGTAACAAAATGGATGAACTTAGAACACTTGTTAGCAACGAAAATATAGACATTATAGCACTGACTGAAACATGGATTAATACAGAAGCAAGAATTTTTTTAGCAGAATTCCATATACCAGGATATAGTTTGTTTAAACGCGACCGAACAAGTAGGAGGGGCGGCGGAATAGCAGTGTTTGTCAGGAGTTCTTTAACAAACTGTATTAAATCAGGTATTAGACTAAATACTGATAGCGAAAGTGTTTGGGTAGAGGTTAGCGAAGGTAGTGAGACCATAATTATTGGAGTTATTTATAGACCACCAAATATGAGTAGAAACGAAGGTACAGCTTTATGGCAGGAAGTGAAAATAGCATCAAGGTTTAGCAATGTGTGTATTATGGGGGATTTTAATTTTCCGAATATTGATTGGCAGCATCAAATCGGCGACTCAGATTCAAAAGAGTTTATTGAGGCGGTACAGGATAGTTTTTTATTTCAATTCATAAACTCGCCTACTAGAGGTAATAATATCCTCGATTTAGTTCTCAGTAATAATGAACAAATTATAAATAATGTAGAGATAGGAGACCAACTAGGAAATAGTGATCACAAATCAATTTATTTTAACATACAATGGACAGGAAAGGCTAAAGAGAATACGACACTTATCCCAGATTTCAGAATAGCCAATTATGGTGGATTAAGAAGAGCCTTAAGAGTCGATCCTATGGTTAAACTATTAACTCCTTCAGACATTTAAAGTCCCAGTAAGTCCAAAGAGGCGGGAGCGCCGGTATCATTGCCACTGCCTCGCACTACACTCACAACAACACTGCGGCCGTTAGAATTATCGGAGGTGGCTGAGGTTGCCACCAACGGTTTTATCGTAAGCTAACTTATCGGACTTACTGAGCTCATATGATGCAAAATCGCATCATAAACTTATTGGAGAGCCATGGAGATAAGTCCATATGACGCGATTGCGTCATATGAGTTTTTGGCGCACTGGACCATATGACGCGATCGCGTCATATATGTCTGGGGGAGTTAAGTGGACCCAGGTGCGCTAATGAACATACTCTCTCTCAGATACCTGTCTTAACTCAGGATAATTTGACAGCTACATATAATCATTTTATTTCTTCACTCCACAATGCGCAAAATAAATATATCCCCAAAAGAAAATTTTGATCAACACAGAACCAACCCAAATGGATGAATAATAGACTATTAGACCTTCTAGGAAAAAAGAGAGGAATATATCGAAAAATTAAGAAAGGCGAAATAATATTCACCTACTTGCTTACTATCAGAATCTATCAAGAGAGGTTAAAAAAGGTATAAGGACAGACAAAAGAAATTATGAAATCAGGATAGCCAATGACTCAAAAAATAACCCTAAGGCTTTTTACCAGCTATATAAATCTAAAGTTAGAGATAGAATAGGCCCCCTTAAAACTTCGATAGGAGAAATGACAGAAAATGATTTAGAAATGTGCAGTACATTAAATAGTCAGTTTCTATCCGTTTTCACTAATGAAAATTTGGCACAGATTCCAGAAGTCCGTAAGGTATATAGCGATAGTATAGAAAATAGGTTAAGTACGGTTACTATAAGTAGAAATGATGTGCTTAAGGAAATTGACAGACTGAAACCTCAGAAATCGCCTGGTCCCGATGAGGTATATGCTAGAGTATTAAAAGAATGCAGAGATGAGTTAAGTTACCCATTAACATTTCTTTTTAACAATTCATTAGAAACAGGTATAGTTCCAGAAGCTTGGAAGCTTGCAAATGTAGTTCCTATTTTCAAAAAAGGTGATAAATCAATAGCATCCAATTACCGTCCCATTAGTCTCACTTCAATCATAGGAAAGCTACTAGAGTCAATTATTGCTAGGAAAATGAGAAACCACTTAGAAACATTTAACTTAATCAATTCTTCTCAGCATGGATTCACTCAGGGACGTTCTTGCCTTACTAATTTGCTTAGCTTTTTCTCAGAGGTATATGAAGCAGTAGATAATGACAAGTCATATGATATTATATATTTAGATTTCAGTAAAGCTTTCGACAGAGTCCCTCATGAGAGACTGATGAGAAAGGTTGAGGCACATGGAATAGGTGGGGCGTTGTTAGGATGGATTAGGTCATGGCTAATTGGTAGGAAGCAGAGAGTCAGCATAAATGGTACTAAGTCAGAGTGGGGAGCAGTCAAGAGTGGTGTCCCCCAGGGATCTGTATTAGGTCCTCTGTTGTTTATTATATTATACATAAATGACCTTGATTTAGGTATAACTAGTAGGATAAGTAAATTTGCAGACGATACCAAAATGGGGAGAAAAATTGATTCATTTAGAGATATAGAGTGTCTGCAAAGGGATCTAGATACCTTACACGAATGGTCAGTAAAATGGCAGATGAAGTTTAACATTGACAAATGCAAGGTATTAAAGATAGGGAAGATGCATACAAATTTTAAATATAAACTAGCTAATATGGAATTAGAAAACTCAGACTGTGAGAAAGATCTAGGTGTGTTTGTTAGCAATGATTTGAAGCCTAGAAAACAATGTATAAGCGTTCGTAACAAGGCAAACAGGATTCTCGGGTTCATATCTAGGAGTGTGAGTAACAGAACTGCTGATGTTATCTTAAAACTTTACTTGTCATTAGTGAGATCCCATATGGATTATGCTGTTCAATTTTGGTGTCGTTTTTACAGAATGGACATAGATTCATTGGAGAGAGTACAACGTAGAATGACAAAAATGATCCATAATATTAGAAATCTTCCGTATGAAGAAAGGTTGAAGAAATTAGGCTTACATTCGATAGAGAGACGCAGAGTTAGAGGTGACATGATAGAGGTATTCAAGTGGGTTAGTGGAATTAATAAAGGAGACATGAACAATGTACTAAAGCTCAGTGATAGCGAAATAACTCGTACAAATGGTTTCAAATTAGATAAATTTCGTTTCAGAAGAGATATAGGCAAATATTGGTTTGGTAACAGAGTTGTAGATGGGTGGAATAGGCTACCAAGTGATATAGTGGGATCAAGAACGATAGGGAGCTTTAAGATAAAATTAGATAGGCATATGGACGAGATGGGTTGGGTGTGAGGGGGATCTACCAGGTGTGGGCCAATCGGCGCTCAGCAGACCCCCGTAATCTTGTGTTAATCTCTGACCGTTTTAGTGGGGTCAGTACTCAAGGTATTAGTGAGATGGGTCTATAAATGGGCCTTCTAATTAGGGTTGGGTGTGACAGGGATCTGCCTTGTATGGGCCGATCGGCTTTTTGCAGACTCCCATTTTCTTATGTTCTTATGTTCTTATTAACCATATATATTCTTACAGTCAACCAAAAAACATTATTCATAAGGAATCAGAGCTATTATACAGGTATGTTATCAGATATTATAGCTAACTTTAAAAGGTGTGTCTACGTCGTTAGTTAAAGAGGACTCCAGAGTCCAGATGTAGGTATACTGTCTCCATTTAAATCTTCACGGAAAGAATGTATTGTATACAATGCGTCATAATGAATAAATATACACAAATAGCTTTAATATAACAGGTATAAACAACCAAACCTATACAATATAAACAGCCCCAGTCCCACAGTGAACGTGTAGTCTATTAAATTCAAGCTGACGGTAAATTGAGCCCCTTAGCAGCAAATGTATCGATACTTAATAGAATAATATGCTTAATATAAATACCAAAGTCTAATTATTAGCAACATCTTTCGGTACAAAATGTCCAAAATAGCTGAGTACTGAAGCTGAGGACACGACACTGTACGGTCAGCTGAGAGTATACTATATCACACGACACTGTACGGTCAGCTGAGAGTATACTATATCACACGACACTGTACGGTCAGCTGAGAGTATACTATATCACATGACACTGTACGGTCAGCTGAGAGTATACTATATCACACGACACTGTACGGTCAGCTGAGAGTATACTATATCACACGACACTGTACGGTCAGCTGAGAGTATACTATATCACACGACACTGTACGGTCAGCTGAGAGTATACTATATCACATGACACTGTACGGTCAGCTGAGAGTATACTATATCACACGACACTGTACGGTCAGCTGAGAGTATACTATATCACATGACACTGTACGGTCAGCTGAGAGTATACTATATCACACGACACTGTATGGTCAGCTGAGAGTATACTATATCACACGACACTGTACGGTCAGCTGAGAGTATACTATATCACACGACACTGTACGGTCAGCTGAGAGTATACTATATCACATGACACTGTACGGTCAGCTGAGAGTATACTATATCACACGACACTGTATGGTCAGCTGAGAGTATACTATATCACACGACACTGTACGGTCAGCTGAGAGTATACTATATCACATGACACTGTACGGTCAGCTGAGAGTATACTATATCACACGACACTGTACGGTCAGCTGAGAGTATACTATATCACACGACACTGTACGGTCAGCTGAGAGTATACTATATCACATGACACTGTACGGTCAGCTGAGAGTATACTATATCACATGAAACTGTACGGTCAGCTGAGAGTATACTATATCACACGACACTGTACGGTCAGCTGAGAGTATACTATATCACACGACACTGTACGGTCAGCTGAGAGTATACTATATCACATGACACTGTATGGTCAGCTGAGAGTATACTATATCACATGACACTGTACGGTCAGCTGAGAGTATACTATATCACATGACACTGTACGGTCAGCTGAGAGTATACTATATCACACGACACTGTACGGTCAGCTGAGAGTATACTATATCACACGACACTGTACGGTCAGCTGAGAGTATACTATATCACACGACACTGTACGGTCAGCTGAGAGTATACTATATCACACGACACTGTACGGTCAGCTGAGAGTATACTATATCACATGACACTGTACGGTCAGCTGAGAGTATACTATATCACATGAAACTGTACGGTCAGCTGAGAGTATACTATATCACACGACACTGTACGGTCAGCTGAGAGTATACTATATCACACGACACTGTACGGTCAGCTGAGAGTATACTATATCACATGACACTGTATGGTCAGCTGAGAGTATACTATATCACATGACACTGTACGGTCAGCTGAGAGTATACTATATCACATGACACTGTACGGTCAGCTGAGAGTATACTATATCACACGACACTGTACGGTCAGCTGAGAGTATACTATATCACACGACACTGTACGGTCAGCTGAGAGTATACTATATCACACGACACTGTACGGTCAGCTGAGAGTATACTATATCACACGACACTGTACGGTCAGCTGAGAGTATACTATATCACATGACACCACTAGCCCACCTAACACTTCTGACTTGTCCACTATCATCATCATCACCATCATCATCACATAATGTAAGTGGTAGAGTAACTTATAACATTTCTTATACTTAACACTCCCTTTGTAAAAGAGGCCCTAAGGTAACAGATACTCCAACCTCCGCCATATTGGTGCCACTGGTGTCACTACCGTTTCCTTACACTCAATTACATCCATAACCCTCAATAAACATAATTGTACTGCACTACTGCTACAATAGATAGATAGATAGATAGATAGATAGATATATAGATATATAAATAGATAGATAGATAGATAGATAGATAGATAGATAGATGGATTTCCTTTGTCTTCGGATCTAAATTCTACATGATGTAGCAAAAAATACCATCAGGTTATTAAATGATTACAACAACAGAATGGCGTCCAAAGCTAAAGATGGGCGGTCTTTGTTACTAGAGTGTAGTAGGTAGAGAGGGTATCATTAACCCTTGTCTAGCGGGGGTTTTGGGCTTATTTGGGCATATTCAGGCCCTCCTGAATGATACATCAAGTATCTGCATGAAAAGAAATGTATTTAGCAAAAAACTATGCGCTAAAAGCTTCAAAATGAGACCAGAACGAGCTACGTAGCACTCGTGGTTCTCATACAGTGGTACCAGTAACATGGGAGTTTAGCGTATAGCGGTATATTTTTCCCAGCTACGCTCACTACTGGCTACACTGCCAGCCTCTCGAGAATACAGGGAGGCTGAGTCAGTGGGCGGCGGTAGGCCCTGGGAGTCGGACGTGTGGCCCGCTGCACTCCCGGCCATTTGCACTCGATTTTAACCCTTTAAAAGCCATAATAATGCTCCTAACTTGTTGCAAATTGACGACCGGCTATAGAGGGCACCGCTCTTTAAGGGTTAAACACCACACACACATACACACATACACACACACACGTTTAGGCCAAGGGAGTGCTGACAAAGCTGAACTCTTTGCTCAAACTTTTGCCAGAAACTCTACCTTGGATGATTCCGGTGCTATTCCTCCCTCTCAACCCCCCTCTCTCCTACTTATGCCTAATATCCTAATCTCTTCTAAAGATGTACTTTCTACCCTCTCTGGGCTTAACACTAATAAGGCGTACGGTCCGGACGGTGTTCCTCCTGTTGTTCTCAAAAACTGTGCTTCCGTGCTGACTCCCTGCCTAGGCAAACTCTTTCGTCTCTGTCTATCCTCTAACGTCTTCCCTTCATGGTGGAAGATTGCTCACATTCAACCTGTCCCAAAGAAGGGTGACCGCTCTCAACCCTCCAACTATCGTCCAATTGCTCTCATCTCTTGTATCTCTAAAGTTTTTGAAACTATTCTTGCTTCCAAATTTCTTAAGCATTCCTCTTCTCATAATCTGCTCTCAGATCGCCAGTATGGCTTCCTTAAGGGTCGCTCTACTGGTGATCTTCTTTCATATCTTACTAACTCTTGGTCATCCAACTTTCAGGACTTCGGTGAGACTTTTTCTGTTGCACTAGACATATCGAAGGCCTTCGATAGAGTCTGGTACAAATCTTTAATTTCCAAACTGCCCTCCTTCGGTGTCTGTCCCTCCATCTGTGCCTTTGACTCTAATTTCCTTTCCGGCCGTTCCATAGCTGCGTTTGTGGATGGCCATCGCTCAATTCCTCATCCTATCAACTCCGGTGTTCCTCAGGGTTCTGTCCTATCTCCTATTCTCTTTCTAATTTTCATAAATGATCTTCTCAACTGTACATCTAGTCCCATCCATTCATATGCAAATGACTCTACTTTACACAACTCAATTAGTTTTCCAGAATGCCCCAGCCAGCAGTCCCTCAAAAGTAAACGTAATGAATCCATAAAATGCTTATCTTCTGATCTAGCTACTATTTGCAATTGGGGCAGAGAAAACCTTGTTACATTTAATGCTTCCAAAACTCAATTTATCCATCTTACTACCTGTCAGGAACCTCCAGAAGACTATCCCTTATTCTTCAACAATTCAAAAATCAACCCTTCATCTTCCCTCAATTTTCTAGGTGTCTCTTTTTCTTCTGCTCTCACTTGGAAGGACCATATTACCAGTCTCGCTAAGGCAGCCTCCCAGAAGCTGGGTGTGCTCAACCGCCTCAATGGGTTCTTAACCCCTGCGCAGCTACTTGCTCTGTACAGGGGCACAGTGCGTCCTTGTATGGATTATTGTTCACATGTGTGGGGAGGATCCTCTCACACCGCACTCCTAGATAAAGTAGAAAGGAAAACTTTTCGTATCATTAACTCCCGTCCACTCACCAATTCTCTGCAATCTCTCTCTCTTCGCCGCAATGTTGCATCTCTCTCACTATTCTATCGCTACTACAATAATCAGTGTTCCTCGGAGCTTTCCCAGTGTATACCACCTACTCTACCTAGGGTACGTAGTACCTGCCTTGCAACACAATCCCACCCCTACTCTGTGCATCTCTCCAACCCAAGAGTGAAATGCTATTCTCAGACTTTCTTCTATTCAACTGCTGAGCTCTGGAACTCTCTCCCATAATCAGTCTTTCCCTCTTCTTATGACTTAAATTGCTTCAAACTCTGTGTGTCCAGGCATTTTAGCTCGAACATCCCTTGATTTCGGCCCTGTCACTCTTTGAAATCTGGGGGAGGCAGTCGCTGCAAGCAGTTATGCCTTTTGTCTCCCTCATTCACATAGAAAAAAAAAAAAAAAAAGGAATTTACAGTATGTGTAGGGCCGGGATATATGGACTCGGACTCTTTCTCTTTCTCTCTCTCTCTCTCCCTCACTATCAGTGGTGCCTAGTTTTGGGGAGAGGCTAATGAATGATGCAAGGTTTCATATTTTTCTTAACTATGAAAGTATTTATAATAGTAGATAATAAATGGAACAATCAAGAACATTTACTGAAGCAATGCATTACACACACAAGAAAATAATTCCATTTGAACAAATACATCGACTGGAGATTGTAACATTGGCAGGAGACCCAGGTTATTATTATAGTATTATTACAATTTTATTTCAATTTTGTTATAATTTTTATTATTCTAATACTTATCACTATTATTATTATTAGTATTATTAGGGGTTCGACCCCTACGGGGAACCCCTATTGTAATCATTAAACCCACTTATTCATCCACATTCTTTTTACACGCCGGTTTTGAAGCAATAACTCCAGAACCGCTTTTTGGATCGAGATCAAACTTTCACAAGTGGTGCGTTTTTGTATTGGGCAACTTTTGATATGATAAACATGTGGCATGGCGGCCAAACAGGTTCGTGGCAGCCGATTTCCCGAAAACCTTAACGCCTAAATACCGTCTCTCCCACTCATAGGAAATTATTGGGCTTTGGCATATGGACTCCACTACTAATGCTCCGCAAATGTTATAGAGAAGGTTTTGCTTTTGCACGTGGGTTTTTTTCCGGCAATCTTGAAAAAACCTCGAATTCCACATCTTGAAAACTACGCCGATGATCAAAGCCATGTTTGCGTAGTTGGGTGAGGCTCGCGATTCCGAACGTTTTGATACATAAAGAATATAAATGGGTGGAATAGTTTGGCCGCAGCATTGAAAACTGTCTATTCTTAAATGACTTTAAAACCGTATTCACTACCCACACAAAGTGTACCGTCTACAGTCTATAGGCTTCCACGCATCCCCCAGTTTTGCTTAATAACATAGTCGATTTATTATTCAGATCTATTATTTTTTTTTATTTAACTCTCTCAAAACAGTTCGAGTCCCTACGAATTCCACCAATTATTTAGCCAACCTACCTATACATACCTACTCTACCAAATAATAATGATAATTCAAATTTATTTTTGGTGAATAGCAGAGTATTGGCATAAGGTTTTTAACAATTCCTCCCTTTGCCAAATGCTTTGTTTAACACCTTACGAGCGGCCTATGCGGTTTATTTATGTGTACCGCACAGCGGGGTGTTTTTAGCCAAAATAGGGCTGTTTACGTGATCATTTTCATGCCTAAATAAGACCCAGAACGTAAAACAAGTACCTATCCCTGAAAGGGCATAAACAGAGCTTTCGAATGACACCATAACGATCCTTGTATGATGGATAGTTTTCTTGCAATAACCGTGCAACGCGAGTGCAAAAAGCAGGTAATTCGGTACTTTCAGTACATAATTGAGTATGTAGCGAGTGAGAGAGGGAGGAGGGAGCTGAGATTTGTGTCAGTAGGTTCGCCGCGGTGGTCTGGAGCAGTCATACGCTCGCTAGTCTCCTGCCACCACTTGTCTCTCTCTCTCAGCCACATTACGTGAAATTGCCACTCGAGTTATGTCGAGCGCCGCCACATAGTCCAGCTTTATTTAACTCGACTTATGTTGCTCGCCGCTAATTAAGGGTTAATAACAAAGCTCTAGACATTCAAAGTTTTGACAATTTTTGGTGTGGTGTGACTTACCTTTCCTCCTCCCTCAAGCAGCAAGCAACGTTATCAGGGGTTCAAGTAGTATTGCACGCTTCCATAAAAATATATATAGTCCGGTTTTTATGCAATAACTCCGGAACTGCTTGTCGGATCGGGACCAAACTTTGACACTAGGTGCATTTTTGTATTGGGCAACTTTTGATATGATATCCAAAATGGTGGCCAGACACCCCCGTGGCAGCCTTTCACACCCAACCCATCTCGTCCTATCTAATTTTATGTTGAACTCTATTGTTCTTGATCCCACTATAGGACTCAGTAGCCTATTCCACATATCTACAACTCTGTTATTAAACAAATAGAGGCAGATCCCTTACATACCCTGTCTCTCTCTGTCGCTCATTTGCTTGCACACCGGTACAAATGAGGCAGATCCCTTACACATGCAACTAAGATGAACATGGGAATCTGCAGACAAGTGGCCCACAAAAGGTAGATCCCTTTCACATCCAACCCATTTCGTCCATATGACTATCTGCTTTTATCTTGAAATTCTCTATTGTTCTTGATCCCACTATAGCACTAGGCAGCCTATTTCACATATCTACGACTCTGTTATGAGAGAGGCAGATCCCTTACACAGGCAATCTCTCTCTCTCTCTCTCTCTCTCTTATTTGCACACTTGTACAAATGAGGCACATCCCTTACATATGCTACCAAGATGAAAATGGGAGTCTGCAGAGAGCCGATTGGCCCACACACGGCAGATCCCTTTCACACCCAACTCATCTCGTTCTATCAAATTTTATGTTGAAGCTCTATTGTTATTGATCCTACTATAGCACTCGGTAGCCTATTCCACATATCTACAACTCTTATACCAAGCGAATAGACGCACATCCCTTACACAGCCAATCTTTTTCTCTCTCGGTCTTGTTTGTTTGCACACCGGTACAAATGAGGCAGATCCCTTACACATGCAACCAAGATGAAAATGGGAGTCTGCAGAGCCAAGTGGCCCACATAAGGCTGATCCCTTTCACACCCAACCCATCTCATAAATGTTACCTGTTATTTACACTACTTACTATACACCCATGTTATCATATACCTGCAACCAAAACACAATTGTAAGAAATACTGGTAGGAACATAAGAAAATGGGAGTCTGTAGAGAGCCAATTGGCCCCCACAAGACAAATCCTTTTCACACCCAACCCATCTCATAAAAACTCTCTCATTTATCTCTGTCTTCCTTACATTTATGACATCCTAGTCTCCGTCTCTGTCACAAATGAGAACATATGAAAACCGGAGTTTGCAGAGAGCCGATTGGCCCACACATGTCAGATCCCTTTCACACCCAATCCATCCCGCGTTCTCTCTCTCTCTCTCTCATATTTATCGCTATCTTCCTTATGTTTACGATGTCCTATTCTCTCTTGCCATACTCTCTCTCTCTCCCTCACAAATGAGAACATAAACAAAATAAGGGAATCGGAGGCTGCAGAGAGCCAATTGACCTACACATGGCAGATCCCTTTCACACCCAACCCATCTCGTTCTATCTAATTTCAAGTTGAAGCTCTGTTGTTCTTGATCCCATTATAGCACTCGATAGCCTATTCCACATATCTACAACTGTTACTAAACAAATAGAGGCAGATCCCTCATACAGCCAATCTCTCCCTCTCTCTCTCATGTTTGTTTGCACAATCTGTTCCTTCTGTAGTTTCTCTATGCCCGATAAGTTAAATGAGCTTTTGTATCCAACACAATACCCTGCTTGCAAAACCGCTCGAACCCCCGGACAACAACGTTGCTTGCAACTTTAATTATTATTATTATTATTATTATTAAGGGGGGTGGCAGCCAAGTTACCATTGAGGAACGTTTCGGCAGTAGCTCACGCCATCATCAGTGGTCTAAAATTGACAGACAAACACATATTAGAATATGGGAGAGTCGAGAGACTTAAAAGTTCATTAATTAACCCCCTGAATGCCAGGTCCGTATATATACGGACTAGGGTCTTGTCACGCCCAGTGCCAGGTCCGTATATATACGGAATCGCCGAAAAAAAATTGTAGCAGCGAAACGACTGCACCTATGGCTTTCATATTTCTACCACATGTATCCCTTCTGGCTTCTTGCCACCACCAACACAACCCCCTCCCGCCACCCACTCGCTGACTATTGGTCGCCTCACAAGGAAAAAAAAAGGAAAATCTGTGGCGGCGAAACGACTGCACCAATCGGTTCCATATTTGTGTGACAAGTCCCTTACCCTTCTGCCTTCACCCCACCACACCCTCAACCGCCTCCCACCACCCACTTCCAGCGTATCCGTACGAAGAAAAGGACAAAAAGGAAAATCTGTGGTGGCGAAACTACCTCACCAATCGGCTTCATATTTGTAACACAGTCAATTATTACGGTTCTATCTTCCCCCCACCATCCCTCAAACCAACCTCCTACCTATACGTTCCGATACCATAATAAGTCGATGATTTACTCTGAAAATTTCAGCTACATTCGGGACCATCGGGGACCTAATTTCTGGCGAAAATGGACAAGGGGAGTGGTTCTTTTACCATTATCCTTCCTTTCTCACCCAACTTGATAGATTTAGCCAACAAAAAAAAATAATAATCCTCTGGCACTGGCAGATGCATAGGGTCAATAATTGTCTGGCACTCTGCGGGGGTTTTAACTTAAAAACACACAATTATAAATAATTAGGGTGGTCCCCACCCTAATTATTTATAATTGTGTGTTTTTAAGTTTTTTGGCTTTTTTGGTGGTAGTTATTAAAAACAAAATATATATAATAATAATCAATTTAGAACACTAAATCAACAGGCAATATTAAGGAGGGTGGCAGACAAGTTGAGAAACATTTCGGCAGTAGCTCATGCCATCATCAGTGGTCAGACAAAACACATATTAGAATATGGGAGAGTCGAGGGACCTAATTATTTATAATTGTGTGTAATTATTATTATTATTATTATTATTATTATCATTATTATTATTTGTATTATTATTATTATTAGGGGTTCGAGCCCTGCGGGGAACCCCTATTGTAATCATTAAATCTTCTTATTCTTCCAAATTATTTTTCCACGCCGGTTTATACGCAATAACTCCAGAACCACTTTTTAGATCGGGACCAAACTTTCACACAAGGTGCGTTTTTGTATTGGGCAACTTTTGATATGCTAAATATCCAAAATGACGGCCAAACAGGTCCGTGGCAGCCATTTTCCCGAAAAATTTAAAACTTAAATACCGTCTCTCCCACTTAAAGAAAATTATTGGGCTTTGGTATATGGAGTCCACTACTAATGCTCCGCAAATGTTAAGGAAAAGGTTTTGCTTTTTCACGTGGGTTTTTTTCCGGCAATCTTGAAAACACTTGAATTCCACATCTTTAAAACTATGCCGATGATCAAAGCCATTTTTGCGTAGTTGGGTGAGGCTCGCAATTCCGAACGTTTTGATACCAAAAGAATATAAATGGGTGGAATAGTTTGGCCGCAGCATTGAAAACTGTCTATTCTTAAATGACTTTAAAACCGTATTCGCTACCCACACAACGTTTTCAGTCTTCAGTCTATAGGCTTAATAACATAATCGATTAATCATTCAGATCCATATTTTTTTTTTAATTTAACTCTCAAAATAGTTCGAGTCCCTACAAATTCCACCAATTATTTAGCCAACCTACTTATACATACCTACCCAACAAAAAAATCATAATTCAAATTTATTTTTGGTGAATAGCAGAGTATTGGCTAAGGTTTTTAACAATTCCTCCCTTTGCCAAATGCTTAGCTTAACCCTTCTTTGGCAGCGCCCGCCTTAAGGCGGTTAGAAAGCCAAGGCCTAAAAAGCGGGGACCGCCTTATTACGTATGCGATTTTTAGCACATAATCGGCTCTGAGAGAGAGTCCGAGCGGTGGGAGGAGCGCGGGTGGGCTCTGACCGTTCGGCATGGACCCAGTCCCGCCACTGAGGGTAACATCACATCCCACCACATCTCTGGTTTCGCAATACAGGGTAAAATCTGACAAAATTACTGTATTTTAGGGATTTTCCCTTCGTGTTGCACGATCGTTGCAAGAGAACCCTTGGTCATACAAGGATGGTTCAGGTGTCATTGGAAAGCTCAATTATCGCCCTTTCACGGATACATAATTTTATTACGCTCTGGCTCTTCTTTATGCATGAAAAAGAGCATGGAATGAATCTCGTTTAGGGTAAGACTACCCGCTGGGCAGGTAGTAGCGTTACAAAACTAGCCGCTCGTTGAGTGTTAATAACAATGATATGGACCTTCAAAGTTTGACAATTGCCCGTGCAACAGCCTTCACCAAGGAATCTGGTACGTGCATAAGAGGAGAGCCCACTCAATGTAATAATTATGTTCCTACAGCGACGGTGGCGCCTCTAGAGGCCAATAGGTAATAACATGTTGATCAAGCCATTTGTTTCCCTCTTGATATTGTTTATACAAATTAAGATGATACTCTGAAGACCACTTGCATGTATACAGTTTGTGAATGTACGAACAATAAGGAATTCTAAAGAATAAAACACCTCCTCCCCTTTCAGTTAATGCCTGGCAGATTTTGTTTATACCTATGAGCTGCTTGGCGGCGCTGGGTGTCGGGAAGTTACACTAAGCTTATTGAAGTGGACAATCCTTTCCTAATGCTCCTTTCCTTGCCTTGACCCTGCTATTACGAACTTTATGCTGACATAAACCTTATCTGCCCATAATAATTATGATTTAGGCTTTCAGTTATACTCCATCCTACACATAACTCACTGCCATAACTTAATATAACTAGTTTGGACAAGTGTAGCTCAAATATAGACTATATAACAAGTCTGGGTTTGAGTCTGCGCAGTTCATCCCTTTGCGTGCGTAGTTAGCGAGACTGTATCGCTAGATCCGTTTTCAAAAGCAGCTAGAATATCATCTATATTTAATAAATACAAATACTCGTATGAATGATGCTACAACCTCTGGAAGGGTTTTTGTTGGTTTGTTTTGCATGTTTTACAATTAAATATGGTTCTAGAATGTGATATTTATAGAGTATCACTGGGAATTATGTTGCTAATGTCAAAAATGCAAGCTAAATGTAGCGTTTCAAGATGTAGCGTTAAAGTAGCTATATTGGCAACACTGAGTCACTTAGTTGTCACCAAGGAGGTTATATTAGGGGGAGGGATAGGGGGTAGAACGTACCCTATGTAAACGTGAAGCCAGATAAAATATTGGCAGGTATGCTAAAAGACGAAAATAATATCGTAGATACGAAGTGATGGAAGTAAACAGGACAGTTCAAGAGAGAGACAGAGAGAGAGTGTAAGTAATTGTCGCTAGATAGGTGTGTGTGTGCTTGTGTGATGGTCTTGTGTAGCTATGTGTGTGCTTGTTTGAGTGTCGCTATAGGCTACGTATTAGTTATCTCTCTCTCTCTCTCTTTCTCTTATTTATCACTGTCGTCCTTACGATTACGACATACTAGTGCATGAGAACATAGGAAATAGGGAGCCTCTCTCTCTCTTTCTCTCACACACAAATGAAAACATAAGTAAACAGGAGTCTGCAGAGAGCCGATTGGCTATAGGACTCGGTAGCCTATTTCACATATCTACAACTCTGTTACTAAACGAATAGAGGCAGATCCCTTACACCCAGTCTCTCTCTCTGTCGCTCGTTTGTTTGCACACCGGTACAAATGAGGCAGATCCCTTACACATGCAACTAAGATGAAAATGAGAATCTGCAGAGAGACAAGTGGCCCACAAAAGGCAGATCCGTTTTACATCCAACCCATTTCGTCCATATGACTATCTGAATTTATCTTGAAATTCTCTATTATTCTTGATCCCACTATATAGCACTAAGTAGCCTATTTCACATATATCCCTTACACAGCCAATCTCTCTCTCTCTCTCTTATTTGCACACTGGTACAAATGAGGCAGATCCCTTACACATGCTACCAAGATGAAAATGGGAGTCTGCAGAGAGCCGATTGGCCCGCACACGGCAGATCCCTTTCACACCCAATCCATCTCGTCCTATCAAATTTTATGTTGAAGCTCTATTGTTATTGATCCCACTATAGCACTCGGTAGCCTATTCCACATTATCTACAACTCTTTTACCAAGCGAATAGAGGCAGATCCCTTACACAGCCAATCTCTTTCTCTCTCGCTCTTGTTTGTTTGCACACCGGTACAAATGAGGCAGATCCCTTACTCATGCAACCAAGATGAAAATGGGAGTCTGCAGAGAGCCAAGTGGCCCACATAAGGAATATCCCTTTCACACTCAACCCATCTCATAAATGTTACCTGTTATTTACACTACTTACTATACACCCATGTTAGCATATACCTGCAACCAAAACACAATTGTAAGATATAGCAAACGGCAGATCCCTTTCACATCCAACCCATTTTGTCCATGACTATCTGATTTTATCTTGAAATTCTCTATTGTTCTTGATCCCACTATAGCACTAGGTAGCCTATTTCACATATCTACGACTCTGTTACAAGAGAGGCAGATCCCTTCCAAAGCCAATCGCTCTTTCTCTCTCTTATTTGCACACTGGTACAAATGAGGCAGATCCTTTACACATGCTACCAAGATAAAAATGGGAGTCTGCAGAGAGCCAATTGGCCCACACATGGCAGATCCCTCTCACACCCAATCCATCTCGTCCTATCAAATTTTATGTTCAAGCTCTATTGTTATTGATCCCACTATAGCACTCGATAGCCTATTCCACATATCTACAACTCTTTTACCAAGCGAATAGAGGCAGATCCCTTACACAGCCAATCTCTTTCTGTCTTGCTCTTGTTTGTTTGCACACCAGTACAAATGAGGAAGATCCCTTACACATGTAACCAAGATGAAAATGGGAGTCTGCAGAGAGCCAAGTGGCCCACATAAGGCAGATCCCTTTCACACTCAACCCATCTCATAAACGTTACCTGTTATTTACACTACTTACTATACACCCATGTTATCATATACCTGCAACCAAAACACAATTGTAAGAAATAGGAACATAAGAAAATGGGAGTCTGTAGAGAGCAAATTGGCCCACATAAGACAGATCCTTTTCACACCCAACCCATCTCATAAAAACTCTCTCTCATTTATCTCTGTCTTCCTTACATTTATGACATCCTAGTCTCTCTCTCTCTCTCACAAATGAGAACATAAGAAAACCGGAGTCTGCAGAGAGCCGATTGGCCCACACATGTCAGATCCCTTTCACACCCAACTCATCCCATACTTTCTCTCTCTCTCTCTCTCTCTCTCTCGCATTTATCGCTATCTTTCTTATGTTTATGACATCCTATTCTCTCTCGCCATACTCTCTCTCCCTCACAAATGAGAACATAAAAAAAAAATAAGAAAATGGGAGTCTGCATCTAATTTTATGTTGAACTCTATTCCACATATCTACAACTCTGTTACTAAATGAATAGAGGCAGATCCCTTACACACCTAGTCTCTCTCTCTCGCTCGTTTGTTTGCACACCGGTACAAATGAGGCAGATCCCTTACACATGCAACTAAGATAAACATGGGAATTTGCAGACAAGTGGCCCACAGAAGGCAGATCCCTTTCACATCCAATCCATTTCGTCCATATGACTATCTGATTTTATCTTGAAATTCTCTATTGTATTTTATCCCACTATAGCACTAGGTAGCCTATTTCACATATCTGCGACTCTGTTACGAGAGAGGCAGATCCCTTACACAGCCAATCTCTCTCTCTCTTATTTGCACACTGGTACAAATGAGGCAGATCCCTTACACATGCTACCAAGATGAAAATGGGAGTTTGCAGATTGCCAAGTGGCCCCCACAAGGCAGATCCCTTTCACACCCAACCCATCTCATAAACGTGATATGTTACACACTTACTATACACAAGGGCGGGTGCCCAACCCTGAAAGGGGTTGAAATAGGGGCGCTATCCCCCCGCCAAAGGCGGCTTTCTAGGGCCTTTCCTAGCTGATGCTGAGAGGATTGGGTTCTAGTCATGTGGTGATGGGCTGGTCTATCAGAGTGAGAACTGAGCGATCTCTGCCATACCCATAGCTTACTCTGACTGTTCCTTTTACTTATATATTTTCTAGATCTTAAGTGACGGCATCTCTTTCGTGGATTGACCTCCCAATCTACCAAGATTGGAAGCCAAAGCGTCACATTTTTCCTTTGCCCCTCAACTTTCTCTTCATAATTGATGAGGGGCACAGGGCCCTGGGTGGGTCTTTGGTTTCCCGGGCGTTTCCGCACCCTCCTCAGCTCCCGGCCATGGAGTGGCTTCGGTCACCCAGGCTTTATTGTGGTCGGCAGGGAGGGTTCTGTGGGGGCTCTCGGTTATGGCCTCGGCCTTGCTCGGGGCCTTCGGGCTGTTCGGCCAGGCAGCTTGGGGAACAACAACAACAAAAACTATACACAAATGTTATCATATACACTCAACCCTCCATTTATTAGACTAAAAGGGGGGATACCCAGTCCGTCAGTGCTAGAAAATTATTAAATTATGTGACAATTCCTCTCCCTTGCTTTTGGTTCCCACATTGGTTTGGTTGTTTTATTATCCTCTGTTTCTTTGATATCTCCCTATTAACCCTTTGGCTGCAGGCTGTTTTGGGCTATTTAGGGCCTATTCAGGCACTCCTGAATGATAAATCAAGCATCTGCATTAAATGAAGTGTATTCTGCCGAAAACTAGGCAAAAATTGCTTCAAAATGACACCAGAACGGACCGTATACGTGGTCTGGTTCACCCGCAGTGATCCCAGTGAAACGCGGGAACCCCGCTATTATGTAACACTCGCTCGCTTGGCTGCACTTATGAGAGAGACAGAGAGAGACTCGCCCGCCACACAGCCTTGCTCAGTGAACCGCTCGGTGCTCCGAGGGTCGGAGGTGGGCCCCTCACGCTCCCACCCACTGACACTCGATTCTTACGTTTTTTATAGGCTTTTAAAGCCTGGAAATTGCTGTAACTTGCCAAAATATTCCAGAACGTCACCCGCAGCGAAGGGGTTAAAGTACAACAATGTTAGTTGTTTGGTATGTATTTAATCTGTGATTAATTTCTAATGTGATGGAATAGATATAATGTTTAGATTTATTGATAGTGATCAAAATGATAAAACTAAAACAAAAATATGATACTGTAACATTTATGGTACAAACCTCCTATAAACGTAATGCCCATAGATGGCATTCTCACTTTCTTTCTGTTCACACATTGGTTTGGTTGTTTTAGTATCTTTTGTTTCATGATATCTTCCTATTAATGTACAGAAATAATAGTTGTTTGGTATGTATTAAATCTGTGATTAATTTCTAATGTGATGGTATTGAAAACATGAACATCCCACCAACTCACTAGAAATAAAATTATTCAAGAGCCAAACAACAAGATTTCCCCCATCTTATCCCTCTGGCACAGAGCTCATTGACTGGTAACATGTTGCCATACAAAGGGTATTGTTTTTCCCATTTATTAATTTCCTCATTTGGGACAAATGAGAAAAGTTAGGGGAAGAGTTTCAAATATTTTTGTAATAACTTGTGTCTATTTTTGTTTTTAACAGTTGTTGGAATATATATATTTTTAATTCCATCACATCAAAAATGAAACCCAGATTAAATAGAGACCATACATCAATTATTTCTGTCCATTGATAAAACTAGAAATAAATAGAAATATAAAAAGGGAAATCAATTTATATACATGTAAATATAGATAGACTAGGGGTCCTATCTGTTAAAGGCGATATCCATTGAAGGGAGGTCTGGTGAATGGAGGTTCGAGTGTACCTGCAACCAAGATATAATTGCAAGAAATAGGAACATAAGAAAAAGGAAGTCTGCAGAGAGCCAATTGGCCCACACAAATAAATCCCTTTCACACCCAACCCATCTCATAAACTCTCTCTCTCTCACACACACACACACACAAATTAGAACATAAGAAAACGGGAGTCTGCAGAGAGCAGATTGGCCCACACACGGTAGATCCGTTTCACACCCAACCCATCTCGTCCTATCAAATTTTATGTTCAAGCTCTATTGTTATTGATCCCACTATAGCACTCGGTAGCCTATTCCACATATCTACAACTCTTTTACCAAGCAAATAGAGGCAGATCCCTTACACAGCCAATCTCTTTCTCTCTCACTCTTGTTTGTTTGCACACCGGTACAAATGAGGCAGATCCCTTACATATGCCACCAAGATGAAAATGGGAGTCTGCAGAGAGCCAAGTAGCCCACATAAGTCAGATCCCTTTCACACCCAACACATCTCATGAACGGTACCTGTTATTTACACTACTTACTATACACCCATGTTATCATATACCTGCAACCAAATCACAATTGTAAGAAATAGGAACATAAGAAAATGGGAGTCTGCAAAGAGCCAATTGGCTCACACAAGACAGATCCTTTTCACACCCACCCATCTCATAAAAACTCTCTCTCTCTCTCTCTCATTTATCTCTGTCTTCCTTACATTTATGACATCCTAGTCTCTCTCTCTCTCACAAATGAGAACATAAGAAAACCGGAGTCTGCAGAGAGCCGATTGGCCCACACATGTCAGATCCCTTTCACACCCAACCCATCCTGCGCTCTCTCTCTCTTTCTCATATTTATCGCTATCTTCCTTACGTTTACGACATGCCATTCTCTCTTGCCATACTCTCTCTCTCTCCCTCACAAATGAGAACATAAACAAAATAGAAAATGGGAGTCTGCAGAGAGCCGATTGACCTACAGATGGCAGATCCCTTTCACACCCAACACATCTATCTAATTCTATCTAATTTCAAGTTGAAGCTCTATTGTTCTTGATCCCATTATAGCACTCGGTAGCCTATTCCACATATCTACAACTCTGTTACTAAACGAATAGAGCCAGATCCCTTACACAGCCAATTTCTCCCTCTCTCGCTCTTGTTTGTTTGCACAATCTGTTCCTTCTGTAGTTTCTCCATGCCTGATAAGTTAGATGATCTTTTGATATCTGTGACACAGCTTTTGTATCCAACACAATACCCTGCTTGCAAAACTGCTCGAACCCCGGACAACGTTGCTTGCAACTTTAATTATTATTATAATTATTATTATTAGTAGTAGTAGTAATAGTATTAGTACCAAAGAGTACGATTTCATCAGATTTTAACCAAAATTCATACTATATAAGTAGGGACAAAAATGGCCAAAGACTGCCAGCAATCTATAGACAAATTTGCCAAAGGCAGTTTTACACGAAGGATTTTCCAGGCAACATTTGATGCGCAATATATAATTCTTGCAACATTTTGCCCCCAAATTGTACTGATATCGGAAACTAATAACTGTATGAATATAAATATATTTAAGTTTGTCAATATAAACTAATATTAAGATAAATTAATTTAACAGATTTATTCGTCAATATAACAATCAGATGGCTTACATCGAGCTACACAAGTACCCCATCAACAAAAGAGAACAATGCGGAAAAAACGAGGAAAACGAAACTGCCAGTTCACCAGGAATGGATTAACAACGATTCAAGACCTATAACGACACACTCCACACCAGACAGACAGACATATCATACAAGCTCAGCCTCTTAACCTGTGTGCCCATGTTATCCTGACCAACACTCACCCTGACAGACCAAAGAATGTTGCCTCTACCACTTCACCTTAACAAAGTGGCACCAACAACGAAGATACTAGTTTGCAGGCTTCATTTGCAAATCGCCTGACTGTTCTTGACTAGAGTCGACCCTGTTATGTTTGCAATTAACAGTGTATGTGGTAGTCCTTTGTTTACAATAAGGACTTAAAGTAACAAAAGTGAAAGTCTTGTGATTGAAATTAGGACAAAAGTGTTAAAAATAATCCCTCTCTAAATGTTCCTTGTGCTCCTGCCCCATTTGTAATCAGCAGTAACCTTAGCTCAGTGGCTTTGTTTGCAACTGGTCCTGCTAGTAATCTTTAAGATACTTGGATGCTCGAGGTAAATGCCTAACGGGTTGCAAGTCGTAGAAATGTGGTGTCATGTGTATTACCCTATGTGAGGTATTTTTATCACTGCTCTGAGCTCCGTACGCTTTTTCCCAGCAACTTTTATCCACAACTTATATGATCAACTCTTACCTGGTAGTTTCTAATATATATATTTAGTAAACTTAAGACAAGGCTACTTTATCTGGCTCAAATAATATATATATATATATATATATATATATATATATACAGGTATATATATATATGTATATATACAGTATATACAGTATATATATATATATTATATATATATATATATATATATATATATATATATATATATATATATATATTATATAATACATATATATATATATGTATAATTGTATATATATAATATATATATATATATATATATATATATATATATATATATATATATATATATATATCATAATTAAAACAAGGCTATTTTATTTAGCTAAAATAACACACAGTGAGACCATTTGTTACATATATTTTGTTATATTACAATAGTTTGGTTGGGAATACTTGTGGAAGCCTTAAGGTACAAGGCCGAGATGGGTCGTACTAGGTGACCAACTTGGCTTTCGTCTGCATCGTGATGAGGGCCTGAAGAAGGGGGGGAGGTCCCAGGCACAATTGTAGCTCAAATAGCAAGGGCTCCTTGTCACCCAGTATGACCCATCTCGACCTTTCACCTCAAGGCTTGGGAAGCCAGAAGCATTCCAACCAATCTATTGTATTATAACCAAGTAAATATAATCTGCTTTAGTACGAGTTATTTTAAACAGATAAAATAGCCTTATTCTCATTTGTAATATATGAGTAAAACTTGAGGGAAAAAACGCTCGCATATACCTTAAAAAGACACACAAGCACAGAACAGGGATTTAAATACCTCGCACCTCTTGTTACGTCACGGACAGCTGAGTAATACACGTGAGCAGACCAACAGGCTAACTATTTCTGAAGTGCAAACAAATCTCTCAAAATACATGGATGTTTCCGAGAGTGGCCTAAGAATAGTGAGGGTAGTATCAACACACTCACAAGATCAGTGTGTGTGTGTGTGTGTGTGTGACCCTTCTGAACCTTTCCATCTTTACCCTCTGTTTTCCAACTTCACTCACTTTCTTTACTGCATTCACTCCTTCACTCACGCATTTATCTCTCGCTCTCCCATCTCTTTCCTTCGCCTCCCTCTCTCTTTCTTTTATTCCCCCCCCCCCTCTCTCTCTCTCTCTCTCTCTCTCTCTCTCTCTCTCTCTCTCTCTCTCTCTCTCTCACACACACACACACACACACACACACACAAATACAAACAAACAACAAGCAGTGGTATTGAGAAACAAACATTTAATAGGTATATAAATTAACATTTCATAACAGGGGTTCAGTGAAAAATAATCACAAAAAGAAAGGAACATTGAGAAAATAGTAACCACCAGAAGACGAAGAAACCCTACACCAGAAATACCATTATATAAACACATAACATACCCAAGACAGTGGTAATCCCTGCCTACCCTTCTACTGTCCAATCTCACATCACTAACCAACAAGCTGGAGGGGCTCATCGTCGCCACAAGCTCAGTAAACAGTGATGATGTAGCCATAACAGAAGCCTGGCAAATTACTCTCAAGATATGCTCTATAGACAACCATCATCTATTCTCCCACCTACGGACAAACAAACGCCGACACCCTAAGGTCAACTTACCCCTGTGCTAAGCTTGTGATCTGTGGAGAGTTCAATACAATTGGTAGCATTTCCCTTTGAGAACAAAAGCAAAACTAAAGAAAGTCGTAAATGTTGCTACCCATGGTGACAGTACTTTGGATTTTATCATATCTGACATGTGTAATGTGTATCAGACCCTGCACAGCCCATCCCAACCCTCAGTCGTAGCCCCCATCTGTCTGTCCTCTGGCCCCCCCTATACTACCCCACCATCTCCCAACCACCTCCACCTGACAACACAAAGAGTTATTGCCCTCTCACTGATTATGGTATCTGAAGCTTTGGTGGTGGTTGTCTGTTAAATGCTAGAAACACTTATGAGAGACAGACTTGTAAGTCACTTAGAGGAAAACAACATTCTCAAATATACTCAACATGGCTTCTGTAACAGAAGTTCCTGCTTATCTAACCTCTCAGACTTTTTCCACGATATCCTCTACCTATATGACGAGAGTAAAGCTGTAGATATTATATGCCTAGATTTTCAGACCTTTGACAAAGTACACCACAAACGTTAATTGATAAAATTAAAAGCGCATGAAATACAAGGTGGATTGTTTAGATGGATAAAAAATTGATTCAGTGAAAGAAAACAAAGGGTAGTCATAAATGACATATATGAGGGCCTCACCTGTACAATCTCAAAGTTTACAGACGATACAAAAATTGCAAATACCGTACTCTCAAATGAACATATAGAAGATATGCAAAATCACCTAGATAAACTGTCATGTTGGGTTCAAATTTGGCAAATGAGTTTTAATGCGGATAAATGTAAAGTACTCCATATCGGAACCCGAAATGAGAAAGCAAACTATCCAATGAATGGCACTCAGCTTAAAAGTGTAGACAGACAGAGAAACAGATTTGAGAGTAACGATATCGAGTAACCTAATACCAAGTCAACAATGTACAGAAGCTGTTAAGAAGGCAACAGAAATAATTGGCTTTATAGGCAGGTCATTTTAGCATAAATCCAAAGATGTACTCATCACTCTTTACAATTCTTTAGTCCGTCCTCTTCTGGATTATTGCGTTCAATCCTGGTGCCCTTATTACCAAAAAGATATTGACAAACTGGAACTAGTTCAACGTAGAGATTCCAAAATTATACCTAGTCTAAGAAACAAACCATACAAGGAGCAGTTAAATCTATTTAATTTTATCCCAGTGCAGATTAAGAGGCGACGTAATTCAAGTGTTCAAAATCATCTAAGGCATCGTCAACGTGAACTGTAATAAGTACTAATAAAATTGTACATGGGGAAAATAGTTGCAAAATCATTGTTAAATCTTGTAACTCACATGAGTATAAGATTTGTTTCTACAATTGAGTTGTGAACTTGTGAAATGGGCTTCCTCGAGATGTTATAGACTTCAGCATCATTGATTCCTTTAACTCTGCAGCTGTTAAGCTATGGTATTTGGAAGTGCCCGCCATTGCGAAGGTATTCTGATTCATTCCTGACTAAAATCGTCAATTTACCATATATATATAATTATTACTTATCCATATGCACCTATTTTACTTTTAATATGAACATATGAACATTGGAAAGCAATAAAACAAGTGGTATCAGCAGTTGGCTGGTGAAAATTGTATATTTTAGCCCCGCGGTCGTAATCTGACCTTGAGTGGTGAGAGACAAACACCCTCCCTCTTTCTTGTCCCGGATCATACTGAGAGACAAGGGGTTAACTCAGACTGGCTTGGAGGGTCGGAAATACACTCCTCCACCATCCCTCTCTCTCCCACCCGTCCTACCACAAAAATACTCGATAAATATCGGGAATAATGGAGAAAATACCTAATAATTGAGGAGGGAGGAGAAAAGGGGGGTTGGGACACATGTGTAGGAATGGTAAAAAGTAATGGAGGGGAATTATCTCACCTAACCACAAATTGCTTTTTTTTTTAGTGCTACTGGGGTGTTTTAACCCTTGTCTAGCGGGGGGGGTTTTGGGCTTATTTGGGCATATTCAGGTCCTCCTGAATGATAAAGCAAGTATCTGCATGAAAATAAATGTATTCAGCAAAAAACTAGGCGCTAAAAGCTTCAAAATGAGACCAGAACGAGCTACGTAGCACTCGTGGTTCTCATACAGTGGTACCAGTAACATGGGAGTTTAGCGTATAGCGGCATATTTTTCCCAGCTATGCTCACTACTGGCTACACTGCCGGCCTCTCGAGAACACAGGGAACATGAGTTCATGGGCGGCGGTATGCCCTGGGAGTCGCCTGTCTGGCCCGCTGCGCTCCCGGCCATTTGCACTCGATTTTAACCCTTTAAAAACCTTAATAATGCTCCTAACTTGCTGCAAATTGGAGGCGGAATTAAGTCCGCCCCCGATCTTTAAGGGTTAAAAAAAATGTTTTAGGCCTTGGATCTTAAAGAGTCTTCCCACAGCCACCCAGTAAAACCTCTTAAGACTCTTCCAGCAGTTCCCGGGTTAAACATCACATAGACAAACATATTGCCTTAAACTCGCAGCTGACTGCATTGGTAAATGAATATTTTTTGTTCTCCTTTTTCCTCAGTTATATTGAGGATCACTACAGGTATAAATAATTAACTAAGATGTTACTCACTTTTCCGCAGATACACGAAAGATCAAATATAGCTGTGTTTTGTTATCAACCCAAATTGTTTCCTACAATCATCTCTTAACCCTGCTAGAAACATTAGTCTTAGGGCAGTACTTCCCTTTCCAATTGTATCCTACCCACTCTAAGCCAGTGTTGAACACTTTGAACAGCAGTGATATAGATGGCAAGCAACCTCGAGGGATCGCTAGACCTGTTGTTGCAAGACTTCCTGTGTACTCCTTTGTGGTGGTGGTGGTAGTAGAGGAGTGTGTGTGTGGGTGGGGGGGGGGGTTGGTGGTGGTGGTGGAGAGAGGAGAATATGGGAGGGGGTAGGAGGAGGTGGTGGTGGTGGTGGAGGAGAGGGGAGGGGGGGGGGGTGGGGGGAGGAGACCATAACATCAAAAGAAGGCCAAAAGAAGGAAAGCTTGCTTTAAAATTCCGGAAGTGAGGTACAGTGTGCTTTATTAAGATGGTGATGTAAATATTATGATGGGTCTAAAGGTAGCTGTTTGGCCTAGAGTTGGGAGGAATGTTAGGAAGCTACTGTACCATGATCAGACATAATATTATGGTGGCGCGCTCTCTCTCTCTCTTTCTCTCTCTCTCTCTCTCTCTCTCTCTCTCTCTCTCTCTCTCTCTCTCTCTCTCTCTCTCTCTCTCTCTCTCTCTCTCTCTCTCTCTCTCTCTCCATTCATCCCCCCTCCCTCCATCATATTGATCTTAAGGGCGGATGGGTGTATTTATGTCCTCATCTATATATATATATATATATATATATATATATAATGTGTTTTTTGCATCATTTTTTTTTTTTTTTTTTTTTTAGTTTCCTTCATAGACCTTCATCAAGATATAACACCCCCACCCCACCCCACCCCTCCCAAGACCCTCCCGGCCGAAGGCCGGTTCCTCTTAAATTACGGGCTCGCTATCGCTCGCCAGGAAAATAGAGACACCTAAATTAAACGAAAAGTCTTAATATTGGCAAAGAAATTGGGCAAAAGGTCTTAAAATCGCCGAACTAAGGGGCCGAACGTCATATAATCTGAAAACTAAATTGGTTAAAAATGAGAATGAAGGGGGACCAGAGAAACGACCCATATCTCTTAAAGGCAATGAGGACCCGTTTCTTCCTTATATTCTGGTTATTACTTGTGGATTAAACTCAGATTTGGATGGATTTTTATTAATCTTAGTTGTCAAAACCAACTCAATTAACCTTCTGACTCCCATATTTCCTTCCTTAGCTGAACACAATCGTCCAATGATAGCTAGAGTAAACTATCAAAACGCATCATATATATAAGGTATACGGACTGATAAAATACATAAATAAATAAATAATTAAATACATAAATAAATACAAAAATAAAGCTTTTCTACTACTCTAATAAAAAACTGTCTTCTGTCGAGGATAACATTTCACTCCTACTTAAATGTAATCATATATCTTCACTACAATTATTTCTACATTCAAGCCCAGGCACCATTGAATACAAAATTTAACTTAAGGGGAGATTTTCACTTAACCCCTACTGTACCAGAAACGTATTACTATAAATGTATCCTCCAGTACCAGGCATTGGGGCCAAAATGACTTCAGAGTCAAGAGAGAGCACCTTCTCACCCCAAAAATTGGAGGAGTACTGAGCCAGATAGCCTGTGGGACCTTAGGTACAAGCTGAGAAATGTTGCCAATGTCTCAGAGCAGTTCGTACAAGTCATGATATAAGGTATCGCTCGATACGGGCAGTTACAAGGATTGCATATTTCTGACGGAAGTCCTCCATCACTGGTACTCAAGTGACCTATTTAACATCTCACAGATGATTTATGAGGGGTATTTAAGTCTCTGTCTTGTATTACCCTGAAGATGTCTTGAGAGAATAGACGAAAGCGTTGTGTCCCAATGTATAATTTTTCCTGCAAGTTTTACTACAAAATTTGATCACACAAATTTGTGATTTAATATCCATTCTAAATACAGTATTATCATAATAACTATGGAATAAGTTTAAAATTAATATGGCGGGTGCCCAATCCCGAAAGGAGTTGAAATAGGGGAGCTATCCCCCCGCCAAAGGCGGCTTTCTAGGGCCTTTCCTAGCTGATGCTGAGAGGATTGGGTTCTAGTCATGTGGTGATGGGCTGGTCTATCAGAGTGAGAGCTGAGCGATCTCTGCCATACCCATAGCTTACTTTGACTGTTCCATTTACTTCTATATCTTCTAGATCTAAAGTGACAGCGTCTTTTCCGTGGATTAACCTCCCTACTGCCAACCTAGAAGTTGGCAGATTGGGAGCCAAAGCGTCACATTTTTCCCTTGCCCCTCAACTTTCCCGTCATAATTGCTGAGGGGCACAGGGCCTCGGGTGGGGCTTTGGTTTCCCGGGCGTTTCCGCACCCTCCTCAGCTCCCTGCCTTGGAGTGGCTTCGGTCACCCGGGCTTTGTTCGTGGTAAGCAGGGAGGGTTTTGTGGGGGTGCTCGTTTATGGCCTTGGCCTTGCTCGATACCTTGGGGCTGTTCGGCCAGACAGCCTGGGGAACAACAACAACAACAACATAACGTACTTATATTAAGTTTAAATGTTATACCAGCTTTTTACTGGTGTTGATTGGATAAAGGTAGGTTCTTACTCGCCTGGAGAAACTAAAGTCAGACGACACATGCACAAAAGTCGTAAAGGATAAATATAATGCAGAGTACGCATATGAGTTTTGTTATTAATGATTGATGATCATTTGATACAAAGATAGAAATACACGCAAGACATATAATACACTGTTTACATGGAAAAATAACAATAATATAACGCCAAGCACGGACGAGGATCCACGACGAACTTAGAGAATCCACTAGCACTTCTATTCTAACACTGGATAGAGTCTTGAAGTAACACTAATACTGTTAATCTAGTTGTTTGTTGCTAAGTCCTTTCTTCTGTCTTGCCGGGCCGCTTAGGTGGTCCTGCCGTGTGATCAATGGAGTGAGGTTTACAGATGGATTATTTGGTTTAGGGTCTTTAATAGTAGTTCCTTATGTCATGACACAGGGGGCGTAGTGAGTTCACTGCTCAATAGGTGGCGTTCTGAGAGTGAGGGTCTGAGTCTGGAGGGTGAGACGGTGAAGCACTTGAGCGAAGCAACCAGCCGCTTCAGAGATGGAGCTGCTTCGAGCCATGATGGATACTTCGCATGTCTCACTCCCCAGACTGGAACAAGACCTCACGGGCTTCACCGTGTTGAGCGGTGGAATGTACAGGCTCTCAGCCTATGCCCGAGAGGGAGTAGTTGGAATATAGAAAAAAAAAAAAAAAAAAAAAAAAAAAAAACTATCGGATTAATGCGAGCATGAGTGAGGACATGTCCCGCACTATGATTGCTCAACTATCCTGACCCTTATAATAGTCGGTGATGAAGTTCTGTTTCGGTACTCTTGGATGTGAGGTCTTTAATGAAGTCGCTCAAGTCATGACAGAGTAACTATTCATCAGGCGAACGTGAGGAAGAAGTGCGACCATGGCCGTACTATCGTTCCCAACTACCTTTGTCCTTTATAAGAGTGTTTAAAGAACCCTGATGACTATATTTTTAGGACTTTTTACATGCATATGTCTTCAACCATGGCTTTGGCACATATGATGTAATGACTTTATATACAGAGTGCCGTTTAGGTGACGGTGTCTCGCAAAGCCCTGACTATTGCAGCGGTCTTGCCATGGCAAAGACTTCTCCAAGAGTGTTGAATTGATATTAAGAGTGTTTTAGGGATATGTCCTTATTTCCACTTTTAATGTCAACACTGTAAGCATAGAAAAGATCCTAATGTACCTCGAGCACTATGGTGTGAGAGACAATAGTTCTTAAATAGGGATAAGAACTCTCAGATAATTTGGTCTACAGCCATGGCATGTACAGTCGGTCACCTTTCCGACTGGCCCACCTAATGGTAATTTCGCTGGGAGTCTTTCGCTCTGATATTATAGTAAGATCGCTCACTCCCCCCCCCCACCCACCCTGAATCTGTTGCATATTATGTCCCATATTATGTCCCATAGATGGCGTATTTAGATTTGGTGGGAAGGAGAGGGAGGGGCTATAGGGAGTAAGGGTATTATTGTGTAGGAAAGGTTGGAAGTGTGTAGGGTGGGGATGTTAAGTGAATTATTTGGTGAGAAGGAGAGGGAGGGGCTATAGTGAGTAAGGGTATTATTGTGTAGGAAAGGTTGGAAGTGTGTAGGGTGGGGATGTTAAGTGAATTATTTCACCAGGTTTATGGTTACCGTTTTATCTCATGATATTAATCACAATTATTGAACAGCTATTTTTAGTGAAATCTACCTTTAAGAAATATTAGAATATGTGTTATTAATTTTTGCAATCATTGCTACAGTTCCGTTCTCCGCTTAAGCTGTTGCTTAACCCACTGCTCTAAACACGTGTTATATAATATACTGTATATGGAGAGTTTAAGTCTAATGTTAATAACGTTAATATTAGCACACCCATATGTATAATTTATCTTTATATATCAATATTATGTTTCATGTATAGATGACTGTCAACATGGTTTCCATGGAAACGAGAGCTTGTTGGTAGTTTGGGAATATAATCACAGTAAAGGTCACACTACCATTACACCAAAAGTCGAACACAATGTTCTCAACAATGTTATACAAAACAAACAAACAAACAAACAAAAATAGTTTATTAGACTTTTGTACAATTTGATCATGGGCGATTTACATAATAATTTTATTTGATATACAGCTGTATTTGATATACAGCTGTATTTGATATACAGCTGTATTTTACTATCATTTAACTTTTTACAAAGCAGTTTACGAACATTTACTGGCCATGAACTTTTTTTTATTTGGCCTATGCCTATAATCGTATTCCGAAAGTAAACTAGTTGACGAACTACCGTAGGTATATATAATTATGCAAATATCTATGTATCAAGTATCTATTGGTTGGGCCAATCAGCACTCTGCATACCCCCATAATCCTGCGTTAATCTCTAACCGTTTTGGTAAGATGATCCTCAAGGTATTAGAGTGTTGAGCCTATAATTGGGCTTTGTAATTGAACTGGGGTTGTGTGGGACAGGGATCTGCCTTGCTTAGGCCAATCGGCTTTCTGCAGACTCCCATTTTCTTATGTTCTTATGTTCTTATGTATTCTATGTCATCCAGGAAAATTGGTATGTCAAAAATTAAAGTGAAGCTGGCATTCGTATTTTACAATTGATTGTATTAACGATCTATTGCTCAACTAGATAAGGACTGAAATACTCTGCATCATCAAACTTCCATTACCTCACTGTAGACGTTTATGGTGTTTTGACCTCTATTGTCTCATGACAGAAAGTTGGAAATGGTATGGTTCAATTCCTCGCCAACCTAACATCTCTGAAAATGCCACACCTACAACTGTTCAGGCATGCCAACATGTGTCACGATATCAATATATACCCTCTATCTTTACTGTCCTCAACAATATAATGAATTTGACCCACTTGAGTTATCTTTCAATGCTAAGAAATAACAGGTGCTTGATGTGCTTCCTGTGAAGTTGTTTTGATTAGAAAAATGTGCAGAATATAACTGTTGGTATGCCTGGAGACAATATATCCTCGTGACTTGCATTGGAAACCATTATTATAGTTATACCAATTAAAATACAAAGGATTACTGTGGTAATTTGATTTGACAATTAATATACGAAAAATATCATTCTAGAGAACAATGTGTTTGTAAACGTTTACTTTTTGGTGTAATGGTAGTTTGACCTTTACTGTGATTATATTACCAAACTACCAACAAGCTCTCGTTTCCATGGAAACCATGTTGAGTCATCTATACATGAAACAAAATATTTATATATAAAGGTAAATTATACATATGGGTGCGCTAATATTAACGTTATTAACATAAGACTTAAGCTCTCCATACATATTATCCTACACGTGTTTAGAACGGTGGGTTAAGAAACAGTTTAAGTGGAGAACGGAACAGGAGCAATGATAATATAGGAGTTTTGGCTTGCATTAGTAATGTCTATGATTCATTACAATGAATATATTGTTATTTAGACTTGTCTAATGCATGGGTGAATACATGAGAAATCATTTGGATCATATCAGTCCCTTCCGGTGAGTGCCAGGCACCCGCCTTGCAACACAGTCCCACTCCTATTCTGTCCAGCTCTCAAAGCCAAGAATTGGCTTTCTCAGTCTTTCTTCTACTCAACAGGTGAACTCTGGAACTTCTCCCTTAATCATATTTTCATTTATCCTAGGGTTAAGCTATTTTAAAGTTCGTGGGTCCTGGCATTTCTTTTACCACAACGTCCCTTGAATTTGGCTCAGTCACTCTTTTGGCTTTTGGGGAGACACTCGTTACAGGCAACCTACCTTTTGTCTCCCTCATACACATAGACAAAAAATGTAACGCATACGGCATTTGTTAAATACCATGTTGCTTAATATTCCGTATATACTGTGTAATGTATAATTGTTAAATAAAGAACTTTAATAAATACTATATTCAAAGAAATATACCTTAAAGACTTTATGTTTCTGTTCTTACAACATATACTTATATCATATGTATATATTTATGAACTATAATTACTACACTATAACACGCCACAAGCATATGCAAACAAACAGGCATGCACACACGCATGCATACGGAAACGCACATAATGGCTATTGTTATGTCCACCCCCTATTACATAAGGTGTCACGCAATATATGCTTATGATATATATCTCAATTGCGTGGCATACATTTAGTACTGTTGCTAAATAATGACTTTGTTAAGTGTTCAATGTTGCAACCGAAAAAAAAAATCTATAAAAAGCATATTCACTCCGATAATGCTTATTGAGGCACACAATATTCTGAGTGTGTTTGTGTGTGTGTGTGTGTGTGTGTGTGTGTGTGTGTGTGTGTGTGATTACCAATTATGCCAAGAGTAATGCTTAGTTGACGTAGTTTGTGTTTCCAAGGTTAGAGAGTGATGGTCGACCAATGACAATCACTGTTGTCAATTGCGTGAGAATATGTTATTAGTTGCCTGAGATTGCACTGCATATAAAAGAACAGACAATACTGTATTAGTTTAAAGAACAGACAATACTGTATTAGTTTAAAGAACAGACAATACTGTATTAGTTTAAAGAACAGACAATACTGTATTAGTTTAAAGAACAGACAATAATGTATTAGTTTAAAGAACAGACAATACTGTATTAGTTTAAAGAACAAACAATACTGTATTAGTTTAAAGAACAGACAATACTGTATTAGTTTAAAGAACAGACAATACTGTATTAGTTTAAAGAACAGACAATACTGTATTAGTTTAAAGAAATAATACATTTAACAAAATAACAAATGTAAGGTAGGTTTCTGAAGTCAAAAGAGTAGGCGAAAATCTATACTATATCATTAATTATAGCATATTTATCCCCACGACTTACTGTATGTGACACCAAATTATAATATGGCTTTTAAACAGGTTATATATAGGCCAATAGTAGATGCAAGTTATCAAATATGACAACATTCGATGGCGGGTCACGCAAGTATAATGTGTCTAACACAGAAAAAACAAAACAATGCCTTATATGGTGATAATGATGTTATATGTGGACTTATCTTACTTCATATCATTATACTGTATGTGTATCTGCCCTTTTGCAATCATATTTACAAGCAGCCTCGTAAGGATCAGTATATATGTTGTTGTTTGTTTTCCTTTTTACATATTTTTTTAAACGTGACATGTTGGGTAGACTTATACAACTTGTGTCACAATCGTATGATAATAATCAGATTATTTCCTTGCTCTACCATGGGTCACACCTATCGATTACTTTACATAATCCGTGCCCGATCTATATTTATGAAAATGGACTGAAACTTGTATTTTGGCTAATAATTTTGCATTATTCTTATAATCCTGTTAACAATATATTTGTGTCGTGCATAACTTCACATTTTAGCATGATTCGTTGACATTCCTAATCTCTCGCATAAACATATATGAAGCAAATCGAAATCGCCAGGCTACACATTGGTGAAATAAGGTTGGCTAATGTATGATGGCTACTGTCTGCAAAACATGTAATGCTAAATATTTAAATATTCTTCTGAAGTTATATACTTTTAACTATTTTGTATTGGCATATACAATAGATTTAATGATTATGGTAACGATTCATACAATAATTCAATTGTATTAAAGGCTGTACTACAAACTATTGTATTAAAGGCTGTACTACAAACTATTGTATTAAAGGCTGCACTACAAACTATTGTATTAAAGGCTGTACTACAAACTATTGTATTAAAGGCTGTACTACAAACTATTGTATTAAAGGCTGCACTACAAACTATTGTATTAAAGGCTGTACTACAAACTATTGTATTAAAGGCTGCACTACAAACTATTGTATTAAAGGCTGCACTACAAACTATTGTATTAAAGGCTGCACTACAAACTATTGTATTAAAGGCTGCACTACAAACTATTGTATTAAAGGCTGCACTACAAACTATTGTATTAAAGGCTGTACTACAAACTATTGTATTAAAGGCTGTACTACAAACTATTGTATTAAAGGTTGTACTACAAACTATTGTATTAAAGGCTGCACTACAAACTATTGTATTAAAGGCTGCACTACAAACTATTGTATTAAAGGCTGCACTACAAACTATTGTATTAAAGGCTGCACTACAAACTATTGTATTAAAGGCTGCACTACAAACTATTGTATTAAAGGCTGCACTACAAACTATTGTATTAAAGGCTGCACTACAAACTATTGTATTAAAGGCTGCACTACAAACTATTGTATTAAAGGCTGCACTACAAACTATTGTATTAAAGGCTGCACTACAAACTATTGTATTAAAGGCTGCACTACAAACTATTGTATTAAAGGCTGCACTACAAACACTAAAACTATTGTATTAAAGGCTGCACTACAAACTATTGTATTAAAGGCTGCACTACAAACTATTGTATTAAAGGCTGCACTACAAACTATTGTATTAAAGGCTGCACTACAAACTATTGTATTAAAGGCTGCACTACAAACTATTGTATTAAAGGCTGCACTACAAACTATTGTATTAAAGGCTGCACTACAAACTATTGTATTAAAGGCTGCACTACAAACTATTGTATTAAAGGCTGCACTACAAACTATTGTATTAAAGGCTGCACTACAAACTATTGTATTAAAGGCTGCACTACAAACTATTGTATTAAAGGCTGCACTACAAACTATTGTATTAAAGGCTGCACTACAAACTATTGTATTAAAGGCTGCACTACAAACTATTGTATTAAAGGCTGCACTACAAACTATTGTATTAAAGGCTGCACTACAAACTATTGTATTAAAGGCTGCACTACAAACTATTGTATTAAAGGCTGCACTACAAACTATTGTATTAAAAGGCTGCACTACAAACTATTGTATTAAAGGCTGCACTACAAACTATTGTATTAAGGCTACTACAAACTATTGTATTAAAGGCTGCCACTACAAACTATTGTATTAAAGGCTGCACTACAAACTATTGTATTAAAGGCTGCAAACTATTGTATTAAAGGCTGTACTACAAACTATTGTATTAAAGGCTGTACTACAAACTATTGTATTAAAGGCTGCACTACAAACTATTGTATTAAAGGCTGCACTACAAACTATTGTATTAAAGGCTGCACTACAAACTATTATTACATCTACCAAACTATTGTATTAAAGGCTGTACTACAAACTATTATTACATCTACCAAACTATTGTATTAAAGGCTGTACTACAAACTATTATTACATCTACCAAACTATTGTATTAAAGGCTGTACTACAAACTATTATTACATCTACCAAACTATTGTATTAAAGGCTGTACTACAAACTATTGTATTAAAGGTTGTACTACAAACTATTATTACATCTACCAAACTCAAAATGACCACTCACATCCCTCTTTACAGAACGAAGACCCATTCATTCATACAGACTTACACTAATATTCTCTAACGTTTCGGATGTATTGCCCATCTTCAGAGAGACGCTGTCTCTCTGAAGATGGGTAATACATAGCCCGAAAAGTTAGAGAATAAAGAATCATAGCTCTTTCCTGAGTTTTCCCCCACTAGTCCGGTTCCTTATGTAATTTCGTTCACTTTTTATGGAGATTAGCTAAACTATACATTTTTGAAAACTACATTTAATAACAAATCAGAAAACACATGTTTCCATTTTCCCACAACCCTATAAGGCGGCCATCTTGGATTTTTTTAAATGGCGACCTTAAAATTGGATTTTATCAATATCTCATATCCTAGATGACCTAAAACTATGTTATTTGTGACTAAAACTACATTTTTGGGTACAAGGAATCCAAATATGTTAATTAAATAAAGGGTAGCCTACATTTTGCCAAAGGCACATTTATATTGTAGTCATCTTTGTGTTTTACATAAACATAACTTAATTTATGTCTGTATATCTCTGCATCTAGGCGTCAGGATTCTGATTTGATTGTCTAAGCCCACACACATAGACACAAGCAATCCAGTTCAACTACTTACTTATATATTTATTTGATAAAGAGGCCAAATAAATAGTAGACATTATTTTTAAGAGACTTTTTTTTCTTCAGATTGCGGAACAACATGAGTAAGATACCACAGCTTCGTCAGTTTGGAGCAGTGCTACAGCTTCGTCAGTTTGGAGCAGTGCTACAGGGTGAGAATCATAAAGGGGAGAAACCAAAGGGGATCCATATTGACAGTATCCCTGAGTTGAGGTGGCATCTTTTCTGCAAACACATGGCAGAAGGTGACAAGCTGCCACCTACCATTGGTGCTCTCAAGCAACACATCATGCGAGTCCACATCCAAGCCAGAGTGTGGGGCCAGGCAGCCATTGCTCAGCAGGAGTTCCTTGATCCATTGCAGAATGGCTATTACAAGGACAAAGATGGACAACTGACACCCCTCACAACTAAGGAACTCCCAGCACCAGAGGCCATCACTGAGCTGGTTAGATGCCAATGTAAAAAAAAATGATTTTCACACAAATGTTCTTGCAGATCAAACAACATACCATGTACAGATCTGTGTCAGTGTGGCACCAACTGCCAGAATGAGGAAGACTTACAGGATGTTACATTCACTGATGGAAGTGATCATAGTGATGTTGATGACATTTTGTAGACTGGTAACAGACCCTCAGAAAATATTTGGATTTAAATATTTAAAGCATGTATGTAAAAATACCAAGATGACTACCAATATATGTGCTTTTGGAAATATGTACCCTTTTTTAATTAGCATAATTGGATTCCTTGTACCCAAAAATATAGGTTTAGACACAAAAAACATGATTTTAGGTCATCTAGGTGCCGAGATATTGATATATTTCTATTTTAGGGTCGCCATTTAAAAAATCCAAGATGGCCGCCTTATAGGGTTGTGGGAAAATGGAAACATGTGTTTTCTGATTTGTTATTAAATGTAGTATTCAAAAATGTATTGTTTAGCTAATCTCCAAAAAAGTTAACGAACTCCAAATTCTGGACACAAGGAACCGGACTACACCCAATCCACACACACTTGTGGTTCGATAAACACTAATGGTTCACTATATGCACGCGCATATCAGTGTATATTATGGCTATTGCCATCTCTCTCTCTCTCTCTCTCTCTCTCTCTCTCTCTCTCTCTCTCTCTCTCTCTCTCTCTCTCTGCGTAGTGGTTTGGCAGAAGTGTCACAGGGACCGAACTTTCTACTTATTAACTGCCGATATAACTATGTTAATGTTTAATATTACATGATTAAATCTATGCAAGGGTAACTATATATTATGTGCAGTAAAGTGTATAAGTTTGATAAGAGACTGTCCTCTTATAAATTATTTAATACTATATGGGTACTTATAAACCAAGTGCACTGTGAGTGATGGCATACAATATCTGGAGGACCATTAGTTTGTCAAACTGTTGTGTATTGTTAAGGTATCCACTAAGTGGGCTGCTAGATCACTATACTCTGGTTCGGCGACGCTGAGGTAGGAACGGATCACCTAGATGTCAATAATTCTAGCAGATTGGCTCATGCGACCGTCTTCAATGTCTCGTCTTTTAATAATTCTATATTTTTAAAGGTTTAACTAATCACGATCGTACAAGTCAATCAGCTGGAACTATTGACATCTACGTGAGCCATTATCACCCCATAGTCGCTGAAACAGTATAGATATTAGTAAATAACAGACAGCACTACTGGTTATCTAATGCTACCACAGAAAGTGTAATAGGCAGTCAGACAATCAGTAGCCAACCCTTCCATCCCGTTAAATAGGTAGGGAGGATTAGCAAGGGACATTAGAAAGGGAACAATGTTGAAAAGGAGAAAATGAATATAATAAACGCCTGCCAAAAGCAAGCACTCTAGCATTCAGAACAACATTCACCAGGCCTCAATATCATTGGCTTCACCTCAGATGATATACACTTCCACAACAAAGTCTCTTCACAACATCGGGGATGATGACCTTCCAGGTGTGTCAATTAAAATGTTACAATTACCTTCATATGTTCTTCCTAACAAACTTCCTCCATTCATTCCTGAAACAACAATCGAATATAATATCCGTGTTAATATTTCATGCATCGGCCATGAACCTCCCGACCTTGGTTCACGCATATTGTTTTGGCTACAATCATACATATTATTGAGGCTAGTGCTTGATAATTGCATTCAGAACTAGAGAGAAGTCCGGGTGGTCACCGCGTAATATAGTATTATTATCTCGTTATATTACAGCTGTAATCATTTATACAACTGAAACCCCATCTAGCGCTAATGTAAATGCACAGTATAAATGAAGATAGTTTTACTTTAAACTTCGCACTAGCTAAAGGTCTAATACAAATGGAAGTGTTAATCACCAACGAGGTGCAGAACAAGCTTCTGAAAATAAACGCGTTTGAAAATGTCAGAGTTCCTACAAGGAAATTGACAGGTAGGAGGGTGAGAATATTAGTTGACTCACAACAGAACATTATGATCATCATGTCTCAAAGTCCCATCCAACGAATGTGTGCTTACACTTCATTATATTATGCGTATCATGTTTATAATGTGTGCTTACACTTCATTATATTATGCGTATCATGTTTATAATGTGTGCTTACACTTCATTATATTATGCGTATCATGTTTATAATGTGTGCTTACACTTCATTATATTATGCGTATCATGTTTATAATGTGTGCTTACACTTCATTATATTATGCGTATCATGTTTATAATGTGTGCTTACACTTCATTATATTATGCGTATCATGTTATAATGTGTGCTTACACTTCATTATATTATGCGTATCATGTTTATAATGTGTGCTTACACTTCATTATATTATGCGTATCATGTTTATAATGTGTGCTTACACTTCATTATATTATGCGTATCATGTTTATAATGTGTGCTTACACTTCATTATATTATGCGTATCATGTTTATAATGTGTGCTTACACTTCATTATATTATGCGTATCATGTTTATAATGTGTGCTTACACTTCATTATATTATGCGTATCATGTTTATAATGTGTGCTTACACTTCATTATATTATGCGTATCATGTTTATAATGTGTGCTTACACTTCATTATATTATGCGTATCATGTTTATAATGTGTGCTTACACTTCATTATATTATGCGTATCATGTTTATAATGTGTGCTTACACTTCATTATATTATGCGTATCATGTTTATAATGTGTGCTTACACTTCATTATATTATGCGTATCATGTTTATAATGTGTGCTTACACTTCATTATATTATGCGTATCATGTTTATAATTATTGGTCAATGTTTTCCATATTGTGATGTGTTAATAAATATTGTATTGTAAACAGGCATATTAGTAATGTCATACTTAACACACTCTTATGTAGCATTTACTGATAATGTACGGGTAACTAGTGAGAGAAAGAGAGAGAGAGGGGGGAGGGGGGGCGGTAGAATCAAAGGTTAATCAACTACTCATGTGAATATTGCTTCACTGTCATTACGATATAATACGCTTAGATTTCCATACGTTTAGAATAACTTAATGAGTACATATAATACAGACTGTACTAGCTAACATGGAAGAGTGGGTAGCTATAAAACATTATGATTAAAAGCACCGTAACAACTCATCCTCACACCCTCCCATTGGATCCTATCTGCCCAGCAACTTTCGTGAATATCGGTTGAGATTTAACAGAAAAACAAACGAGTGTAAAATTCGACCAAGTGATTCTCTCTCTCTCTCTCTCTCTCTCTCTCTCTCTCTCTCTCTCTCTCTCTCTCTCTCTCTTATGGGGGTCCATGAATGTGTAGCTGACTGTTCCTATGTACTGCTACCTGAAAGAAAGCATCAATTGTTAGAATAATTGGCCATTTGTATCGTCCTGACCTGAAGTTTATGTTTTCGTCTCCGTTTGTTTGTCTGTAAACAAGATATCTCACACATTTTTGAACCGACTCAAATTTAGGAGGTGATCATGATCACATCCTAGAACCCAGATTCAGAACTCTGAAGAACATTTAGGTCTATAATATTAATGGTAAAGAAGCAGCCAGTGTAGGCGAAGGTATATACGCTCTACCAAGTGCCACTCTAGTTTACTTATCTATATATCCTGTAAACCAACACTATTTTTACCTAGCATATCCTAAGCCGACCTATCTAACATAGCATATACTGTGGTGATGGGCTGGTCTATCAGAGTGAGAGTTGAGCGTTCTCTGCCATACCCATTACCCATAGCTTACTCTGACTGTTCCTTTTACTTATATATTTTCTAGATCTCCTGTGACGGTGTCTCTTCCGTGGCTTGACCTCCCTACTGCCATCCTCAAGGTTGGCAGACTGGGAGCCAAAGCATCACATCTTTGCTCTGCCCCTCAACTTTCCCTTTATAATTGGTGAGGGGCACAGGGCCTTGGGTGGGGCTTTGGAGTCCCGGGCATTTCCACGCCCTCCTCAGCTCCTCGCCTGGGAGCGGCTTCAGTCACCTGGGCTTTCTTAGTGGTAAGCAGGGAGGGTTCTGTGGGGGCGCTCGGTTATGGATTTGCCCTTGCTCGGAACCTTGGGGCTGCTCGGTCAGACAGCCTGTGGAACAACAACATCAACAACCTAGCATATACTTTGGTTCACTTTTATTTGTTCATTTATGTATAATTTTATAATATTAGTTTCCTCCCCAGACTCCATCAAGCTTACAAAAACACTCCCCCCAAGACCCTCCTTCAAGATAAATTTGTAAATTTTTCGATAAAAATGTGTTCCGACTGAAGGATGGTTCCTCTTAATTTATAAGCTTGCTATCGCTTGCCAGGAAAAAATCGACACCTAAATGACACGCACAGAAAACTAATGGGGCTAAATTTGAGAAAGAAGGGGGAACAGAAAAAAGCACCATCTCCCCTTAACCTCGTATAATTTAGCCGAGTACTCCTATTGTAAACAGATTAGGTTCTCTGAGATAAGGTAATCGTAGGATAGGTTTAAGAAAGACTGAGTAGAACTATTAACACATTTATGTAATTTAGGTGGTCGCCACGTTCTAAGGATAAACGTTATACGGATAAAGGAAAAGGACATATTGATATTAGGGAATATTACATAGAAATACACAAATAACATACGAGAGAATGGAAGTGAATTACATAATCATTACAAAATACGGTAGAAACTCTTAAAACTCAATAAATCATATATTGAAGGCCTTCGATATGTCTAGCGCAATAGAAAAGGTCTCACCGAAGTCCTGAAAGGAGGATGACCAGGAGATAGTAAGATATGAAAGAAGATCTCCAATAGAGCAACCCTTAACCTCTCAGCTGCATAGCCCCTGTAGTATACACCATACCCCTGTGCGCAGGTATTTCGATGCATTCCTCACTAAAATCGTTAATTTACCATAAATATAATTAATACTTATCCATATGCGCCTATTTTACGTTTAATATGAAGATAGTTACATGTAACAACAATAAAACAAGTGGGAATAGTGTTAGGGGAGGTGTGGCAGAGTGGTCTTGCCACTGGACTGGTAATCCAATGGACCCGGGTTCGAATCCCAATATGTCAATGGGAAGATATTATTGGGATGGAATTTGTGCTGTACCTAGTTTCAGTGCATTACCACAGCACACCGAAATGCCAAAACAAATTACCCTCATTGTTCCCTGATTAAATAGCACTGTATGAATATTCCCATATTCAAAATATGCTACAGGGGGGCAATGCCTAGTGATTGAATTGCTCAATAGGTGGTGTTCTGAGAGTGAGGGTCCGAGCCTGGGTATGAGACTGTAAAGCGCAGAGATGAAGCAGCTTCAGAGATGGAGTTGGGTTCGAGCCATGAATAGGTGCTTCGCATGTTTCACTCCCTAGACTGGAACAAGACCTCATGGGCCTAACCGTGTTCAGCGGTAGAGTGTAAAGGCTATCAGCCTATGCCCAAGAGGAAGTAGTTGGAATATAGAAAAAAAAAAAAAAAAAAAAGATGGTCAAAATCGCGAATAAATACGGAGCGGCCCATTCATGAATGTGGAGCAGAGCGAGGCAACCCCACCTCTCGCAAGGTTGAAATCTAATAAAATGGAGATTCAGAGAAAGGAGAAATGGCTAGAATGCGTTCCACTTTAGAGTTTAGATAATCAAACAATTTGGGAAAGTCGGTAGAGTTAGGGGAAAGACAGATATCACATAAATATTTAATATGAGAATGACAGGAAAGTTTGAGCCATAAAGTGGAGAATTCAAAGGAGCCAAAATCGGAAATACGAGAGCAAGTGAGCTTGTTGTGCAAGTATGCACAACATCCGCCTTTGGCTTTGAAACTAGGATAGAGAAAGTAGGAGGATACAGAAAAGGGGCTGCTGGCAGTTGCTTCAGACACCTGAGTTTCACACCCACTAAATATGTCCGCCTTAGCTGGGATCGAACCCAGGTCAAGCAGATTCACACGTGAGCGTGCTTGCCACTCGACCGCCGTGGCTCCAGTGCTGAATGAAATTATCAAGCACTAGCCTCAATAAAATGTATGATTGTAGCCAAAACAATAAAGGAGAACCACGGTCGGTCGGGAGGTTCATGGTCGATGCATGAACTATTAACATTAAATGCGATTGTTGTTTCAGGAATGAATGGAGGAAGTTTGTTAGGAAGAACATATGAAGGTAATTGTAACCTTTTAATTGACACACCTGGAAGGTCATCATCCCCGATGTTGTGAAGAGACTTTGTTGTGGAAGTGTATATCATCTGAGGTGAAGTCAATGATATTGAGGCCTGGTGAATGTTGTTCCGAATGATAAGATACTTGCTTTGGCAGTTGTTTATTGTATTAATTTTCTCCCGGTCATCATTGTTCCCTTTCTAATGTCCCTTGCTAATCCTCCCCATCTATTTAACGGGAATGAAGGGTTGGCTACTGACTGTCTGACTGCCTGTTACACTTTCTGTGGTAGCATTAGCATGACCAGGTGCTGTCTGTTATATACTAATGACTATACTGTTTCAGCGACCAGGTAGATGTCAATAGTTCCAGCTGATTGACTTGTGCGACCGTGATTATTTAAACCTTTAAGAAATAATAATTACTAAAAGACGAGACATTGAACACGGTCGCATGAGCCAATCAGCTAGACTTATTGACATCTAGGTGAGCCGTTCTCACCTCAGCGTCGCTGAAACAGAGTATAGTGATCCAGCAGCCCACATAATGGACACCTTAACAATACCCAACAGGGTTTTACAAACTAATGGTCCTCGGAGTCACCGTCCTACAGATATTATCTGCCATCACTCACAGTGCACTCGGTTTAAGATTACGTTTATAGTTATTAATAATTATATAGGGTGACAGTCTCTTATCTAACTTATACACTTTACTGCACATAATATATAATTACCCTTGCATAGACTTAACCATGTAATATTTAACGTTAATATAGTTATATCGGCAATTAAACCCAACACACACACACACACACACACACACACACACACACACACACACATACAGCTGCCACGTGGATGAGGTTGCGGCCATCCTCTTTATACCGAATTGTGATATCATTATGGTCTCTTCAGGCCTAGCGTGGTTGCTAAATTTCAGTATATCTCAAATAGTTCCTACGCATGTTTTTCTCTTCCAGAAGCCAATAGGTATAAGTCCTAACATGATTGGTTGTTAAATTACCAGTGGATATATCTTTTTCATGAGCTACCCTGGCAACCTGTAACGCGCTGAGTTAGTTGCGAAAAATAATAATTGGTAGAAAGTGAGGCCCCTGTGACTCTCCTGCCAAACCACTATTCCTACACACACACCCAGAGAGAGAGAGAGAGAGAGAGAGAGAGATGGCTAGAGCCATAACATATACTGATATGCGCGTGCATGCAGTGAAACATTAGTGTTTATCGAAACACAAGTGTGTGTGTGTGTGTGTGTGTCTTTGAAAGATCTTATTAGCATTCTTGATTAAAGAGTTTCCCAGAGGTTAGGTTTGCTCAACCGTCTGTTACCCCCTTATCCCCGTACAGCCTCTTTCTCCGTACAGGGACACTGTTGTAAGCGTATCAAGTATTGTTCGCATATGAAAAATGCCTCTGAAAGGGTGCAGTCAAAGGCATGTAATCTCTACTCTTCTCCACCATATTGTCTACAATCTCTCCACATTGTGAAAACTGCATGTATATTACTGTTATGCCATTATTATAATCAGTGTTCTTCACAGCTGTAACAGCGTATACCTCTCACTCTGCAGAGACAGAGGGCCATCCGCTTTGTAACTCATTCCCACCACTTTTCTGCCCACCATTCAAAGCCAACAGTTAACTTAAATTTCCCCGTAATTTTTCAGCTCAACAAGTATAGTATGGAATTCACTACGTAAATGTGTCTATCCCTCACCCTATGACTTTGTTTCAAGCTTTGCGTGTCCTGCAGTTACATTCCAATGCACCTTGAATATGGTTCTGTACTCATTCTGTTCTGACCGGGGGAAGGGGGACAATAGAAGATCAAAATGTGTATAAGTAGTTTTGCATCTTATCTCTTTCATACACAGAGAAACAATTTATTAGGTAAAAGGAAGTGGAGAACATCAAACCTTTGATTGTCATATGGAGGAATTGGGTTGCTTGTAATGGGAATTTGCATTACATAGGTGAAGTGGCTCTGCGGGTCATTTGTTTTCATATGTTTAGATGAATATATAGAGTAAACATTACCGAGTACTTATTTTATTGATTAATAAATACTCTATCCACAGATATTAGAGTCAAGCTTTCGTTTATAAGTCTCTTCGATGTATTCGTCCATTTAGTTCGTCTCTCCCTTTCCCTCTCGCTCTCTCTCTGAACGGTTTAATTATATTTGCATTGATATCCAAATGTATATGCTAATAACAAACACCTTTATCATACATATCAACATTGGAAAATGCAAACCACTAAAACTTCTCTGGGGCTACTCTGAAAGTATATAGCGTTTTCCAATGACATTTTATTGGGACATATGTTTCTTATAAGTTATAACGACTTTGAGGTTTGTAGCACTTATTTCCGAGCAAATAATGTATTTGTTTCTATTTAAGTGGGTTACCAGTTCTAAAGTCTGATATTTTTATACTGTATTTTAGTCATATATTTTTTTTTTCTTCTCCAAACCCCCTTCTCAAACACAAAATACACATCTGGAGAATATCATAATTATATCAATATATATCACACTGCTTTTATTGCTGAATGACCTCATCATTTTTCTCTAACAGTGTAGGATTCTTTGGTGTAAGCGACCAGTTATGAAAGCTGTTGTTTTGGTATGGGCATTTCACTAATGACGACTAGATGGATATGGATATGCAATACATAGACACATTATTTTATTTTAAGTAACAAATCAATGCTACACATAATACTGTATTTGAAAACAAAGGCATGAGACAGAGAGGTATGAGGAACCCCAAAACAAATGCCGCAAATCGACAATACGGGTCAGCCCGGGACCTTAACCAAAATTAAGAGACCAACATTAACCCAAAGAAGAGCAAATGAACATCAGCTAAGGAAAAGACTAATCTATAATGTGGATAGATATAGATAGATAGATAGATAGATAAATAGATAGTGTGAGTGAATGAGTGAGAAAGAGCTGTCTTACTAAATAGATAGTGAATCTAGCAATCCCTACAAATTGGTTTGCAAACAATAATTACACAAAAACAAATATTTCTTAAAGGCAGATTTCACTAGCAAAAACTATTTACATCTTAATTAATATCAAAAGATAAAACGGTAACCATAAACCTGGTGAAATAATTCACGTAACCCCCCTCCCCCACCCTACACACTTCCAACCTTCCCTACTCAATAACACCCCTCCCCCCTCCCCCCACCCACCCCCTTCTCCGTGTAGCCCATCCCTCTCCTTCCCAGCAAATCTAACGACGCCATTTATGGGACATAATATGCAACAGATTCAAGGTGGGGGGGAGTGAGCGATCTTAGTAATATCAGAGCGAAAGACCCAGCGAAATTACCATTAGGTGGCCCAGTCGGAAAGGTGACCGACTGTACAGTTGGCCAACTTAGTCCTGCAACAAAATGTTGTGGTGTATGGAGGTGTATGGCATTTCATACGTAGTAAACAGTATATTTTTATGAATGAATCACTCAAACCCTATGCCGTGTGAAAGAAGGGACGTGATTGGGTGAGACAAAAAATATCGAGAAACTCTATTTTCTCCTTTATTTGCATTACAGGAGGGTTAGTAGAAAGTCCAGAATGATGTTAGGTAATAAAGGTATATGAAATGAACAAAACTACAGTTTATTCATATCATAGACTACAGTAGATTTGGACTGGACACGAAAACGGAACTTTGCAGTAAGGGACCCAAAATCGGAGAACGAACCCCCAAATTCGAACCTCGAAACCGCGAAAATTTGATATTTTCACGGTTTTGAGGTTCGAACTTGTGGGTTCGTTCTCCGATTTTGGGTCCCTTACTTCAAAGTTCTATTTTCGTGTCAAGTCCAGATCTACTGTAGTCTATGTTCTTATACAGTACATAACCAATCCATACTCAATTTATTTGGCATATAAGAAAATGTGAGTGTATCGGTGGTAAGAGGGTGGGGCTTCGTTTCAGTGTAATCGATACAGTACGGTGGGTTTAAAGACTCAAAAGTGAATAGTTGTATTTATCCCCTACTGTACCTGAAGATACAGTAATAAAAGTCCCCCCCAGTCCCAAGCAATGGTGGCCAAAATGGCAAGATAGAACAACCTTCCACCTCAAGAGATGAAGGAATACTGGCTCTCCCAGCCTTCAGAGGGTTGGACATTAGCTGAGAAGTGTTGCCATATCGAGAGCAGTTCTCAAACGGTTGTGGTACCAGGCACAGCCTGATACAGGCAGTTACAAGGAAAGTACATTACTGACGGCTCCCAGCCGTCGCTGGGACTGGGGAGTGACTTATCTACTGACGGCTCCCAGCCGTCGCTGGTATTGGACGGGTTAAGATGCTGATTGCTTGGCTTATAACTTCTATGGCCAGTGAAATGTAAGCACTGTTATAACATGAATTTAATGTTTGTAGTCTAAATGTATGAACTTGCTTTTGTATGAATATTATGATTTATGAGTTTCTGGTGACTATTTATGACCGGGTTCCGATTTTTATAAACTTGTTAAGCAATATTTATAAGCGTCTTGATAATGAATGGTTTTCTCCTCAGAATATGAAAGATCCTTCTCAATCCTTAGACGATTTTACTCAACTTAGGAAGAACCAGTCAGTAAAATACTTTTCTGAAATTGTTATTAACCCTTTGATCCTTAGAGGTCCTTCCTAAGCTTAGCATGAATATTTAGCAGTAGCATTAATGAAAATATAGTAGTCATTGGCTGATTGAAGGGGTTAAGGAGAATAAAATGAATTGTCTATAGCTGGAAATACAAAGTCATCATTCAAAAGGGTTGATATATTATGTTTAACCTTTTAACTATTAGAGGTGTTTCCAAATCTGCATAAAGTAACCTAATGTTTGCCATACTAAAATATTATATCCAGTGCATCAATGTAATAGCAGTTAAGAATAATTAAATATTATATCCAGTGCATCAATGTAATAGCAGTTAAGAATAATTAAATATTATATCCAGTGCATCAATGTAATAGCAGTTAAGAATAATTAAATATTATATCCAGTGCATCAATGTAATAGCAGTTAAGAATAATTAAATATTATATCCAGTGCATCAATGTAATAGCATTTAAGAATAATTAAATATTATATCCTGTGCATCAATGTAATAGCAGTTAAGAATAATTAAATATTATATCCAGTGCATCAATGTAATAGCAGTTAAGAATAATTAAATATTATATCCAGTGCATCAATGTAATAGCAGTTAAGAATAATTAAATGCTGACAAAACTAATAACGGTTGAAGGCCAGAATTGTTTGTGTTTTAGTTAACTTGTATTTTGCAGACTAATATCGCATCTAGTTGCTATTGTAACATTTTACCAATGTAGTTAAGTTTATACGATCGTTTAGCGTAAATTATCATGGGAATTGTGTATATAATTAATTGTCCAAATTAGATATAATTTCTTGAATATAGCACTTCAGACATTTCAATAATTTGCATCGCAATTAAATCTACTTCACTAAGCCCAAACAGAACCTTGCTTGTCCTTCCATACAGCCATGATTGTGGTGTTGATGGTAGTGTGGAGAGGGAAAACGAGCAAATTGTCTATTAAAAGGTTGCTATTTCTAAATAACTGGAGCCATTTAATTGTAGAATATATTTAAATAAGTTTGCTGTATATGATAGCAGGGCATGATAATCAACAAATTCCTAAGTGCATATCGGTACACATTTGTTGACAGAGAGTAAAAAAAGCTTATATCAGTATTAAATAACAGCATTAGTTTCCAGTTCGGACATCGGGCAACGTTCATGGCTTTTGCAGAAAGCTGGGAAAAACGATGTCATAAGTTTCATTAAAATACTTAGTTTATCCTACAGTCACTAGATAACTTTTATATACAGCATAGTATATCCTAGAATGTCACTACCACCTTGTTATGCTTTGCAAAAGGTAGAAATTTACTTTTAGTCTTTATTATGAATTGGTTATATTGCTAACAGATACATTGGAAACATGATTATATTCTTTATATGTCTGACTATTAGACGTGTTTCCTAAACAGAATGCAATAATATAGGAGTAAGTGAAACTATAAAACCCGTAAGTGGTCACCGTATTGAGGAGTGTTTTTTGTTTTTAATTTGTTTTTTATTCCTCCTTTTACTAGAGGTCATTCTGGAACTTAACACCTTACGAGCGGCCTAGGCGGTATATAATATGTAGCCACCAGCGGGGTGTTTCTAGCCAAAATAGGGCTGTTTACGTGATCATTTTCATGCCTAAATAAGACCCAGAGCGTAAAACAAGTATCTATCCCTGAAAGGGCATAAACAGAGCTTTCCAATGAAACCATAATGAACCTTTTATGATGGCTAGTTTTCTTGCAACAACCGCGCAACGCGAGTGCAAAAAGCATGTAATTCGGCACTTTCCCCATACAATTCCGTATATAGCGAGTGAGAGAGGGAGGGAGGAGGTGGGATTCGTGTCAGTAGGTTCGCCGCGGTGGTCTGGAGCAGTCATACGCTCGCTACTCTCCTGCCACCACTTGTCTCTCTCTCTCAGCAACATTACGTGCTGAAATTGCCACACAACCTATGTCGAGCGCCGCCAGATAGTCCAGATTTATTATACTCGACTTATGTTGCGCCCCGACAGTTATGGGTTAAAGTAATATGTTGGCGCTAACTGAAAACATATGCAGACAAATGGTACACAAAAGTAAGGTCATTGTAAATAATTTTTGATAATATGGAAGTGTGTTTTAGTCGAGTGGTTATTCTGTTAAGCTATTCTTTATATTTGTTTAAGGTTATTTTGAGCGCAAGATAACTTATGATATCGGTTCCCAATGTTATGTTTTTCATTGTTCTCTCTCACTCTCTACATATATATATATATATATATATATATATATATATATATATATATATATATATATATATATATATATATATATATATATATATATATATATATATATATATATATATATATATCGTATTAATAGTGTATCCCACAGCAACCGTAATTAAGTCACGGGGGTGAGAGCCCTTCCTCAATCCAACATGTATCTCATGTCAACCCTAATTAGGTAGTGACGGTATTCTAGGACAAGCGTAAGATTGTTATGATACACATTATGATACAGCTATTAATAGGTGATGATATTATATTGTTGTTCTCGTAGCGACACAGTGTTTTTGTTTTCCCCCTTTGTCATATGAACTTATGTAGCGCCATACTATGTTATGATCCTATCTTCTTCTTTTTTCCCAAAGGCCCATCACATTGTTGTCTGAGAATTGTCCTATGGGAGTGTGGTTCAATGAATGTTGTTTATGTGTTTGATCGAAGCTTGTGTTGCTCTATATCACCAAATGAGTACCAGTATGCATTAAGCTCCCTGTTTAGTCATAATAATATTTACAGTAAACTATAAATCCCTGATATTCTATACACCATAACAATTCATTATATTATGTATTGATATGGTTCCAATTATGTAAAAGTGTCAACCAGTCATTCAACAATATGCTCGTTTATCCCCGTGTATAACCCCCACCACTACCTCCATTTCCACAATCATGTGTGCGTAGAAGGACGAGCGGGGATTATTATAGGCTTGTTAATAATACTGTGATTTAAGGGCCATTACAAAAGACTGTAACTTCTGAAGTGGACAACATAAGAATTAAAACAAGTATATCAAATTAGTTAGCGTGACAATTCATTAGATATTTCATAATATCTAGTAATTGCTTGGATAAAAGAGTTATTGGCGTTATTCAATCGAATAGGCTAACCTCTCCTGTACCGGCGATGTATTTCAAATTATATTCTAGCTATACTTAAATGTATTTTGTGTAGTTAAAGAAAATCTGTGGTAGTAAAAAAGGGGTTGAGTGATATAGTTCGAAGCCTGTTAATTGCTGGAGATCGTTTTATAAAAAAGTAGTAACAATAAAGTTCAAAGGATGTCACCGGGTTAAGAAGGACCTCTCATATACTGAGAACAATCCAGTCTTTACCAGGGAGCTTATTTTTCGTATAGGTTATTTGCAAACTTTATAAATGAAAGCGTAAGACGGTAATGAAGATAAATCGGGAACTATGAATTCATAATATTTATACAGACAGAAGATCAGACCTCAATACTATTGGTCATATTTATACAGACAGAAGATCAGACCTCAATACTATTGGTCATATTTATACAGACAGAAGATCAGACCTCAATACTATTGGTCATATTTATACAGACAGAAGATCAGACCTCAATACTATTGGTCATATTTATACAGACAGAAGATCAGACCTCAATACTATTGGTCATATTTATACAGACAGAAGATCAGACCTCAATACTATTGGTCATATTTATACAGACAGAAGATCAGACCTCAATACTATTGGTCATATTTATACAGACAGAAGATCAGACCTCAATACTATTGGTCATATGGTCATATTATACAGACAGAAGATCAGACCTCAATACTATTGGTCATATTTATACAGACAGAAGATCAGACCTCAATACTATTGGTCATATTTATACAGACAGAAGATCAGACCTCAATACTATTGGTCATATTTTCGAACAAGATAAAAATTATTAGTAAACATTTTACTTCGCATAGACGTTTTAAGCCAAATAATTATGACAAGAATACAGGCATTGAGAAACCAACTTTTCACTTGTTAGTAATGTAGACCCGCCGCACCGTCTTGCTTAAACTGATTCGAATCCCCAATCTCCTGCCACCACCACACTCACATTCATGTATAGTTAAGTATTAATATAAATTGTAAGCGTCTTCATTTCATATTCCTTTACGCAATGTCCTTCTGGAAGTTATATTAACCCTGTAGTAATGCAATTATGTATTACATTGAACTACATTATGTTCCTCGCCTCGACCAATCATATCCCTCCTTTCACACATCTCTCGGTTTGAGTGATTAATTAAAAAAACTACATTGTATACTACGGATGAAATGCCAAACACCTCCACGCACCACAACATTTTGTCGCAGGTCTAAGTTGGCCAACTGTACACTCAGGGGAAAGAGAGGGTAATTCTTGGACTCAAGCCTCGCATGCAAGTCTACTCGAGCCCATAGAATTGCTGACTCTACCCTGGGGAAGTCGGGATGGTCATAACTTGTGCTGCGATGTCCCAGGTACGGTGGTTGAGGGTCAGAAGGCCACAGGTACGAGGGGCGGATTAGGGGGGTTTCAGGTAGACCCCTCAGAAGTTTCCGCCATGATGTGGGAGGAGCTGCATGAAAGAGCGGCGCATCTGGAGAGGAGATATCTGGGGCCTTTTATGTTTTGCGAAGTCTTCCTGCTCTGCCTTCCTTTTTCGGGACCCGGAATTGGTGATGGCGATGCATATGTTTTTCCCGGGCGTGGGCAGAAGAGTGGGCGTGATGGCGGCGACTCGAGCATTAAATGTAGGTTGATTTGTTGGTTTTCAGTGTGGGTGAAGGGGAGGCAGCCATGTTGTTCGTTCTCCTCCTTTTTACTTTCGTTCTTTGGGTTGGTTCTGTCTTTTCTCTTTCCCCGGGAATTGTTCTGGTTCTTCTTTTCTTCTTTCTTCTTATTTACTGTTGGTTTGTCCTCCGTTGTGGTTTTCCTTTCCGTTTCCATTTTCTCCTGTCCCTTACTTCCCCGACTCTCGGTAACTTGTTTATTTTTAACTTTGTTACTTTATGAAATAACCAAGATCTTTGTAAGCTTTCAAAATACCATTATTAATAAGAGGTATTGCAAGGTCAAAAAGGGAAGTTTATGATTTTTAATGTTTTCGGATAATTTAACAAAATATTACTTCTAAGCTTACCTCAATTGAAAACAATATATATATACAGTATATATATATATATATATATATATATATATATATATATATATATATATATATATATATATATATATATACACCTTTGTATATCTGAGGACAAACATGTATTAACTATATTAGTTGACTGTAAATTATGTTTATATAAATAATCACTAAATACTGCACATGACAAATATATAAAGACATAACAACAATGAAGATAATACTTAAACCTGGACTTTAACCGAGTGATAACTAAACTAAATATGACAACTTTCGCTAAAACTTCGCCAAAACTTAACCCCTTAAAAATAAATAATATGAAGATAATATGAAGACAACGCTTGGTGGCTCTTAGTGGTTATGGTGGAGTCTGTGACAGAGAGAGAGAGAGAGAGTACAGTAAGGTGTTCATGTTCTTCACAATACATTACCAACATATATATATATATATATATATATATATATATATGGAGGTAAAATCACAAATACGTGTGATCAAATTATGTAGTAAAACTCGCTAGGAAAATTGAAACAATGGAAAACCACGCTTTCGTCAATTCTCTCAAGATATCTTCAGGGTAATACAAGAAAACAGGGGGAGAGAGAGGCTTAAATACCCGTCCTAAATCATCTGTGAGTTGCTAACTAGCATATAAATACAAAAAGTGTTGCCAGCCTACTACCTGTTACCATATTTTTAGGAGCATACTTATTTTATATACAAAATATATGTACATATACTGTATACATTGAAATATGCCTAACAATACAATCTAATCATATATACAATTTGATACACATCAATGAACTTGCAGATCCCTTTCAAACTGTTATCGTAACTTATGTAAATATGAAGAAATACATATACCTGTAGAAATACATATAATTACATACACATACACATATAATTGCATACTGTATACATGCATACATTACATACATACAAATAATAATTACATATATAAGAACACAAGAAAAATGGGAGTCTGCAGAAAACCGATTGGTCACACAAGGCAGATCCTTCCCACACCCAACCCTAATTATAAGGCCGAACTATAGGCCCAACTCACTAATACTATGGACCCTGGGGACTGACCTTCCCAAAATGGTCAGATCAACATAAGGATAAAAGGAGTCTGTAGATAGCCAAATAGCCCACACCTGGCATATCCCCCTCACTACTAAACAGTATATAAATTATACATAAACACACATATCAAGTCAGAGTGGGGAGCAGTCAAAAGTGGTGTCCCCCAGGGATCGGTATTAGGTCCCCTGTTGTTTCTTATATACATAAATGACCTAGATTTAGGTATAACTAGTAGGATAAGTAAATTCGCAGACGATACTAAAATGGGGAGATTAATTGATTCAGATAGCGATATAGAGTGCCTCCAAAGGGATCTAGATACCTTACATGAATGGTCAGTAAATTGGCAGATGAAGTTTAACATTGACAAATGCAAGGTATTAAAGATAGGGAAGATGCAAACAAATGTTAAATATAAACTAGCTAATTTAGAATTAGAAAATTCAGACTGCGAGAAAGATCTAGGTGTGTTTGTTAGCAATGATTTGAAGCCTAGAAAACAGTGTATAAGCGTTCGTAATAAGGCAAACAGGATTCTCGGGTTCATCTCTAGGAGTGTGAGTAACAGAACTGCTGATGTTATCTTAAAACTTTACTTGTCATTAGTGAGACCCCATATGGATTATGCTGTCCAATTTTGGTGTCCTTATTACAGAATGGACATAGATTCATTGGAGAGAGTTCAGCGTAGAATGACAAAAATGATCCATAATAATAGAAATCTTCCGTATGAAGAAAGGTTGAAGAAATTAGGTTTACATTCGTTAGAGAGACGCAGAGTTAGAGGGGATTATGATAGAGGTGTTCAAGAGGGTTAGTGGGATTAACAAAGGGGACATGACAAATGTACTAAAGCTTAGTGATAGCGAAAGAACTCGTACCAATGATTTCAAATTAGATAAATTTCGTTTCAGAAAAGATATAGGCAAATATTGGTTTGGTAACAGAGTTGTAGATGGGTGGAATGGACTACCAAGTGCTATAGTGGGATTAAAAACGGTAGGGAGCTTTAAGATAAAATTGGATAAGCATATGGACAAGAAGGGTTGGGTGTGAAGGGGGATCAGCCGGGTTGGGCCAATCAGCTCTCTGCACACCCCTGTAATCCTGCATTAATCTCTAACCGTTTTGGTAAGATGATCCTCAGGGTATTAGAGTGTTGAGCCTATAATTGGGCTTTGTAATTGGGATTGTGTGGGACAGGGATCTGCCTTGCTTAGGCCAATCGGCTTTCTGCAGACTCCCATTTTCTTATGTTCTTATGTTCTTATATATATACACACACCTACATACACACACACATATACTGTATACATACATAAACATACATATATACAATAATTATTATAAACTAAAAAAACAAAACAAAGAAAATACATAATATTATACACATGAGGTATGATCACTATGTATTTTCTTTGTTTTGTTTTTTTATTTTTTAATAATTATTGTATAATTATACAGTATGTATGTTTATGTATGTATAGTGTATACAGTATATGTGTGTGTGTGTAGGTGTGTGTATATATGTGTGTTTATGTATAATTTATATACTGTTTAGTTGTGAGGGGGATATGCCAGGTGTGGGCTATTTGGCTTTCTACAGACTCCTTTTATCCTTATGTTGACCTGACCATTTTGGGAAGGTCAGTCCCCAGGGTCCATAGTATTAGTGAGTTGGGCCTATAGTTCGGCCTTATAATTAGGGTTGGGTGTGGGAAGGATCTGCCTTGTGTGACCAATCGGTTTTCTTCAGACTCCCATTTTTCTTGTGTTCTTATATATGTAATTGTTATTTGTATGTATGTAATGTATGCGTGTATACAGTATGCATGTATATGTGTATGTGTATGTAATTATATGTATTTCTACAGGTATATGTATTTCTTCATATTTACATAAGTTACGATAACAGTTTGAAAGGGATCTGCAAGTTCATTGATGTGTATCAAATTGTATATATGATTAGATTGTATTGTTAGGCATATTTCAATGTATACAGTATATGTACATATATTTTGTATATAAAATAAGTATGCTCCTAAAAATATGGTAACAGGCAGTAGGCTGGCAACACTTTTTGTATTTATATGCTAGTTAGCAACTCACAGATGATTTAGGACGGGTATTTAAACCTCACTCTCCCCCTGTTTTCTTGTATTACCCTGAAGATGTCTTGAGAGACTAGACGAAAGCTTGGTGTTCCATTGTTTCAATTTTCCTAGCGAGTTTTACGACATATATATATATATATATATATATATATATATATATATATAACATGCTCCACAGACATGCCCAGGTTAATTACCATAGGTCAAAGGATAGAAGTCCCAGGTAGTCCTAATTAAAAGCGTTGCACTCAAGCTTCGTGCTTAATCAGTAATCATGATTATATTTTGATCTATGTTACTCGATTTTATTGGATTAGGTTAATTATTATTGGTTAGCTTAGTCAATATAATAAAGCTAATTAAGAATACATTGACATAGAATGGTGATTATGGTCGAATGTAGATCGAGCATAGCGGCTGGCTACACTCGCATCGATCTGGAGGGAGGTAGTACAGCACAGTACAGTAGTAGTTTCAGGATAGCCTTTGTACCGGCTGCATGGTAGTGTTCGTCACTTACAATATTCTGCCACTCATACTCGGAATAATTGAAAAGTTAACCGAAGCAATTATTTAGTACTCTAATGTTGCAAAGAGAAATGTGGTGTATTATTCAACTTCATATATGATGTCACAAACAATCTTCAATTGTATATATTCTAAGTTATTGCCGATAATGTCTAGTCGTCGATCATTGCAGTTCCTGAAATACCTCATAATATTTAGTATATTACGGTATTCCGGCTTTATATATTCTTTGTTTTACTTTGTAGTGGTCATTTTGTAATATATATTTACATTCATGTTCAACAATAGTAAGCAAATGTTGTATATATTATGTATACATTTTGAAGGCAGGCTCGTAAAATGTGTACATTTTGTGCCACCCCACTGATAAGAGGGTGGGTTATCAGACTTTGGGGTAATAGAAAACGCAGCGTAACCCGGGAATGGCAGCATAGCTCTTAAGAAGTTTTACTGGGCAACGGCGGCAAAGCTCTTAAGAAGGAAGGCCTAAAAAAACCATTTTAAACGGCCCCAGTAGCACTTAACCCTTTCCCTGCGGGTGACGTTCTGGAACGTCCTGGCAATTTGCAGCAATTTCCAGGCTTTAAAAGCCTGTAAAAACCGTAAATATCGAGTGTCAGTGAGCGGGAGCGTAAGAGGCCCACCTCCGAACCTTAGAGCAGCCAGCGGCCCACTGAGGTAGACTGTGTCTCGCGCGGGTCTCTCACTGCCTCTCACAACAGTGTTGCCAAGCGAGCGAGTGCTAACAAATAGCGGGTTTCCCGCATTTCTATGGCACCGCTGCGGGTGAACCAGGCCACGTACGAGGCTTGTTCTGGTCTTATTTTAAAGCTATTTTCGCCTAGTTTTCGGCAGAATACAGTTCATTTAATGCAGACGCTTGAATAATCATTCAGGAGTGCCTGAATATGCCCTAAATAGCCCAAAACACCCCGCAGAGAAAGTGTTAATTTTTTTATTTGTTTTCCCCTATACCTCATATCACTCCTCCACATCCCCTCCTTCCCCCCTTTCCCCTCCCCCCTTCAATTATCACCTATTTTCCCTGTTATTCCCTAATTCGTTGGTATATTTTTGTGCTAACATCAGCAAACTGGTTGGAGAGTGTGCTTATGTGCCTAGCGAGTGTGTTGGCAGAGCTAGATAGTGGGATGAATGAGTCAGTCAAGCTTGAGGCCTTGCAAGGGGAGGAGTTGCCTCATATTGCTCCACATTTCATGAATGGGCTGTTCCATGTTTATTCGCGATTTTGGCCAGAAAAATTATATTTCCACTTGTTTTATTGTTGTTACAGGTTACTATCATCATAGTGAAGGTAAAATAGGCGCATATGAATAAGTAATAACGATATTTATTGTAAAATGACGATTATAGGCCTGAATGGAGCCTAATATCGTCGCCCAGAACAGTGGTGTTCAATACACCCTGCTCGCCGTTTATAGGTTAAAAGACAAGTGGTAATTTACTTGGCAACTCAACAATATAATCAGCTTCGTTTAAAAGACACTCCATTCACAAATGGTATTTGTCTGGTAGTAACGCATACAATTAATATATGTATCAACTATAACCCTAAAATCATTACACATGGCTTAAAAAATAAATTTATGAGAATCCACAAATTGCTTGCAAAGAATGAATGTTAACTTGCTAAGCACCAAATCCTTGTAGAAATAGTATATATAACAAACACATGTTATAGTAGAATTATTTACAGTGGAATAAGCTACTGTCAGTAAGTTTAACTATTGCTAAACTCACTGAAAATATAGGTGCGCATATAGATGAAAATATGGCAGGACCTCCTAACTCATCACTGCCCGACGTATGATATACTTCTCCCTCACGCTTCTCCCCATGCACTAACTCATCACTGCCCGACGTATGATATACTTCTCCCTCACGCTTCTCCCCATGCACTAACTCACACGCCCGAGCAACCCACGGCCATTTTCGTTTCCAAAAACGATATCGACAGCTTACCAAATTTTCCAGAACTTCTGTTGATTTCTTGTAAAAACTTATCTTATTATGATTATACATAGCATCAATTAATAGAGAATACATATATGACAATATAGTCATGCTTCTCGTGATATAGTAATAAAGAGTAAAGGAATGGCGAAATCCGAGAACGGCGAGAAGACCTGTTTACGTATAGAGGTTTTCGTACCGTAGCGGCAGTAAAATTGATAAGCCCGAGACCATACCCAAGACCAATAATGGGGGACAATACAACATTTGTCTGCTATGTTTCCCCCCTTAGATTCACACCATACCCAAATCTGTTGCCATCGAGTGAATGCAATTTTTAAATCGCAGTCATCAAAATATCACTGGATTTCTATAGTCATGAATGTTACAGACATATTACTCTAACATTCTATTCAGTACATTGTCCAATATACAAAGTATTTATGATTAATAAACATAAGCTGAATTTTGTGTCACCCCAAAGTCTGATAACCCACTCTCATTAAAGTGTGGTGGCACAAAATGACAAGGGGCGATCCAGACTTTTAAATATATACATTATATGGACAACCTTTCCTGACTATTTTTAAGAATGAAAGTAAATATGCATTGCAGAATAATTATTACAAAGCAAATAAAGACAAAATAAAAGCGAAATAGCGTAATATACCAAATATCATTAGGTATGTCAGGGACTGGAATAATCGACAACAGAACATATCGGCAATAAATTTGAATATATACAATTTAAGATGTGTTGTGACATTACATATTAGGTGAAATTATAAAACATATTTATTTGTTTAATAGTAGAGCAAGAAATATTCGCATACATAGACATTTCAATAATTCTGAGGAGGAGTGACGGAATAATTACCGTGACGAACACTGATTTTCTGAACTTTACTCTTGGTCAAGGTCACGAGGCTAGATGCCCCACCCACCCACCCACCCCTTGATATCTCTACGTTCCTACTGACCCTCACGCAGCCGTGGTGCTTAGATACCCCACCCACCCACCCACCCCTCGATATATCTACGTTCCTACTGGCCCTCACGCAGCCGTGGTGCTTAGATACCCCACCCACCCACCCACCCCTCGATATATCTACGTTCCTACTGGCCCTCACGCAGCCGTGGTGCTTAGATACCCCACCCACCCACCAACCCCTTGATATCTCTACGTTCCTACTGGCCCTCACGCAGCCGTGGTGCTTAGATACCCCACCCACCCACCCACCCCTTGATATCTCTACGTTCCTACTGGCCCTCACGCAGCCGTGGTGCTTAGATACCCCACCCACCCACCCACCCCTTGATATATCTACGTTCCTACTGGCCCTCACGCAGCCGTGGTGATTAGATACCCCACCCACCCACCCACCCCTTGATATCTCTACGTTCCTACTGGCCCTCACGCAGCCGTGGTGCTTAGATACCCCACCCACCCACCCACCCCTTGATATCTCTACGTTCCTACTGGCCCTCACGCAGCCGTGGTGCTTAGATACCCCCCCCACCCACCCACCCCTTGATATATCTACGTTCCTACTGGCCCTCACGCAGCCGTGGTGCTTAGATACCCCACCCACCCACCCACCCCTTGATATATCTACGTTCCTACTGGCCCTCACGCAGCCGTGGTGCTTTGCGCGGTCGAACCTTTATTTCACAAATGTTATGATATTAATATATATGCGTGTACTGTTACTTACTAATATTAATATATATGCGTGTACTGTTACTTACTAATATTAATATATGCGTGTACTGTTACTTACTAATATTAATATATATGCGTGTACTGTTACTTACTAATATTAATATATATGCGTGTACTGTTACTTAGTAATATTAATATATATGCGTGTACTGTTACTTACTAATATTAATATATATGCGTGTACTGTTACTTACTAATATTAATATATGCGTGTACTGTTACTTACTAATATTAATATATATGCGTGTACTGTTACTTACTAATATTAATATATATGCGTGTACTGTTACTTACTAATATTAATATATATGCGTGTACTGTTACTTACTAATATTAATATATATGCGTGTACTGTTACTTACTAATATTAATATATATGCGTGTACTGTTACTTACTAATATTAATATATATGCGTGTACTGTTACTTACTAATATTTATATATATGAGTGTACTGTTACTTACTAATATTAATATATATGCGTGTACTGTTACTTACTAATATTTATATATATGCGTGTACTGTTACTTACTAATATTAATATATATGCGTGTACTGTTACTTACTAATATTAATATATATGCGTGTACTGTTACTTACTATTATTAATATATATGCGTGTACTGTTACTTACTATTATTAATATATATGCGTGTACTGTTACTTACTAATATTAATATATATGCGTGTACTGTTACTTACTAATATTAATATATATGCGTGTACTGTTACTTACTAATATTAATATATATGCGTGTACTGTTACTTACTAATATTAATATATGCGTGTACTGTTACTTACTAATATTAATATATATGCGTGTACTGTTACTTACTAATATTAATATATATGCGTGTACTGTTACTTACTAATATTAATATATATGCGTGTACTGTTACTTACTAATATTAATATATGCGTGTACTGTTACTTACTAATATTAATATATATGCGTGTACTGTTACTTACTAATATTAATATATATGCGTGTACTGTTACTTACTAATATTATATATATGCGTGTACTGTTACTTACTAATATTAATATATATGCGTGTACTGTTACTTACTAATATATATATATATGCGTGTACTGTTACTTACTAATATTAATATATATGCGTGTACTGTTACTTACTAATATTAATATATATGCGTGTACTGTTACTTACTAATATTAATATATATGCGTGTACTGTTACTTACTAATATTAATATATATGCGTGTACTGTTACTTACTAATATTAATATATATGCGTGTACTGTTACTTACTAATATTAATATATATGCGTGTACTGTTACTTACTAATATTAATATATATGCGTGTACTGTTACTTACTAATATTAATATATGCGTGTACTGTTACTTACTAACATTAATATATATGCGTGTACTGTTACTTACTAATATTAATATATATGCGTGTACTGTTACTTACTAACATTAATATATATGCGTGTACTGTTACTTACTAATATTAATATATATGCGTGTGTACTGTTACTTACTAACATTAATATATATGCGTGTACTGTTACTTACTAATATTAATATATGCGTGTACTGTTACTTACTAACATTAATATATATGCGTGTACTGTTACTTACTAATATTAATATATATGCGTGTACTGTTACTTACTAATATTAATATATATGCGTGTACTGTTACTTAGTAATATTGTATTGTGTAACCTAATCAACCCGAATGATATACATTTAAGTAAGAATACACCGAAATATAATCGTGATTAGGCTCGAATGGAGTGGCACCGCGGCTGCGGCCAATGTTTATAAACAACATGCTTTAGGCCTACATATCAAGATCAATAATTAATGATCCATCATTTCGATATTATTTTGATCTAGTTGAATTTGTAAAAAATTGTGATGACTATTCCTATAATATAATCGCTTACTTTGAGGTATTATATATAATAACTCCGGTAGGTTATCGGCCTTCTATAGGAATATGACGCTTCTTTCGGATATTCTGAGGATATAGCTAGGTACATTTATAATTATCACATCCAAATCGATTATTTGTATATGGATATAATTATACACAAAGTCTTAAAACTGTTATCAAGTTCCGAAAGTCTGAATCGGGTTGAGTTTAGACCCTGTGGAAGAGCAGGGTTGAGTTGGCTTGATATTGGACACCCTTTTATGGCATTTGGGTGTGAAATACGACACCATTTCCAGTCTATCGGAGATAATGATGGTAAAGGAAAATGCGGCAATATTTGATTAGGCCCACATAAACACATGGCAGTCATTCGAAAAGAAGTCCTGTTAATATTTTAATAGATAGGTATCCATGTCCTAAAATTAAAATGATATGTATAAAAAACTAAAGATGACCCCATAAAATAATCAGCATAATCCAATGTTGCATGAAATAAGAGCATAATGCTATATTAGTTACATACCTTGGCACCATCGCTTAGAAATTGTTGCCATTATTCGCTAGATATATTTGTCATTCCAGTTGTATCTTTTCTGATCTTCGGTCACCATTCCATGTTTCGGGATCTAAGAAGCAGATGGCTGGAACACGTGTCGACTAGAGTTGTTGTAGACGAAAACAGTGGGAGTCACTAGGAGTGTCTTGTTCACTTGGTCGTAGTCTTGGTCTTGGTGCGAGACTGCTTATTTGTAAACAAAAATAAGGCCATCTTGCACCGCGAACGGTCCCATTAGAAACTGTCGTGCGCATGCGCGGAATTGCTACCTGACAAGTAGTCACACACTAAAAATAATATACCATTTGTTCAGCCAATATTGATTATAACACATATTTTTTTAGTAACTAAAAAGGAAGTAAATACAATACTTCAATGAGTATTACACATTTCGCCCAGCCTATTTCACCACATTAGATGAAACTAAATTTCTAGGTGAGATAAGCTGATATGTATGTATCAAATTATGTTAATTATTATGTATTCACTGCATTAACGAGTATATAACCATCATATTATGAATCTAGTAAAAATATACTACACAACTATGGGTCATAGATAGTTGAGAACTGTATTAAACCTCTTAAATCACGAAAACCATCAAAACACCTCAATGGTGTATCACACACGATAGTCATTTGAATAAGACCCCCAGCGCCATCTGGATTTTTAGTACGGTTTTACCTCATTGGTAAAGCCAATCGTATTTTATGGACTATTATATTTTACTCTATGTGAGGTTTAAACGCTATATATGTCAAACACTTCTAAGAAACTTAAATTGCATGAATTATTTACTTCATAAACCTCTTAATAAAGGTACTGAAGCGATAATATATTTTGTACAAAGGTTCGAGACATTCAGAGAAATCTAGTTTTATATTTACAAAGGGCGAATATGCTACAAATTAAACAATCAAAAACTGCTTCAAAAATCATACCCATGTCTGCTAATAGTATATAACGCATAATCTTGGTATATTTCTTTTTGTCCTAAAATATATTCTGGTTAGTCCCCAAAGCGACCATTCTCCATCTGGTGGTCACCCCAAGAAGCTTGTGTGTGGAGCGTCTAATTCGGGACGCATCCATCTACATTCTAAAGTTGTCGTTTTGTTTCCCACCTGCCGTAAAAACCGTAAAATTAAAACCCTTAGCAGCTGATTTCTTGGTATTTAATTGGAAAATATGAAACTAATTGGTCATAAAAGATCATTGGGTATAGAGATAGTGATTTACATTTCTAACTGGTATACGATGGGTTTATTACCACCAAGACAAATTTAAATAGGTAGCTTATTTTGGACACTTTAAAAACCCTTTCACACCCATAATGTAGTGTATAGTTCGTTAATTTTCTTCCAACATAGGATAGACAACGACCTTAACACTATCTGGTGCAACGTTTAGGGGGTTATGAGTTTTTTTATTACAATTATAGAGCTTGATTGTTTGCGTCATTTTCGAGCAATGCATTTTTAGTTTGCCCCCTTTACTAAATAAAACGCTTTCTCAGAACCCCTTCAATCTATGAAATAATAAAATAAAATAAAATGCACCCCAGACCCCCTTCAAGCTAAAAATGGACCCGGCCGTAGGTCTGTTTCTCCTAAATTGCTGGCATGTTCTCTCTCGCCCAGGAAAAAAATAAAAATAAAATAAATAAATAAATAAATACAAATAAATACAAATAAAAATAGACACCTGAATGGGGTGAAGTGTGTTATAATCGTTAAATAATCGAGATGACACTTATTAAAATATCCAAATTAATGGCATGAATCAGGGAGGACTCTTAAGACCCGCCTCACACTAGATAGGATTAAACTATGCACCTTCTTTGTAGTAATTTTAATTATAAAAAGTTACAATGACGGGTATGTTTTACAGTTGTTGTATTATGTTAGGGAGTTCATTTTGTTATACTTCCTTTATTCCCTTTCATATGCATTCCAGTCTTAACTCCTTCAGGATACGGCGTCTTAACTCCTTCAGGATACGACGACACCATTCTTAAGTCTATGTTATCTCTCATTAGACGATTTTATTGAGCTTGTACGGAAACTATTGGAGATAAAAATGTAAAGGATGTCTCCATTATCCCTCTGACCTTTATATAGCCTGTCTGAAGCTGGATAAAATCGTCAAATGATAGCCAGAAGTCACTGGTAAAACGCGTGATAATCCTGAAGGAGGGGTTTGACACCTTAACCTCCTTCACAAATTAGTTGTATATAACACCATGGACATATTACGATCAACAAGCTCCAGAATATGGTTGTAACACCATGGACATATTACGATCAACAAGCTCCAGAATATGGTTGTAACACCATGGACATATTACGATCAACAAGCTCCAGAATATGGTTGTAACACCATGGACATATTACGATCAACAAGCTCCAGAATATGGTTGTAACACCATGGACATATTACGATCAACAAGCTCCAGAATATGGTTGTAACACCATGGACATATTACGATCAACAAGCTCCAGAATATGGTTGTAACACCATGGACATATTACGATCAACAAGCTCCAGAATATGGTTGTAACACCATGGACTGTCAACAAGTTCTAGAAAAAATCACAGTTTACACAGATCAAAAGGTGTTGATTTGGGTCACGTCTAGTTGTAAACATACCTGTATTTATAAAAGTTATTACAGTGCAAACCTTCGTCTTAATGACCGTATTATATATAAATATGTATACTTGCTAAACTCAATTACATCAAATATCTTCGACAAATAAACACTTAATTCCTTGACCTTCGTTTGGTATGGGATAGACAAATTATTAATTTAACCCTTCCAATATAAGGACCACCTTTTCCACTCTATTCAGGCTCTGATTAGACGACTTTATTCAACTATGGAAGGTTCTCAACGAATCAAGAGGTAAAGTACTGTGTATCTCAATTAACCCTGACTACCAACATGTTTTCCTATACTAAATAAAATCGTCTACTGATAGTCATAATAACATTAGGAAACGCATTCTCAAATAGTGAAGGAGGTAAAAATATGTTAGTTTATAATACCAGTGACATATTAGGGTCAACATGCTCCAGACACAGCTGCAGTTTACATAAGGACAAAAGGTCACTGCCAGTCAGGTAGTTTAGGTCATATATATTTATAAACTAAAGATGACAGTGTTGTTTTGTTTTGCCTTAAATGATGTAGACATTTAGTGTTATTTGAAACCCCTTTAGGACGATGGAAACAAATTACTTATATTCTGGCTAACATTAGACGATATTACTTAGCATATAGAAAGCACCTTCAAAGTAACATTGGGGTGAACAAAACTATCACAATCAACCCTTTGACTTCCACGGGTCTTTCATAAGCTAACTAAAAGCGTCTAATGATAACCAGATAAAACTGAAAATGGCACCTCTGTACTGAGAAGGTTAGTAATGTTGGCGTCATTAACCCCTTCAAGGACGACGTCCGCGTCTTCATTATATTCTGGTTATTACTGGACTACTTTATGCTGTTTAAGAAGGATCTCTAGGAATCAACGAGTTCAAATCTTGCTTATCCCTATGACTTCCAAAATGCCTTCCTAAACTGAAACAAATCGACTAATGATAGCCAAGATAATAAGAAGAAACGCGTCCCCGAATACTGAAAGGGTTAAGTTTTCTTCACGGGGGGGAGGGATCTGTTTTTTTCTCTGTCTTGGTTGTATTCATTCGGGCCCATTCAGCCTACTGTTTTAAGACGGTTATCCCCATTCAGGTGTCAATTGTTGCCTGGCGATCGATAGCGAGCCAGTATTTCATGGAGAAATCTGGCTTCGCCGGAAACAAATTTCTATCGAAAAATGTAAAAATTTAGCCAGCTGTCCAACTCATTATCCAAATTATGGTGGCTCACTATCGCGCGCCAGGTATAAATTGACACCTGGATGGGGATAAACTTCTTAAAACAGTAGGCTGAATGGGGCACAATGGATACAACCCAGAGAGAGAAAAGAGCAAGTCACCCCCTTTAAGAAACCAATACTCAAATCAATTTCTTTGGTTCATTCTATCATAAGTCACCACAATATCCTTGGCCCATCTCTCCGCTATAAAAGTCAATGTTTACACCAGACCAAAAAGGTCACACGTGGCTCTTCAAATCCAAGCCACATTTGTCAACACGCTACCTATTTTATTAAGGGGAGATGGGTCGTTCTTCTCGTCCCCTTTCTCCCTCGTGTTAAGCCCCATTTGATTTGAGATTATAAGACGTTCGGGGCCCATTAGTTCGGCGATTTTAACACCTTTCGCCTCATTTCATTGTCAATGTTAAGACCTTTCGTGCTATTTAGGTGTCGATTTTTTTCCTGACGAGCGATAGCGTGTCTGATATTTTAAGAGGAACCGGCCTTCAGCCGGGAAAATTTTCTATCGAAAAATTTACAAATTTATCTTTAAGGCTAGGCCAGGGGATGGGTTTCTAAGCTTGATGGATGTCTAGCGAAGAAACTAAGAAATATAGGAATAATTGAATTAATAGACAATAAAAGCAGCCTATCTCCCCTTTATTAACCTTGTCACAACAAACCAAACACACAAGAATAAACTAGAGGGGTTCTCGGTAGAGCGCTTACCTCCACCTACGGTGGCTGGTTACATACATACATACATACAATTTTAAGACTGAGTGTTCCACACATAAGTGCAGTTTCAGTCTCTTGTCCTAATGGCGGCGTTCCAGGCAACTCTGTTAAGGGCTGCTTCACTTGTCAAGTTCTTGGATTTGAGATCGGCGCGTATAGTCCGATCCCAGGTCTTCCTAGGTCCACCCCTTGGTGCAGCTCCCTCCACAATCACAGACCTGCATTTTTTCACCCAATTTTGTTCATCCATTCTCTCCACATGTCCATACCATCCCAGTATACTTGTACGCATCACCTCGCTAATACACTTTATACCTAAACGTCTCCTCAGCTCAACATTTGTTATTCTATCCTGTAGCCTGTCCCCACACATCCATCTCACCATTCTCATCTCATGACGCTCCATTCTGTTGACATCCTCTACTTTAACGGCCCATATTTCTGAGGCATACGTCATTGCACTTCTAACACATGAGGCATACAACTTTCCCTTCAGGGGGAGAGGCATTCTTTTCATGGTCAGGATAGGCATAAATTCTCTGAACTTCCCCCAGCCACACCTAATTCTAGCAACAGTGGCAGCCTCGGCCCCACCACCGGCAGAGATGGTATCTCCTATGTAACAAAACTTGTTCACCAGCTCCAAAGACTCATTTCCAAAATTCACAGCCACAGGATCATCACTTAACACAAGCTCGCCTTTGCACACTTATCACTCAAATTTCTCTATTTCTGACTTATCCTTCGGCAGGGGCCCCTTTATTCTACTACAGCGCTTACTCCCATGGTGTACCCAACATCGACAGATGCTACATTGAATTGAGTTAACGCCCACTCCCTTTCCATACACTGCACATGGGTATGCACCGCTCTTTTCCACATTGCCACGTCTCAATCTACAATGCATAACCTTGGTTTTGTTAATATTGACTCTTAAACCCTTGCTCGCCATGCCCTCTCTCCACTCTCTGAATTTGGCCTCAGCATCCTGCATACTGTCAGCTATTAGGACTAAATCGTCTGCATAAAACAGGTCCAACGGGAGTCCGCCTCTAAAAACTCTAGACAGTGCCTCCAAGACCATAATAAAGAGGAGGGGCTTAACACTGAACCCTGATGGACTCCAACACGGACTGCGAACTCATCACTCAGTACACCCTTCACCCTCACCGAACTTCGCGAATCCTCATACATCTTCATTATCACACCACCAGCCACTCTTCCACACCAAGTTTCCTCATAGCCCACTGCACAACATCTCTAGGCACCCTATCAAAGGCCTTCTCCAGGTCTACAAACACAAAGTAAAGATCCCTGCCTTTTAGTAAGTATCTTTCCTGTATCTGCCTGACTATGAAGATAGCATCGGTTGTACCACGTCCTGGCATAAAACCAAACTGCATATTATCAATAGAGATGCTTTGCCTGATCAAACCCTCAAGGACTCTCTCACAGACCTTCATGATTTGGTCAAGCATTTTCAGGCCCCTATAATTTCCTCTATCTAGCGCATCCCCTTTTCCTTTGTATATATTTACTACTACACTTTTGAGCCAATCCTCTGGGATTTTCTCATCTTTAATAATGGTGTTTATCAACTCAGTGACCAAGTTTACACCAATCTCCCCTGAGGCTTTTATCATCTCAGCGACAATGTCGGAGCAACCTGGAGCTTTACCGTCCTTCATTTTATTGATTGCGTCGCTCAATACATCTGGTGCTATCAAAGGTCTACTTTTTCTTGTGTATCTGGCTTCCAGGATATGATCAGGATCTCCGCCTAAACTGAATCACTTCTTCTTTGGCGCATATCCTATCTGCCCATTAATTTTCGAGAAAAATCCGTTCAAAATTGTGTAAGATATCTTGATTACAGTCACAGACAAACAAACAGAATGACAGACAGACAAACAAACGGAGGTGAAAACATAACAATCATCCAACTACGTTGGCGGAGAAATGTAAACAACAGCTTTAAGCATGTAGGTGCTATCAAATGTGTTCTTATAGATAAACACTGTCATTTAGCATTCATTCGACATGGGGCAATCAATATCAATGCCCTACTCATGTATCTTAAGGGGAGATAGGCCGCTTTTCTGGTCCCACTTCTTCCTCATGTTTAGTCCCATTAGTTTTCAGATTTATAGACATTCGGCTCATTTCGAGTTTGGCAATTTTAAGAACTTTCGCCCTATTTCTGTCAATTTAATACCTTTCGTGTCATTTAGGTGTCGATTTTTCACTGGCGAGCGATAGCGAGCCTGTAATTTAATAGGAACTGGCCTACGGCCGGGAAATTTGTCTACCGAAAACTGTACAAATCTATCTTGAAAGGCGATCTAGGGGGTGTAATTTTAAGCTTGATAGAGGTCTAGAGAGGAAGCTAAAAAAATAATAAAAAGATACGTAAGTGAGCCAATAAATATGCCTCTTAAGATTAACACCAATAATCCAAGGGTAATATTATACTGTAAATACAGTAAATGAGACTCAATTAACATAGGTCAAAAGCCATATATAGATCCGGGCCACATCTATCATACGTCACATCTATCAACACACGTCACATCTATCAACACAAGTCACATCTATTAGCACACGTCACATCTATCAGCACACGTCACATCTATCAACACACGTCACATCTATCATACGTCACATCTATCAACACACGTCACATCTATCATACGTCACATCTATCAGGACACGTCACATCTATCAGCACACGTCACATCTATCATACGTCACATCTATCAACACACGTCACATCTATCATACGTCACATCTATCAACACACGTCACATCTATCAGCACACGTCACATCTATTAGCACACGTCACATCTATCAGCACACGTCACATCTATCAGCACACGTCACATCTATTAGCACACGTCACATCTATCAGCACACGTCACATCTATCAACACACGTCACATCTATCAGCACACGTCACATCTATCAACACACGTCACATCTATTAGCACACGTCACATCTATTAGCACACGTCACATCTATCAACACACGTCACATCTATCATACGTCACATCTATCAACACACGTCACATCTATCAACACACGTCACATCTATCAGCACACGTCACATCTATCAACACACGTCACATCTATTAGCACACGTCACATCTATCAGCACACGTCACATCTATCAACACACGTCACATCTATTAGCACACGTCACATCTATTAGCACACGTCACATCTATCAACACACGTCACATCTATCATACGTCACATCTATCAACACACATCACATCTATCAACACACGTCACATCTATCAGCACACGTCACATCTATCAACACACGTCACATCTATTAGCACACGTCACATCTATCAGCACACGTCACATCTATCAACACACGTCACATTTATCAGCACACGTCACATCTATTAGCACACATCACATCTATCAGCACACGTCACATCTATCAGCACACGTCACATCTATTAGCACATGTCACATCTATCAACACACGTCACATCTATCAGCACACGTCACATCTATTAGCACACGTCACATCTATCAGCACACGTCACATCTATCAACACACGTCACATCTATCAGCACACGTCACATCTATCAACACACGTCACATCTATCAGCACACATCACATCTATCATATGTCACATCTATCAACACACGTCACATCTATCAGCACACGTCACATCTATCAACACACGTCACATCTATCAGCACATGTCACATCTATCATAAGTCACATCTATCAACACACGTCACATCTATCAGCACACGTCACATCTATCAACACACGTCACATCTATCAGCACAAGTCACATCTATTAGCACATGTCACATCTATCAACACACGTCAGATCTATCAGCACACGTCACATCTATCATATGTCACATCTATCAGCACACATCACATCTATCAGCATACGTCACATCTATCAACACATGTCACATCTATCAGCACACATCACATCTATCAACATACGTCACATCTATCATACATCACATCTATCAGCATACGTCACATCTATCAACACAAGTCACATCTATCAGCACACGTCACATCTATCAACACACATCACATCTATCAGCATACATCACATCTATCATACGTCACATCTATCATACGTCACATCTATCAACACACGTCACATCTATCAGCACTCATCACATTTATCAACACACGTCACATCTATCAGCACACATCACATCTATCAGCACACGTCACATCTATCATACGTCACATCTATCAGCACACATCACATCTATCAACACACGTCACATCTATCAGCACACGTCACATCTATCAGCACACGTCACATCTATCATACGTCCCATCTATCAGCACACATCACATCTAGCAACACACATCACATCTATCAACACACGGCACATCTATCAACACACGTCACATCTATCAGCACACGGCACATCTATTAGCACACGTCACATCTATCAACACACTAAGTAACTGGGTCACTGGAGTCCGTGTTGGTAATTAGCGGCGGGGGATGGTCTAAATGATACTACCCATGTCGCCAGTGGATCTAGGGCAAAAGTCAGGACTATTTCTGGAGTTGCAAAAAAATAAAGTTAAAATATAATAAACCAAATACATAAATATATAATTACGTTGTAGGTAGTAGATGATGGAGTCCATAATCTGCTGAATTAAATTCAGTGGTGTTCGGTAAACCAGTACAGATGTACATACAGTGACAGACACAAACAGTTCCAGTATGTACCTTAGTTTGGTGTGTGGTAGCCATAGTAGGAGAGAGAGAGACTGTGTGAGAGAGAGTGAGAGTGAGAAAGAGAGAGAGAGAGATAGTTCTAAATAACTGGTGTATTGCATTTGGGGATTCCCCTCTCTTATTCTGTTATGAAGTGTGTCACCCCTGGCAGACCAAGGGTCATGTGTGCAGGCATGTCTGCCATGTATGCAGGTATCTCAGAGTCTCTGATAAGTTAGCGATTTATCTTGTGGAAAATAACTAAAGCCTCTGCTAACACGGGGAGGAGCCTGGTTAACTTGGAAGGTGGACTACTTACAGTAAATTGACCATGCAAGGAACATATTTATGACTAGGAAGGTACTGAAAGGGTTAACAACGTCTCGTAAGACAAAATTAATCTATAACACTTAAGACATGTCAATCAGACGTGTCGGTGAATTATATTAAGTTGCCATGTTCAAGCAATGTATTTTTAGTTTGCTTATAAAATAAACAAAATATAAGTCTCACCAGATCCCTTTCAAGAAGAAAAATAATAATAATGAATAAATAAATAAATAAAAACGCCTGCACACCCCTTTTCATGCATAATAAAAACGCCTGCACACCCCTTTTCATGCATAATAAAAACGCCTGCACACCCCTTGTCATGCATAATAAAAACGCCTGCACACCCCTTTTCATGCATAATAAAAACGCCTGCACACCCCTTGTCATGCATAATAAAAACGCCTGCACACCCATTTTCATGCATAATAAAAACGCCTGCACACCCCTTGTCATGCATAATTGTATATTTTTCGGTGGAAAAATGTCTCAGCCGTACGACGGTTTCCATAATTTGCAGACTAGCAATCACTCGTCCAGTAAATTATCGCCAGATGATTGGGGTGAAACGTCTTAACCCTTGTCTATCGGGGCCCGACTTAAGTCCGTATCTAAAAAGCTGGACAATGTGGCGGGGCCCGACTTAAGTCTGTGAGCAATTTTGGCGCAATATTGGCTCTGAGAGAGAGCCGAGCGGTGGGAGGAGCATAGGTTACCTCATGACCGCTCGCCACGACCGTCATGGGCCCACTGACATTTACTCCACTCTACTCCACCCTCTCTCACTTGCTACACACGTAATTATGTAACAAAATGACCGAATTTTAGCGATTTTGCCCTTCGGTTGCACGATCATTGCAAGACAACCAGTGATTGTAGAAGGATGGTTCGGGTGTCATTGGAAAGCTCAATTTATGCCCTTTCAGGGATACATACTTGTATTACGCTCTGCCTCTTGTTTATGCATGAAAAAGAGCACGGAAACAACCCCATTTATGGTAAAAAAAAAAACGCTGGGCGTGGTCAAATATACTCCACCACCCGCTCTTAAGGTGTTAAAACCAACAAACTGATGGGGTGTGTCCATACTCTATATACTATGTTTAGTATGAACACTATCAATGCTACGTAATTTGGGTTAATGAAAGCGTTACGTATCCTTCCGTAGTCTTAAGTTGAAGCTTCCGTAACCTTATTTGAACGTAAAATATTTCGGGAAGAATATATTATTCTATAGTTAAATATGGGCAAGTATTGTAGGATTAAAATTCCCATATATTACTGTGTTACTTATTATTATTGTTCCCTTGTACTCAAGACTCAAGGAAGACTCACTCGTCCCACTCGCCTACCAACTTCCGTCCCTGCAACACGCTAAGCGCTTTATCTTTCATTATCTCATTAATTAGGTGTTTTAGCTTCACTTTCATCTCATTCTCACATCATTATTATTAGTTATCATGCAATTTAATGTAAATACTATCTAAATTAGCTTAGTCTAGCCACTTTCCTATATTCCTTATCCCACTAACAACTTGAGTTCACCTACCATCTGCCATCTTTTTCATCACCATCTGAGCTATCATCATAAAAAGGTAATTTAATCTTATGTGAGTTATTCTTTATCAATACAGTCCAAAAATATCTAAATTAACCACATAAATTGGTCCTTCGCACGTACAGTCCTTTGCTCCCTTTGTTTATTTTTTGTTTCGGCGGTTGGTGGTTGCCTTGTGTTTTGGTGGGGGCTTCCCTGTTCGTTTTCCCTTTTTGCCATACCTCATGGCCCAGGGCTTTTGGCCTCATGGTGCTGTCGGCGGTGGAGTGGGCAAGGATATACGAGGTAGAGAGGGCAGTCTACCCGGGGACGATAAAAAAGGTGGCGATTTTAGGCAACTCTTACGTGTGCCATCTATATGTGGACCGCCCTGTGTACCGGCCCTTCTTCTCAGTAACTCATCTGGCCGCCCCAGGTGCCCGCATCAGCATTTTGAGGGATTCGAGTGTCTGGAGTCAACTCGTGGGTTTGAGACCAGAGTTAACCTTCTTGGAAATCGGGGGGAATGACATAAAGAGCGGGCAAAGTCCTAGAGGGATTGCCGAAGGGATCGAGGTGCTGGCCGAGGAGGTGGAGCATCGCACTGGGGGGAAAGTGTAGGGTTATAGAGATTGAGAAGAGGCCAGCTCCACGAGGGGTCTCTGCAGCTGAATATAACCGCATCCGTAACGCCGTCAACCGTTGATTGAAGCGTCACATCCCATTCACCCGAGAGCGATATTTTTCCATGAACACCTTCGATGCCAACTGCGGTCCCGATGGCGTGCACCTAACCCCAGATGCATCGGACCGACTGTACTCGGAGATCTTGGCCACCTGTCGCAATTTCTTTGGCCAGGACGAAGATGCGCTGGTGGACAGGGCATACAACGAGATGTTTGCCCATCTTGAGAATAAACAATAAATGATCAAGACCAGTACAGTATTCAATAAATTAATTACTTTAAACTTGTTTAATCTAACCGGCATATAGTTTTTCGGGCTTAACTATTTTGATTTATACTCCTTTAGGCCTACAAAATATTATCACAATTGGCATTGCGTTACAAAAAATTATACATACTGTACTGTAAAATAACTTCTTCAAAGTTATACATACTGTACTGTAAAATAACTTCTTCAAAATTATACATACTGTACTGTAAAATAACTTCTTCAAAGTTATACATACTGTACTGTAAAATAAATTCTTCAAAATTATACATACTGTACTGTAAAATAACTTCTTCAAAGTTATACATACTGTGCTGTAAAATAACTTCTTCAAAATTATACATACTGTACTGTAAAATAACTTCTTCAAAGTTATACATACTGTACTGTAAAATAACTTCTTCAAAATTATACATACTGTACTGTAAAATAACTTCTTCAAAGTTATACATACTGTACTGTAAAATAACTTCTTCAAAATTATACATACTGTACTGTAAAATAACTTCTTCAAAATTTAAGGGTATTCGATCATATATCTTTTCTAAATTCACTCTCGTCGTATGCCCTGAAGGTCTAGGTTAATATGATGGTTAATATGTGAGCGTGTGTTTAGACCAACTCAAAATTTCTTTGTATTTGACTGTTTTTTCTTTCTTTGTGTATAATTTCCACACACTTAAATTTTGGCACCCATTAACTTTAGCCTTATTTAAATTTCCCTCCAAGCTCTCTCTTTTAAGTTGTTTGAACTTAAACAAAAAAATTCGTAATCTATTACAAATTAGTATCGGTATTATACCTTTTTTGACACCTAAAGGCCTTTGGCCTACTGCACTTAAATTTTCCTCCCGGCTCTTCTTAAATTTGGTTTGAATTTATACTAAAATGTCTTAATCTAAAATCAAAACTATTACTTTATGAGTTAAATTTTAGTATCTCCACATTGTTAGTCTACATTTCCAGGCAATATCTTACTCCGCATTCGTGAGTGTGTGTTATTTTCAGCTCGCGGTTTAATTTATTGGAATTTTATTGTCTGCAATTTATTCGGCCTAGCATTTATAATTTAATTTTACATTACCGCTAAATTTCCTTTTCTCCTAACATCATGGCTGCAACTTTACAACGGCGTCGGGCTGGGCTTAACACCTTAAGAGCGGCCTATGCGGTTTATTTATATGTACCGCCCAGCGGGGTGTTTTTAGCCAAAATAGGGCTGTTTACGTGATCATTTTCATGCCTAAATAAGACCCAGAACGTAAAACAAGTATCTATCCCTGAAAGGGCATAAACAGAGCTTTCGAATGACACCATAACGATCCTTTTATGATGGCTAGTTTTCTTGCAATACCCGTGCAACGCGAGTGCAAAAAGCATGTAATTAGCCACTTTCCCGATACAATTCCTTATATAGCGAGTGAGAGAGGGAGGAGGGAGCTGGGATTCGTGTCAGTATGTTCGCCGCGGTGGTCTGGAGCAGTCATACGCTCGCTACTCTCCTGCCACCACTTGTCTCTCTCTCTCAGCAACATTACGTGCTGAAATTGCCACTCGACCTATGTCGAGCGCCGCCACATAGTCCAGCTTTATTTAACTCGACTTATGTTGCTCGCCGCTAATTAAGGGTTAAGGGCTCGTTGACAGTCTTAACCTCGGAAATCGACGAATTCCTTGACACGGCGTCTAAAGTTGAAGCGGAGGCCAGGTTACTCAGCATCCAAAAATAAATTGACAAGTATGAGATCACACAGGAGGACCTGGCTGTCCTTTACGAGACAGATGCCGAATATGTCAAGGAAGTAAGAGAGGATACCTTATATTTGGAGGGCATGCAAGTAATCGTCACCACACTGAAGGGAATCCTATCTCCACAGGTCAAGAAGGAGTCGGCTCGACCCGAGCCGAAGAAGTCAAATGTCAAACTACCACATCTTACTCCTCTGAAGATTGAGGGCGATGCTACTTTGTGGTTGGGGTTTTGGGAAATGTTTAAATGTACCATACATGATAACCCCGATCTCACCGACATACAACGATTCACCTATCTTAACCCGGGAACTGCGGGGAGGCTCTTAAGATTTCCCCCGGCGGACTGCGGGAAGACTCTTAAGAGTCAGAGAAAAAAAAAAATCGACTTTAACCCTCCAGCCCCGGCTATGTATTATATATATATTCCTCGAAACCCGGGTGTTTTGGCCGAAAAACGTCTAGGCTAGGCTACCGTATATGTGTTAATCTGACTGCTTCCCGCATTCCCGCGCATCCCCAAGCGTATCTGTGTTATTTACCTGTAGAATGGCATTAAGTAGAGCTCTCTAAGTCAACTGGTTGAGTTGTGATGATTTCATTGGAGATAACTTTATGGCCAAAACAGCCACTTTACACTACTTTTCGATACTTAACAACAACATACAGGCACACACGAACAAGCGACGCTCTCCTTCTTGTGGCCGGAGATGCGGGGCGTCGGTCCAGCCGGCTGTTGTTTACATGCATCGGACCGACGCCTCGCACACGAAGCTCACAGGCTTTCAACCACTGGGCGTTCAAGAGCCCTTCCGGTCAGCTGTTATATGCTTTTTTATGGGCGTTCAAGAGCCCTCCGTGGTGAGAGGGTTAAACATCGAAAACAAAAACAAAATACAAAAAATTTGCCCCTGGGCCATGCAAAATATCACTCTTCTACCTCCCCTCCTTCCCCACTTTCCTCCCCTCCTTCAGTTATCACCTATTTTCCCTGTTATTCCCTTATTCTGAGGTATATTTTCGTGCTAACATTAGCGAGTTGCAAGCAGGGCATTGTCATCACTGCTAGCAAGCGAGTGCAAGAGAGAGAGAGAGAGAGAGTATCGATCGACTGTGTCTCAGTGGCCTTGGGGGAAATTGGCGGGAAAGCAGGTTGCCTCACCCATACATTATATAACTCGCGGCCTGTATCTCCGATTTTGACCATCCATACGCTGTTTTCACTCGTTTTATTGTTTATACCTTGTTTCAGGTTATTGTTTCAGGTTAATACCTTTATAATCAACCCATAATAGGCGCATATGGATAAGTATTAATGCTATTTATGGTAAAATGAATATTTTAGTGATGGAAACAGCTCAAATACGTCAGCACAGGCGGACGTTTCTAATTACCCCCATGCGCACTTCTTAGGTTAACACCTTAAGAGCGGCCTATGCAGTTTATTTATATGTACCGCCCAGCGGGGTGTTTTTAGCCAAAATAGGGCTGTTTACGTGATCATTTTCATGCCTAAATAAGACCCAGAACGTAAAACAAGTATCTATCCCTGAAAGGGCATAAACAGAGCTTTCGAATGACACCATAACGATCCTTTTATGATGACTAGTTTTCTTGCAATAACCGTGCAACGCGAGTGCAAAAAGCAGGTAATTAGCCACTTTCCCGATACAATTCCGTATATAGCGAGTGAGAGAGGGAGGAGGGAGCTGAGATTCGTGTCAGTAGGTTCGCCGCGGTGGTCTGGAGCAGTCATACGCTCGCTAGTCTCCTGCCACCACTTGTCTCTCTCTCTCAGCAACATTACGTGCTGAAATTGCCACTCGACCTATGTCGAGCGCCGCCACATAGTCCAGCTTTATCAAATACGACTTATGTGGTGAGCCTCTTTTTAAGGGTTAAGGGTCAGCTTCTGGGTGATGCGCATAAGTTAGTCAAAGGATATATTGTCGAGAGCGCAAGTTATGCCCCTGCGATAGAGTTCTTGCAATATACATATGGGCATCCAGATCGCATCAAGGCGGCTTATGTTACACAGTTTAATCAACTAGCTTCACCCAGATGCCAAGCCGCTGATCTTAAGAATTTCTACGCGAACATGGAGAGTGTGATGAGGTCAATCTTTAGCCATGGCATTTGTTTGGAGGAATTTTGTGTGGTGACTCTTGTCAACAAATTACCATCACCACTAAAGGAGACTATAAAATGGGAAATGGGAGATTTCAGCCTGGATTACTAGAAATTTACCCAATGCTTCCAGGCTGAAGTATACAACTTGGCAGGTCAAGACAAAGTGGAAAGTACACCAATGGTTACTGCAACTTTTACCGCCCAAAGTGATAGCAGGAAATTCAACTGTGTCTTGTGTAGTGGCACCAATCATTTGTGGTACAAGTGTTTAAAGTATATAGCAGGTCCTCTTAAAGTAAAAAGAGCCCGTCAACTATATCTCTGCACTGGGTGCTTACCAAGAGAGCATAGCCATCTTGGTTGTACTAACCCTAACATTAGAAGCTGCAAGTTTTGTAAGGGTAAGCACTTTCATTCCTTATGTACACAGAAACAAGGGAAGGAAAGTAGACCAGCAGAGGATAACCAAAAGAGAGAGCATAATGTTGCTACGTCAACTACAATGTCCGTTGCTACAGGTAGAAATACCGTAATCTTGCCTACCGTACAGCTGCCGGTAAAAGGTAAGGAAAATAAATGTGTCAAAATCAGATCGCTACTCGATCAATGTTCTCAGAGGACCTTTGTGAAGTCTTCTGTTCTATCCTCCCTTTCCTATAATTCTAAAGGAACTGAGGAGTTATGTCTTCACGGATTCACCGGAAAACAAGCCTCTAGGGAATATAATATCGTCGCACTGCATTACAAACACAGAGGTAAATTTCATGAACTAGACGCAATAGTAGTTGATATATTGCTAGAACATAAGGGTGAACTTAGCCTAAAGTCTAAACTGGTTAGTTTGCAGTATAAAGGCATAAAATTAGCCGATCCTCACGCAGCGGATACAGATCAGTTGGAGCTGCTCATCGGTGCTGATCACTATTATGACATAGTGTGTCCTGGGTATAAAAGGTCAGGGAGTCTAATTCTGCTTCCTACCAAGTATGGGTACGCCATAAGCGGGTCATATGTGGCACAGAACACCAGCTCCAGCACCGAAGTAATTACTGTATTGAAAGTAGCAGTAACACTAATGGACGAATATATGTCTATTGGTAAAATTCTACCATGCAACAATGATTTAAATATTTTGTGGGATATCGATCATATCGGGATAACCCCTAAGGAATATTCACAAGTTGAGCATCAAGAACTATTGTCATATGAGGATACTGTTATCTATAATCCTGACAGCCAACAATACCAAGTGAGACTGCCCTGGAAGAACTATAGGCTTCAGCTGCCAACAAACAAGGGTTTGGCAATAGGCCGACTTTGTGGACTTCAAAGAAGATTCATTAAAGAACCTGACGTTTGCAAGGAATACTCAAAGGTCATAACTGATCAGGTGTCCCGTGGATTTATAGAAGAGGTGCCTTTTGATAATTCAGATACCGGTCATTACTTGACTCATCATGGAGTTGTCAAGGAGAGCAAGACGACACAGTGCGTATCGTCTTTGACTGTTCAGCCAAGGTGGGTGATCGTCAGCCTAGTCTTAATGACTGCCTGCATACTGGGCCTTCACTGGTACCAGACTTGGCGCAGGTTTTACTCCGGTTTAGACTCCATCAATATGCCTGGGTGTCTGATATAGAGAAGGCGTTTCTGATGTTAAAACTCCATGAGGACGACCGGGACTATACTCAGTTTATGTGGCCAAAATTCCCACAGCAGCTCGATTCCCCCCTCATTTGTTACAGCTTCAGGGTGGTATTGTTTGGCGCTAAATGTTCCCAATTCCTTCTAAACGCCACCATTTTTAATCACTTATCAAATGTCAGTGCAGATCCGCAGGTTATTCAGCAAATTCGGTCATGGCTATGCATTGATAATGTACTGGGTACAGGAAATTATGAAGATTTCCTGATTGATACCTACGGTGTGGTCCGGGATATTATGAGTGATGCCCATCTACACTTGCGTGAGTGGGCGACGAATAGTTCTGCTTTGCGGACTGTACTACAACATGATGAAGTGGCAGCAGTACAGCAGCAACAAGTGAGGGTGCTAGGGTTGCATTGGCAGACGGATACAGATACCCTCTCATTCGGTGGTCAATACACTCAATATTCGCAGATTACAAAACGAATTTGCTTGAGTTTGACTGCTAGACTTTTTGACCCCTTGAGGATAGTTCTACCAGTGTCGATCAAATCAAGATTATTCCTTCATCAATTATGGAAAATAAAATTACATCGAGATGAGGTTTTATCGGGCGATTTGGTTCATGAGTGAGAAGACATTATATCAGATCTTCGTCTCTGCAAGGGTTTTAATTTTCCTCGGAGAGAAGTCATGGATCATCCTGTTTCCATTCATGCCTTCTCAGACGCTAGCAAGGTCGGTTACGGGACTGTCATTTACTTTGTTGACACAAGTAACAGCTGTCTTGTCATGGCAAAGGCTAAGGTCGCCCCGATCAAATCCCTTTCCATCCCAAAATTAGAGCTAACTGCAGTTCTGTTGGCTGCTAGACTCGTTCACTTTATCGAGGAAACTTTTAAAAATTTGCTATGCATCTCGGAGACAGTTATATGGAGTGACAGCCAAATTACGCTCTACTGGTTACATAGCCAAAAGAAGCTGACAGTATACGTCACCAACCGTGTCGACGAGATTCAGGCCCTGCTCCCGACCTCACAGTTCCGGTTTGTGTCTACCAAAGAGAATCCAAGTGACTGCATTACTCGTGGTGTGTCTGCTAAATTTCTCAAATCTTCTGCGTTTGGTGGAATGGCCCATGCTGGCTTACTGATCCCAACGAATGGCTGGAGAATATAGATTTGGACGAGCAGCACACTGCTATTGTGGCACCAGTAATTGACTCGGTACCTAAAGAAGACACACAGTTATGGGACTGGGATAAATTCAGCAGCTACGAGAAACTACAACGTGTTACAGCATGGGTAATACGCTTTGTGCAAAATGTAAAATCAAAAATCAAAGGCACACCACCCACAGGTAGTGCTCACCTCAATGTGAAGGAGATCAGAATTGCAGATAAAATACTACATAAGCTCTGTCAACAAGAAGTCTATACGCAGGAATATAAATTATTGGTTAAGGGAACAAAGTCGAGGAATAACCTGACCAACCAGTTGGGCTTACACTTGAAGGGAGATTTAATACATTGTGGAGGCAGATTACGATTGGCAGCACTCTCTGAGGCAAGTAAGTATCTAATACTACTACCCTCCAATCATCCCTTCACCCACCTTATAATAGATAGGTGTCGCCGACTCTGTTGCCATTATGGGGTTGGACACATAGTCACCTATGTTAGACAATGATGGTGAGTTCCTAGAATCAGGCAGGTGTTCAAGAAAGTCCTAAGCAAATGTTTAAAATGTAGACGGGTACATGGAGCACATTATGATCCCGTTGGAGTAACTCCCTTACCAGACCTGCGAACTACCCCAGGTGACCCATACAAAGTTACCAGGATAGATTACAGTGGAGCAATCCCTGTTAAAGATTCGCCCAATCTTAAGGTATAGACTATATGATACTTTTCACCTGTGCCGTCACCAGATCAATTCACCTGGAACTGGTCTCCAATCTCACTTGTGATAGCTTCTTACATGCATTCAGAAGATTCTGCAGTAGACAAGGATATCCACGTATCATGCTGATTGATAACGCTAAAACGTTTATTGGGGCATCTACATATCTTCAAGGTGTGAGCAATAACACAAAGATTCAGACCTGCCTTGCGGACGTGAAATGTGAGTGGCGATTTATTCCCGCTAGAGCATTTTGGTTCGGGCAATTTGGGAAAGAGCCATCGGGATCGTGAAGGCAGGTTTGAAGAAGGTTCTGGGTAGAGCTCTCATTTCGATTGAGGAACTCAACACCATCCTCTTGGAGATTGAAGCCACAGTCAATGATCGCCCTCTATATTATGTCTCTGGTGATTTGGCGGATCTAACCCCAATCACACCCTCTGTACTGGTATGAGGATACAGACTGCGGGATCTTTCTGAGGAACATGATAAGGATGCTGTGGGAGATCCAGACTACGTGAGTAAGGAAGTCATATCGGCCCTTTACAAATACATTCGCAAACTGTCGCGTGACATTTGGCGTCACTGGTCGACAGAATATCTGGTAACTCTAAGAGAAGCACAGAAAAGTAAACTAGAACCAATACAGGGTCATTGGCCCAAGGTAGGTGATGTAGTTACTGTCCACGAAGAGGGTCCTCGCGCATTCTGGAAATTAGGATGCATTGAGGAGCTGCTACCCAGTCATGATGGTGAAGTTCTGGTGGCCAAAGTTCGAACTATGACCGGGGTGATTACACATGCTACTATACGTCTATATCCTCTAGAAGGAGATCTAGACTGCAAGGACAATCCCTCGGATCAGGTATCCAGTGATGTCCCCTCCTTGGCCTCTACACCGGTGCAGCCTGTTGACGCATCCAGCGGACGCCCCAGTCGACAGGCGGCCCAAATATCCTCCCAATCCTGGCGGGATAAGATTGCCTCCGGGCAATTATAATCATGTAAAAATTGTATATTTCAGTGGTGGAAATATGTCCATACTCTATATATTCTGTTTAGTACGAACAGTATCAATGCTACATAATTTGATTTAATGTAGCGCTACATATCCTTCCGTAGTCTTAACCCTCTCCGTAATATATGACGCGATCGCGTCATATGGCGGTAAGCCCAAGAGTATCATATGACGCGATCGCGGCATATGAACGTAGTGAAGTAGCTCAATAAATAAGTTATATGACGCATTTGCGTCTTATTGAGCTCAGTAAGTTAGGTAATTTAGATCAGAATCTGTCGGTTGGTGGCAACCCCAAATACCTCCGACTTCTACCGGTACCTCAGTGTCAGAGAAAGTGTTGTGAGGGAAATACCGGGTGCTCCGCTACCCCATCAGTAAGTTATAAACTTATGTCGGACAGGGTTAAGTTGAATGCTTCCGTGACCTTATTTGATAGTTACATATTTCGGGAAGAACATATTATTCTATAGTTAAATACGGGCAAGTATTGTAGGATTATAATTCCCATATATTACTGTTACTTATTATTATTTTTCCCTTGTATCTCATTGTATAATAATGGGATACATTTACTGCACGCTTTGCGCGTGCGCCAATCATTGTGAGGGACTCAAGGAAGACTCACTCGTCCCACTCTCCTACCAACTTCCGTCCCTGCATCACGCTAAGCTAAGCGCTGTATCTTGCATTGTCTCATTAATTAGGTGTTTTAGCTTCACTTTCATCTCATTCTCATTGTCACATCACTATTATTAGTAATCATGCAATTTAACGTAAATACTATCTAAATTAGCCTAGTCTAGCCACTTTCCTTTATTCCTTATCCCACTAACAACTTGAGTTCACCTACCATCTGCCATCTGTATTATCATCATCTGAGCTATCACCATAGAAAGGTAATTTAATCTTATGTGAGTTATTCTTTATTAATACAGTCCAAAAATATCTAAATTAACCACAGGGTGAATTATCATCAAATCGTCAATATAAT